>CM073573.1:162265680-162612333 GCA_037074715.1 Magnolia kwangsiensis | reverse complement strand
TGTTGATGAGATCTACTCCGTCCATCAGGTGCGCCGCAATGTGTTTGACCTGGTGCTAAAAAATCAGACCCATTCAAGATTCATGCACCCCACGCCATGGAAACACTTGAGATGAGAAGCCCCGCCATTAAAATCGTCTAAATTTTGTGTGGGGCACACTTTGGTGTGTATATGCCATGCAATCCACTCGTCTGATGTACCACACCATCAGGACATTCCAAGATTCAAGTGGGACACACCACGTGAATTCAGAGATTTTAGGAATGATCTTACACCGTTCCTTATAATGTGGCCCACCTAAGTCTTGGAGTTAATTGATTTTTAGGATACATGATGAAAATCGGATGGTGCACCTGATGCATTTTTGTCTAGCGCACCCAAGGCTGTGGGCGTGCCCATGCAAGTCAGGCTAGCGCAATCCTATGTAAATGCATTACAGGAAAATAAAAATAAAAATTATAGGGTGGTTACCATCGTACCCAAAGCTTTTAAATTAGTGGGGCATTCAATCATCAATATGGACGGTTCTCATTCAATTGTATTTTTAGGAGCAAGCCATGGTATAAAAATCATGCCAATGTGATGATCCTAACCCTTTGAATGAGGTCAATTTGTTACAATCATCCGTTATTCATGAGCAATAAAGCTTATAATAAAATCATCAAACCAAAATGCTACCTTGAAATTATAAGAAATATAGAGTGGATTAATTGAGCACATATTTCAAGGTGACAATTCAACTTATTTTGTTTTTCTACTCAATCTTAATTGGCCATTTTTCATGCTATTGATATAATTGGTATGATTTTGCACCATGGCTTACTTCTAAAAATATGAATGAATGAGCAGTTCAAATTAACAATAGGTCATCCTATGTATCATTTAAAAAGGTCTGGGGACATTGCTAATGCTAGGCTCCTCGGTAGGGAGGAAGAGGTCATTGGGGATATGGTACGAGCCATGTAAGGCCACGATGGCAATGCCAATCATGAGAGCGGTGATGATGATGGAACCGACGCTGGTGAGGAAGACAATGAAGGTGGTGAGGGAGATGAGGCCGATGAGGATTTCATTATCGGAGAAGGATCGACCGAGGAGGTGGAGAGGAGGGGCGTCAAAGGAGCGAAGAACGTAGAGGAAGAGCCAAGCGAAAGAGAGGAAGAGAGAGATGGGGTGGGAGAGAGCGAGGATGGAAGAGAGGAGGAGTAGGTAATTGATGCGAAAGTAAGGGATGTTCTTAGAAAGGCGCGAGGTGGCTTCGGAGAGTGAGGAGGGATGGGCGATCGCGGAAAAGTCGAGGAGCTCCAACCATGGGCGGCAATGGGAGAGGGCGAAACCGGCTGAATTGGAGAGTTGAGAGACAAAACTGCCAGAGGCTAGGTTGGCAATAGGGGGATTGTTAGTTTCTTGGGTAGTTTGGGAAGAGGATATGGGGAGGATGATAGAAGGTGCCATCTTTGTTGTTGTTGTTGTTGTTGTTGTTGTGTGTGTGGTTTTCTTTTCTTTTTGTATGAGAATGAGAGGGTTCGCTAGGGAAAGGATAATAAAAGGCAGCGGTTGAGGATGGGTGATTTAGAGAAGAGAGAAAAGACGGTTAGTTAATTGAGTAAAAAGAGAGGGACCAAAATCCTCTACAAAACCTGTTTTAAGCAGTGCGTAAAACACCCAAGTTTGCAAGGACTACTATTATATTGCATATGCAATTCTATCACATCCATAATGTATTATTCTCAATTTTAGAATAGGGGGAAAATGAATTAATGAGATTCACACCCCAAGGGGGCCAAACCACAAGGAACATTGGGGATGAGATGCCTATTGTATAGACAGCTTCATCTACACGCATTCTTGATGGGGTACAATGAAAAGTCATGTGTGCGCGTGCTTCTTCAGTGAAATGCCGCTTTTGCTCCTTTCAATATTGGCCCCACATCTAATATATATTGAAAAATTATGTGTATGTGAAAGGTAGACGTATAGTTAAAAGCAATGATTCTCCATAATGAAATGATGTTTTTATTATTTTCATAATTAGTCTCATTTCTAACATGCGACACAATACTTAGCAATTACTTAGCTTATTCTCATTACACACAGACACCTTCCTTTGATACTTTAGATAAACATGATGAATGATATGCAAGCATCCCAAACTTGTGGAATTAAACTG
Organism: Magnolia kwangsiensis; assembly: GCA_037074715.1. NCBI lineage: Eukaryota > Viridiplantae > Streptophyta > Magnoliopsida > Magnoliales > Magnoliaceae > Magnolia > Magnolia kwangsiensis. The sequence goes on along the minus strand of CM073573.1, from coordinate 162,610,163 downwards.
CTATTCTCACTTCCACCGGTTTCTAAAACAAAACAATACTAATATTTTATCAATTGTTGATTATTCCATTTATAATGGATAGTCAACATGTAAAATAGTTGAAGTTTCCATTCATCAAACAACATGGGATGGAGCATCCACTGTTAATATAATATAGGAACTAATGTATTGTTTACATGATGTGCCTCATGGGACCAAAGGATTACCCAGATGGGCCATGCTAAGTGAATTAGAAGTTACGTGTAGAAACTTTTTGGGTTGGCCCACTTGAGTGTTATATCATTTTTATTTTTAGAATAAGGCTTAGAAAAGTGTAATGTACGTGACGGGGTGTATTGAAAATTTTCACTGTCCAAAGCCAATAAGTAAATTACTACTATTACCAGATTAGAGTGTTGTCACATCCATTAGAATTTTGGGCCATGTCTTTCCACATATAAATGTTAATCACTATAAGGGTAGCTTAATTCTGCGAATTGCCACATGTAAATTTTTTATTTTTATTTTTTACATTCATGCGTATCAAGAGTCATGGTGTAACATAGTATTGAAGAGTCACGCTTGGGTGACCGACACTGGGTACCTACCTCTGTTACTTTTCCCAAACAGGGCCATGTGGGTAGAATTTTTATAAAACCTGCCATCAGGAATACTATCTCATTTTAATTTTTGAAATATTCAAAATTAAGGTGGGGCAACACCATAGGAAAAAGTTGGAATGGAACATCTACCGTGCAATAATATTGTGTAGGACCTATTGTGCTGTTTATACATCATTTAATTCATTTATATGATGTGCACCATCACATACTTTAAAAGAATTATCCAAAAATCATAGTATTCTAGGATCCTTACTCTTGCTCGGGTGGTAGACTCTTAGGAGTTTCAACACCTGGTCAAGGGTTTGAGTATCCATAGGTGGTGAAATTCCACTAGCGTGAGCGTGTGTTTTAAAAAAAATAAAAATAGTATTCTAAAACTTAGATAGGCCATACCACATGAATTTAGAAGTTCTAAGTAGAAATTTTTTAGGTGACTTGCGGAAAAAAATAATCATCTTGGTTTTTGTGATCAAGGCCCAAAAAGGGTGGCCCATGTGATGGATAGCGTGATTCATGTTGCTTAGTTATAATTTTTAATTTTTTTCCAAATTAGTGAAAGTGATCTTGATAAGTACCCAACACTAAGCACCCAATGGACCGAAAGCTTTACCATCCACATTCATGTTTTAAATGCAACAAAACTAATACAGGGCCGCAGATTAGACAAGGCAACAGTAACAGCTTAGTGGGTGAGCCCTGACCATGGGACCTACCTTAATGTATGTATTGTCTATTCACATTATCCATCAGTTTTCCCAGCTCATTTTAAGACATGGTCTCAAAACGAAGTGGGATCCAGATCTCATGTGAACCCTCATGGTCCCAAAATGATAGAATACCCACCATTGAAAACTTTCTAGGATACAAAAGTTTTGAATCAACATGACATTTGTCCTTTCTCTTTGTCAAGGCCTAAGAATTTGACATTTAATAGGTTTGGATGGCAAACGAACACAATAGTAGCCTTAAGAAAATTTTAATGATGGCCATTTAAAGATAACTATTTCATGTAGTGTGGTCCACTTGAAATTTAAATCACCTTAAATTTTTTTTGGATAATGTCTTAAAATGAATTAGAAAAACTGACAAACATTGCAATATACAACACATACATCAAGGTGGGCCCAAAGTCAAGGCCTCACTTAAGTTGTACACATACATCTGTACAGCTTTGGCACTGTACTGGACTTGTGCGTCAAGATGGATTGGGTATCATCTTCCTGGCACCAACTTCTACCCTCATATTATCAGAATGGGATATGAATCAGTAGCTTTTTGTTCAATCAAATTTTATCGTATCAGACTAAGACCCACTATAGAATTCAAATCATTTATTATATTGGTTCCATGACTAACATGCGATTGTCCAAACCTAAGACAAGCTTACTAGGCATGCCACATCTTTTACTGGACATGGACCCTTGGTCTTTTGTCTTAACGGTCCATATTCAAATAAAATTGGGCCCACGGTTCATTTTACTAATGGCTCAAACAAAAATTATGTTAAACCTTGTGGGTAGTACTTTCATAAGATCCACTCCATCCATCAAGTATGCTGCCTCATTTTCACCGTTGATTTCAAAAATCATGATGATCCAATGCCTAGCTGAGCCACTCCATCCATCAGCTATGTTGCCTCATTTTACTGTTGAACCCAAAAACCAAGATGATGCAACACTCAAGTGAGCCACATCATACCAAGAGCCCACTATGGTGTTTGTATACCATCTAATCTATCACATCCATAATGTATTATCCTCAATTTTAGAACTTGGGGGACAAGAATCGATGAGATACACACCTCAGGTGGGCCAAACCATTTTACCATAAAATGATACTTTCACTGTTGGCCCCACGTGTAATATATACCGATGAATTATATATGTGTGTGAAAGGTGGACCTATAGTTGAAAACAAAGATTCTTCATGATAAAATAATGCTTTTATAATTTTTATTATTGGCCCAACTTCTAACATGCACAATACTGTATTAGTATTATAGGAATTTCCTGTAACAACCAACCGAGCAATTCAAACCTGCCTGCCTATATGCCTGGGACCAGTTGGCATGTGCCTATAATTTATATATATATATAAACCTTTGATACCCTAAAAAAGCATGATGGATGATATGCAAGCACTCTAAACCCATAGAATTAAATCGTATCATACAGTTGTTCTCACTTTTGCTGGTTTCTAAACAAAACTAAACTAATATTTTGTCAATGGTTGATTATTTTATTTATAATGGACAGTCAACATGTAAAGTAGTTGAAGTTTCCATTCGTCAAACAACATGGGATGGAAGATCCACCATTCATATGGGATAGGAACTAATGTATTGTTTATATGATGTGCCTTATGGGGACCAAAGAATTACCCAAAAATCATACGATTCTAAAACCTAGGTGGGCCATGCCAAGTGAATTAGAAGTTTTAGGTAGAAACTTTTTGTGGTGGCCCACTTGAGTGTTGACTCATCTTTATTTTTGGAATAAGGCTCAAAAAAGTGTAATGTATACGAAGGGGTACATTTAAAATTTCAACCTACCAAAGCCAATAAGCAAATTACTATTATTACTAGATTAGAGTGTTGTCACATCCATTAGAATTTTGGTCCATGCCTTTCCACATATAAATGTTAATCACTATAAGGGCAGCTTAATTTTATGAATTGCCACATGTATTTTATTTTTTATTTTTTGCATTCATGCGTATCAAGAGTCATGGTATAGCATGGTATTGAAGAGTCACGCTTGGGTGACTGACACTGGGTACCTACCTCGGTTACTTTTCCAAACTGAGAGCCATGTGGGTTGAATTTTTATAAGACCCGCCAATCAAGTATACTGCCTCATTTTAACTGTTGAATTATTCAAAGTTAGGGTGAGCCACACCATAGGAAAAAGTTGGAATGAAACATCTACCATTAATATTGTGTAGGACCTATTGTGCTGTTTATGCATCATTTAATTCATTTATATGATGTGCACCATCACATACTTTTAAAAGAATTATCCAAAAATCATAGAATTCTAAAACTCAGATGGGTCATACGTAACATTCTCGATTTTCACTGTTTTAGATTCTCAAAAATTCTTAAATTTTTTTAATAAATTAACTTATAATATCACTTAAATGACCAGTAGTACTCAATGTTAGTCTATACAAGGGTGGTACCGGTAAAGAACCACACAAATTTGATTAATCAACCGTAGGAAACTACCGAATCCGCCCGATCACTTGAACATCAGGTGTAACCCCATGATTTATTCAGATAGGAACCAAATCTAACTGACCCGTCACTAACTAATCAAGACGAGCACAACTAAATTAAAAATCTAACCGAAGCCAAGTTAGATAAGGCCCAGATCTTAACTATAGACCAAATCAACCCTTCTAACGTCCCATCCAACCACCACAGTGTCTTAGGGTGTCCACGTAAGATTTGCCGCAGGACCATTCATTTAAGCCACTCAAGGTGGGGTATTATAAGTTAATTAACCTAAGATTAACCCATTAGAATAAACCAGACAGGTCATGATAGGGCTTAGTACAGGCCACCAAGCCAGATGACCGTTTACACTTAGCATCAGCCCGTACAGGCTATACCGCGGTGCAGAAAGGTCGAAAAATTATAAAAATTTAGAAAAATATATATCTCACTGGGCTTGTGGTCCATCGAGGACCACGGACTCATTGGGCGCCCAGAAGTTAATTATTCGTGCCGTTCCTACAACACATGTTAACCCACCCAAGGCCAAAGTTGAAATCTGGCACGGGATAATGAAACTAAGACTCTAGGCTTTTCAGCCGTTGAATTTCTTTGAAAGTTATGGTGAAGGTCTAATGTAGTGTCCTACAATCGTCCATAAAATCTGGGACCCGATCATGGCACGACGACCGTTGATCATAAATCGAACCCGTATGACCCAACCCCATATCCGATCGTTTTCAAATTTTGCATGGCCCTTCATTGGGCCATGGACCAACTACCCTATAAGTTTCATGGCCAGAAGACCACTAGAACTACCCCAACAACCGGAATGGTCCCCATAGGGCCATATGAAGATCAGAACCGTATAATCAAACTCCACATTCGTTAATGTGTTTGTCCCTAAAATTTTCATGATCCCTCATCGGGCCATGAGAGACTTACACACCCAATTTGGTGGCTAAAGGAGTGTTAGAGCCACCCCAACACCAATAGATAGTCCTAGTGGGCTTTGAGAATTTGAGAAAACTTGGGGTCAAAGGGCCCAACTCTAGGGAAATAAATCCTAGCTCTTATCTCATTTGTCCCCAAATCTCCAACAATCAAGCTCTCTCCTTCATTCTTCCTCCATTCGCCAACAACAACTTCTCCCTCATAACTTCCCAAATCTCCAACAACCACCAAGGAGTAGTGAGAACAAAAGAGCAAAGAGGAGAAGAAAGAGAGAATGTAAAAGAGATCCAAGGTGGACCCTAGATCGTGGTGGGGCCGAGGGGATCAAGCATCGCAACTCCCTACTCCTTTTTTCAAAGGAGATCCTACACCACCACCATAATAATCATTCCATGAAACATCTAGGTAAGATCCTTCACCCTATTTCTTGAAACCCATGCATTGAGAACGGTTTGGCTTGAATTTCTCACATGCAAGCGCTTGTTATAGGGATTCCGACCGGCCAACCCCCAAAACCCTCATTTCTAAGTCGTCTATCAAGCCTTCAACGATCCAAAGGTGCGGATTATTATCCTTAGGTGGCCTAGCACCAATTATAGTAGGGGTTTAATGATTTTGTTTGTTGAGTTGTTGTGTTGAAGAAATTAGAGAAAACCTAGGAAGGGTGTGTTGTTAGAATTACATGGTTTTACATGAATTGTCTATATTCAATGTTGATTTGTCGCTCACATGATTTAGCATAAAAATGACTACATGCTCATGGTTGCTTGATTGATTTTACTCTTATGCGTTGCTTCATAGTGTATATAAATTTTAACTCTTGTGTGTTTGATTCCTTGAGGTGTTGGAAATGCTCAACTTCCTCACTAACCCACACACTCACACGCACCTTGTTCATAATCATGACGTATGCTTGCTAGGAATATTGGATCGTAGGTTGCAATGTATGTGAACATGACATTTTTATGCTAGTTGATAATTTTGATGGTTGTCATGCTATGAACTAACATTGAACTCTCAGGTTGGTCGGAAACATAAGGAGAGACGCTAGTCCCGTTGATAGGATTATACTTGGGCTAGACCCGTGGGTTTGGGTGTCACGCCCAAAACTCAGAAATCGGGCTCACAAAATTCTTGATCGCCGAATCTGGCGCTGACAGTCTCCGTAGTACCCCATTCTCGGCTCCCAACACCCATATACCAAGTTCCGCTCCTGGGATGCTATAAGGAGGATTTCTACTATCCATTTAATTCGTAATGAGCATAACCATAAGCATAACCCACGAACAATAACCATAAGAACACCATCACAAAATCCACTATGATCAAAAACTTTGAGTACAAGGTGTATAAAAGAAAATACAAGATAGTGCTAATAACAAAACTCCAAAAGCTCGACTGCACGCTCCTGCTGCTACTACGTGACGGCTGCGTCCTGACGTCACCTACATGTATCAATCGTGCATAAGCTTATAGAAAGCTTAGAGGGCGGTGTAAGTGTGTGCGCAATACGAGCGTGCTCAGAATGCAAGGTCAGAATAATGCTGTAATGTGCTGATTAGTACATGAATACAATCAGCCGTACTAAGGCTATGCGGTGCAAGATATGAATGCGATCGGCCACATCCAGGCCATGCGATGTAGAATGCAAGTCATGCATGTCAATCCTCATCATATACCAGTACAGTTCTCATTTTGGATAATCACCGGGGTCTAGTACACTCTAACCAGCTTGCCGTCCCTATCCGAACGCACAACTAGGAGAGCAGAAGAGACCTCACTATCCGCCTGCCAATATCGGGCTCGGCTCGTTGATAGCGGACCGATTCCTCAAGCTGGTCAAACTCAATCTAGAAGTTGTCCCCTCACTCAGGCGGGTAAGGTCACACCCCTTTCCAACCAACCACGACACAGTGGGAGACGCGGCCTACTGGTATATGGCCATCGCGCACTCGTGTATCCACTCGGTCTTTACATTGAAGTCATCCTCTGGTACCATCGGGTTTAGGAATTTTCACCCAGGGACATCTATGGCGCCCATATGATAGAACCAAACATTTTCGGTATCCAATCCAGCCACCCACGATGCATCTGTGGAGGCTATAGCCCTGATGTCGCTAGGGCATACAATAATCACAATCATACAAATGCTAGTGCATGAGTCATACTACCAGTCATGCAACAGCCCTATGTGTACCATGCACTCATGTAGGGCAACTCCGCCTATCAGGGAGCCCATAAATAGTTCACCCGAAAGCGTATGCTATGATCAGTCACTTCTCATATTAGTCATACATATGATGCGTATGATAATGAATCATGAAAGTATACTAAACATGTTATACAGTAATGCACTATCCTTACAACGTAAGTGGCCTAGACAGCCGACACACAACAAGTCCGGCCTATTAATGGGCCCTAGGGAGAGTCGTAATGTGGACATCCAACCAACATTATACTCGCAATGTGGACGTCAAACCAACATTGCTCCCAAGGTGTAGCCTGTAGAGAATATCATTATGTAAACCAGGTTGGGATCACACATTGCAATGGACCTTAGGTACACCCCATTGGGCCTTAAATACATCAGATGGGCCATATCATATGGGCCACATCAATGGGCCGCACTAATGGGCCTTATGTGCATTGCAATGGGTCAAAACCCGTGGGCCTTATATTGCATCAAATGGGCCTAATCTCATGTGTCTTACATGTGACGAATGGGTCACACCAATTGGGCCCCATATGTACATCAAATGGGCCTTAACCCATAGGCCCTAGTACGTCTTAATGGGTCTAATCCCATGGGCCTTACCTATGTATTAGAGTGGGTCTCAACCATGGGCCGTAAATATGTCAAATGATCCCATGACATGGGCCTTACATCCACATCAAAGTGGGCCCCAATGAACTACCACAAATTCATTAAGATGGTCCTCATAACATGCCAAGGTGGGGTCCACTTAGATTATGGATTTGACTCATTCTTTATACCCATGCCTTAAAATGGGGTTTCCAAAAGGATGAATGGATTGGATGCAACCCATGCATCATGGTGGGGGCCCACATGAAGGCCCACTATCATGTATATCATATGCACCCACTGAGTTGATCACTCACTCCCACTCTTGGACGGTGTTTTAAAACACCAACCAGACTTGATCTTAGATGCAGGTAGCGTAGAGCAGGAGGAGCCTGGAGAGACGAGCTTTGAGGAGGAGGACGAGCTGTCTTACTTCAACCTGATGGGCGGATCACCGCCAGTTTGAGAGGCGGGATTGGATCGCCGAGTGGAGGGCTCAGCCCTATTCTCTTTGGTCATATATTTTTGTGATTTGTTAGGGGTCACCATGTGCGAACCCTTCTATTCTTTTGGACATGTATATAGATATATGTTTGCTCTTTTCATTTCAGTAGACTGTTATGTTTATGCTTCTTATTCCAAGGAACTCCAGACTGCACAACTAAATCGGATTTAAATACATATTAATGAAATCAGTTATAAGTGACACTCGAGAACACGGGACTTGAACGTATGCGCGACCCTCGATTTTCAGGGCGTTACACCATACCATATGAATTTAGAAGTTTTAAGTAGAATTTTTCTAGATGACTCGTGGAAAAAATTAATCATCTTAGTTTTTGGGATCAAGGCCCAAAAAGGGTGGCCCACGTGATGGATGGTGCGATTCATGCTGTTTATTTATAATTTATAATTTTTTTCCAAATTAGTGAAAGTAATCCTGATAAGTACCCAACACTAAGCACTCATTGGACTGAAAGCTTTACCATTCGCATTCATGTTTTAAATGCATCAAAACTAATACAAGGCTGCAGAATAGACAAGGCAACGGTAACAACTTAGTGGGTGAGCCCTGACCATGGGACCCACCTTAATGTATGATGTAGAGTGGGTCACGGACAGTTTCATGGCCAAGATGGATCAGAAAAGGCTCGGTCGACGACAGAAGTGATCCAGACCATTGGACCTTAGATAGGGCGTATCTCGCACTCCGGAATGAGTTATCTGATGTAAAATATATAATTTTGGGGTAGAACGAGCTACTTTAGCCAACCAACCCGCTATGCCGGGTTGTGCAGCCCGGATTTACGAGAAACCCCCTGATCGACTATTATTTTCTTGTTTTATTTTCGTTTTTACTATAAACAGTAAGTTTTAGTTTTATTATAACTCTTCATCCGTTGGGCTTTAAGAGTTGTGTCCAACATGAAAAGTGCTTAGAATAATTAGGAGAATGGTTTGGTGAAGACAAATAGGACACTTGCTATTTTTGGCCGAAAACCTTGCACACTAGTAGACATCATGACCGTCTATAAATAGTAAGTTTACTATTTATAATAAGTCGCGGATTCTATAAATTTTAGTTGTAGTTTGAGTCTAATTTTTTTCATATTGCTTGGTTCCTTTATTTAAAGGGATGTGAACTCGTTTTTATTCAGTTATTAATCAATTTCAAATTTTATTAGAATTTATTTCTATTCTCTTGCTTTCTTTCCTCGTGGATTCGAGAAGTCTCTGTGAGGAGTCAAGAGAAGCTCCGTGGATTCAGAGTAGTTATCCTTGAGGAAGACGGTAATCGACCTCATCACGTTCATCCCTGCATTAATGATTGTGTTGTCTATTGACATTATCCATCAGTTTTCCGAGCTCATTTTAAGACATGGTCCCAAAATGAAGCAGATCTAGATCTCATGTGAACCCCAAAGTTAGGATAGAATACCTACTATTGAAAGTTTTCGAGGATACAAACGTTTCGAATCAACATGATATTTGTCCTTTCTCTTTGTCCAGGCCTAAGAATTTGTCATTCAATATGATTGGATGGCAAACGAACACAATAGTGGCCTTAAGAAAATTTTAATGATGGGCATTCAAAGATAACTATTTCATGTAGCGTGGTCCACTTGAGATTTAAATCACCTTTAGTTTTTTTAGATAATGTCTTAAAATTAATTAGAAAAACTGGCGAACATTGCAATATACAACACATACATCAAGGTAAGCCTAGAGTCAAGGCCTCAGTTAAGTTGTACACATACATCTGTGCAGCTTTGGTACCGTACTGGACTTGTGCATCAAGATGGATTGGGTATCATCTTGCTGGCACCAATTTCCACCCTCGTATTATCAGGATGGGATATGAATTATTAGCTTTCAGTCCAATCAAATTTTATCGTACTAGACTGAGACCCGCTATAGAATTCAAATCATTTATTATATTGACTCCACGGCTAACATGGGATTGTATGAACCTAAGACAAGCTTACTAGGCATGCCACATCTTTTACTGGACATGGACCCTTGGTGTTTTGTCTTGACGGTCCATATTCAAATAAAATTGGGCCCATGGTTCATTTTGCTAATGGCTCAAACAAAAACTATGTTAAACCTTGTGGGCAGTACTTTCATAAGATCCACTCCATCCATCAAGTATGTTGCCTCATTTTCACTGTTGAATTTAAAAATCATGATGATCCAATGCTCAGCTGAGCCACTCCGTCCATCAACTATGCTGCCTCATTTTTACCATTGAACCAAAAAAAAGGAATGATGCAACACTCAGGTGAGCCACATCATACCAAGAGCCCACTATGGTGTTTGTATACCCTCTAATCTATCACATCCATCATGTATTATCCTCAATTTTAGAATATGAGGGAAAAGAATGGATGAGATTCACACCTCAGGTGATGATACTTTCACTGTTAGCCCCATGTGTAATATATACTGACAAATTATATGTGTGTGTGAAAGGTGGACTCATAGTTAAAAACAAAGATTCTTTGAGATAAAATAATGCTTTTATATTTTTTATTATTAGCCCCACTTCTAACATTCAAATACCCTATTAGTATCATAGGAATTCCCTATAACAAACAACTGAGCAGTTCATGTTGTATTTGTTTTAAAATAATATTAAAAATTTGAATTTTTAAATTTCGGTGTTTTCCCTCCACATTTAAATTTTGGTGTTTTTGAGGTGTTGGTTTTGTCCCACATCGGATTTGACAAGAGAAATTCTCTTGTTTATATGATAGACTTTTTGCCTAGGGCTTGAGCCCCTTTCAGGGAGCATGTGAATTTGGTCCTGTGGGGGGGCTATGCCAATAGCTCTAATCTATGCCATTAACCACACACGCGCGCGCCGAGCCGAGCCGAGTCCGAGTCCGCGTCCGCGTGCGCGACGGGACGGGACGGGCTGGGCGCGGGTGCGGTGTAAGTGTACTCGCGTGGGTGTGTGTGTATGGGTACTCGCAGGACTGTATGTGCGAGAGTGTACTCGCACTTGCGCCTTTTCGTTTTTAAACCAGAGAGATGCTTCCCTTCCGGTTGGTCGCCCCTGTTGGGTTTAAACCCAACGGACCTAACCTTTTGTAAAGGGTGCTTATGCACCATTTCGACGAAAAATTTTCTGCCTTATAAAACTCTCTCTGATACGGTTTTGTTACTGAGTTCATTGCTGAGTCAACTCAGCACTTTCGGATTAAACTGCAAGTGGTTCGAGCCCGTGTACAGTGAGTGCACCGCTGGAACCGGGTCATAGTCGTTGTATCCTGGAGGTCGATTGCTCTGGAAACCTGTTGCACTTGGGACGCTGTCCAAGGGGAGCAAATTCGATTTCAAGCCGAGTGACTCAGTCACGCCTCGACTCAATTCAATAAGTTTTTCTTTCTCTAAATTTATTTTCTTTTTTTGGTTCTCGATTTTTATAGTCTATTTAATTCAACATTTTATCCAACAATCTTGAAATCGAATTTTGTGTTGAATTACATAGACTATGGCTACAGTAACAGTAAATGCTTCTACTGAGTTAGCCAAAATCGAACCGTTCGCTGGACAATCCTTTAAACGGTGGAAACAGAAATTGATGTTCGCTCTTACCACCTTGAAAGTTTCATACATTTTATCTGAATCATTTACTATAGATCCAGAAAATCAAAATGAAGTAACAGATGAAAATAATTACAAAAATTATATTTTAAACTCTTTATCCAACGAATTATATGATGTGTATGCTTCTTACGCCTCTGCTAAAGATATATGGATTGCTTTAGAAAAAAAATACATATTAGAAGATGCAGGCGCTAAGAAACATGCAATTGCTAATTTCCTTCACTATGAAATGACAGACGATAAATCTGTCACAAATCAGATTCACGACTTTCAAAGTCTAATTCACGAACTATCGACAGAAGGAATTAAGTTGGATGAGGTGTTTCTGTCAGGAGCGTTAATAGAAAAGTTACCGCCCTCCTGGAAAGAATATAAAAATAGAATGAAACATAAGAAGAACGGTGTTTCTTTGGAAACCACTATCGTACACATACGAATAGAGGAGGCCAATAGAATCAGGGACCAAAAAGGAAATAAAAATGAGATAGATTCAAAAGCGAATCTTGTGGAATCAAGTCGGACAAATAATAAGAAAAATGGCAACTGTCATAACTGTGGCAAACCTAGACATTATGCAAATGAATGCAGGCTCAAAAAGAAGAATGCAAACAATCAATTCAAGAAAAAGGAAAACTGCTACAACTGTGGAAAGCCTGGGCATCATGTTAAAACCTGCAGGCTTAAGAAAAATAAAGATAAGCCGCAAGCTAATCTTACAGAAACAGGCAATGAGTCTGACATAGTAGTGGTTGTGGTGTCAGAAGTCTTCCTTATAAATAACTTGGAGTGGGTGCTAGATACTGGTGCAACTAGACACGTGTGCAAGGATCGTAGCATGTTTACCTCCTACCAAGTATCAGGAGATGATGAACAGGTGTTCATGGGAAATGCTAGAACGTCTCCAGTTGTAGGGAAAGGGAAAGTACTTTTGAAACTCACTTCTGGAAAGACTCTAATGTTAAATGATGTCCTCCATGTGCCTGACATTAGAAGAAACTTGGTCTCTGGTTCGCTCCTCAATAAGGCTGGTGTCAAATTAGTATTTGATTCAGATAAGCTTGTAATGACTAAAAATGAAACCTTTGTTGGTAAGGGGTACTGTAGCGATGGTTTATTCATTGTAAATGTATCCAATGATAATAAGAAAACATCTAGTTCTGTTTATATCGTTGAACCTTTTTATCTATGGCATAATAGATTAGGTCATGTGAATGTGGCATCTTTAAAGAAAATGAAAAGATTAGGTTTATTACCTAATATATCTAATGAAGAGTTTGAAAAATATGAAACATGTGTAGAATCAAAATTTATTAGAAAACCCTTTAAACAAATAGAAAGATCATCTGTTCTATTAGAGTTGATACATAGTGATTTAGGTGATTTTAGAAATCACATGTCTAGAGGAGGAAAAAGATATTATATAACTTTTGTAGATGACTACTCTAGGTTCACTAGAGTATATCTATTAAGGAACAAAAATGAAGCTTTAGATGTTTTTTCTAAATACAAAATTGAAGTTGAAAATCAATTAAATATAAAAATTAAAAGAATTAGAACAGATAGAGGAGGTAAATATGAATCTTCTCAATTTAGAGAATTATGTGAAAAGAATGGAATAATTCACGAAACTACAGCTCCTTATACACCAGAACAAAATGGAATAGCAGAACGTAAGAACAGAACTCTAAAAGAAATGATGAATGCCATGTTAAATAGTTCAGGCTTACCCTCAAATATGTGGGGAGAAGCAATTCTGTCTGCTTGTTATATCCTAAACAGGATTCCATCTAAATCTTCTGAACAAACACCATATGAACTTTGGAAGAATCATATTCCTAGTTATAAATATATTAAAGTGTTCCTAGTTATAAATATATTAAAGTGTGGGGGTGTCTTGCTAAAGTAGGATTGCCTGAAACTAAGAAAAGAAAATTAGGTCCTAAAACGACCGATTGTGTATTTATAGGGTATGCACAAAACAGTGCGGCCTATAGGTTTCTAGTTTTAAAAACTAAGGATAATATTCTATATCCCAATACAATTATAGAAGCTAGGGATGCAGAGTTCTTTGAGAACGTATTCCCTATGAAATCTAAATCTATAGGAATAGAAAAAGTTAATGAATCAGATATTGCGTATACTAGTAAAAATGCTTACGAGAAAGTAGTAGAAGAGATACAACCAAGAAAAAGTATTAGAGTTAGAAAAAAAACTAACCTAAGAGATGGTTTTTTCACATTCTTAGTAGAAGATGATCCTACAACTTATATAGAAGCTATTAACTCTCCAGATGCAACCTTTTGGAAGGAAGCAATAAATGATGAGTTAGAATCTATTATATCAAATAATACTTGGGAACTTGTAGACCTACCACCTGGTAACAAACCAATAGGCTGCAAATGGGTGTTTAGAAAGAAACTAAAACCAGATGGAACTATTGATAAGTTTAAGGCTAGGTTGGTAGCGAAAGGCTTTAAACAAAAGGAAGGAATAGATTATTTTGATACATATTCCCCTGTAACTAGGATTACAACTATTAGAGTCTTAATAGCGATAACCTCCATATATAAACTAGTGGTACACCAGATGGATGTTAAGACTGCTTTCCTAAATGGAGACTTAGAAGAAGAAATATATATGGAGCAACCTGAGGGTTATAAGATATTAGGTAAAGAAAATAAAGTATGTAGACTAATTAAATCACTATATGGTTTAAAACAGGCTCCTAAACAATGGCATGAAAAATTTGATGGTGTTTTAAAATCAAATGGTTATCATATAAATGATGTAGATAGATGTGTATATAGTAAAATTTCTGGAAATGATTATGTTATCATATGTCTTTATGTTGATGACATGCTTATTTTTGGAACTAATATTAAATTAGTTAATGCAACTAAGAAATTCTTGTCATCTAAGTTTGACATGAAAGACTTAGGAGAGGCAAGTATAATATTGTGTATTGAAGTAACTAGGAAAAATGGTGTTATTATATTATCACAATCTCATTACATTGAGAAGATATTGAGAAAGTTTAACCATTTTGACTGTTTACCTGTCAGTACTCCTTATGATTATAGTGTGACTCTCATGAAGAATACAGAAAATAGTGTGTCTCAATTAGAATATTCCAGAATAATTGGTAGTCTCATGTATCTAACAAACTGCACTAGACCTGACATAGCTTTTGCAGTAGGAAGGCTAAGTAGATATACACATAACCCTGGAAAAGAACATTGGAATGCATTGTCTAGAATTTTGCGATACCTAAAAGGTAATATGACATATGGTTTACATTATAATGGTTATCCTACTGTATTAGAAGGATATAGTGATGCTAACTGGATCAGTGATTCAGATGAGACAAAATCCACTAGTGGATATGTCTTCACTTTGGGTGGAGGAGCAGTCTCTTGGAAGTCCACCAAGCAGACATGTATTGCTCGGTCGACTATGGAATCCGAGTTTATTGCCTTAGAAAAGGCTGGATCAGAAGCTGAATGGCTTAGAAATCTCTTAGCTGATATACCATTGTGGCCAAAGCCTGTATCGGCCGTATCTATTCATTGTGACTGTCAAACAGCTATAGCGAAAGCAAAAAGTAAAATATATAATGGAAAAAGCAGGCATATTAGACTCAGACACAACATAATGAAACATATGTTGCGTGATGGAGTCATATCTATTGACTTTGTGAGGTCAGAAAAGAATCTAGCAGATCCTCTGACTAAAGGACTATCCAAAAAGTTAGTCAATGATACATCGAAGGGAATGGGACTGAGCCTAATATATGAGCTGCCAGTGTCGGTAACCCAACCTATACAAGTGGAGATCCCATGAGATAGGTTCAATGGGTAAACAACAAGACACGAGGTAGACGATTGCACTGAGTTATATGAGCCCCTTTTATGGTGTACAGTGCGAGCAGCAACGCAGAAGGATGAGTTTTTAGAACTCTTAATGGATCCATAGCCATATATTTGGTGGTGTATACAGTTGCTGCATACACTTGATGGAATTCACCTATATGGGTGTGGAGGTGGAGGCCGCTTCCTATGAGAATCTAGGCGAATTCTCTAGAGCACTCATGAAATCCAGGTAATGGTGTATGGCCGAAACGCATCGAACCACAGAATCACTTGCAGAGGAAGAGTTGTGTGAGTGGCATGTACTTGCGATCTACATTAAAAGGATTCAGGTTCAAGACTATGGTGTCACCTGATTCCTGTAGACCTGTCTTGCTTACTCTAATGTCGGTTCAAGTCTATGGTGACACCGGCACCATTGCACAACTATTTCGCTTTAATCCGAAAGCATTTTATTTTAAAACATGTGGGGGATTGTTGTATTTGTTTTAAAATAATATTAAAAATTTGAATTTTCAAATTTCGGTGTTTTCCCTCCACATTTAAATTTTGGTGTTTTTGAGGTGTTGGTTTTGTCCCACATCGGATTTGACAAGAGAAATTCTCTTGTTTATATGATAGACTTTTTGCCTAGGGCTTGAGCCCCTTTCAGGGGGCATGTGAATTTGGTCCTGTGGGGGGGCTATGCCAATAGCTCTAATCTATGCCATTAACCACACACGCGCGCGCCGAGCCGAGCCGTGCCGTGCCGAGCCGAGCCGAGCCGAGCCGAGTCCGAGTTCGCGTCCGCGTGCGCGACGCGACGGGACGGGACGGGCTGGGCTGGGCGCGGGTGCGAGTGCGGGTGCGGGTGCGGGTGCGGGTGCGGTGTAAGTGTACTCGCGTGGGTGTGTGTGTATGGGTACTCGCAGGACTGTATGTGCGAGAGTGTACTCGCACTTGCGCCTTTTCGTTTTTAAACCAGAGAGATGCTTCCCTTCCGGTTGGTCGCCCCTGTTGGGTTTAAACCCAACGGACCTAACCTTTTGTAAAGGGTGCTTATGCACCATTTCGAAGTCTATATAAAGACTTCCGATTCCAGTTTCAACATACGAAAAATTTTCTGCCTTATAAAACTCTCTCTGATACGGTTTTGTTACTGAGTTCATTGCTGAGTCAACTCAGCACTTTCGGATTAAACTGCAAGTGGTTCGAGCCCGTGTACAGTGAGTGCACCGCTGGAACCGGGTCATAGTCGTTGTATCCTGGAGGTCGATTGCTCTGGAAACCTGTTGCACTTGGGACGCTGTCCAAGGGGAGCAAATTCGATTTCAAGCCGAGTGACTCAGTCACGCCTCGACTCAATTCAATAAGTTTTTCTTTCTCTAAATTTATTTTCTTTTTTTGGTTCTCGATTTTTATAGTCTATTTAATTCAACATTTTATCCAACAGTTCAAACCTGCCTACATATATGCCTAGGACCAGTTAGCTTGTTCCCATAATATATATATATATATATATATATATATATAAACCTTTGATACCCTAAAAAAGCATGATGGATGATACGCAAGCACTCTAAACTCATGGAATTAAACCGTATCACATAGCTGTTCTCACTTTTGCTGGTTTCTAGAACAAAACTAGACCAATATTTTGTCAATGGTTGATTATTTCATTTATAATGGACAGTCAACATGCAAAGTAGCTGAAGTTTCCTTTCATCAAACAACATGGGATGGAAGATCCACCATTCATTTGGTATAGGAACTAATGTATTGTTTATATGATGTGCCTTATGGGACCAAAGAATTACCCAAAAATCATACTATTCTAAAACCTAGGTAGGCCATGCCAAGTGAATTAGAAGTTTAATGTAAAAACTTTTTGTGGTGGCCCACTTGAGTGTTGACTCATCTTTATTTTTGGAATAAGGCACAGAAAAGTGTAATGATATGAAGGGGTGCATTGAAAATTTCAACAGTCCAAAGCAAATAAGAAAATTACTATTATTACTAGATTAGAGTGTTGTCACATCCATTAGAATTTTGGGCCATGCCTTTCCACGTATAAATGTTAATCACTCTAAGGGCAGCTTAATTTTATGAATTTTCACATGTAACTTCTTCGTCTTCTTCTTCTTTTTTTCCTTTTTTTTGGCGTTCATGCGTATCAAGAGTCATTGTTTAACATCGTATTGAAGAGTCACGCTTAGGTGACTGACACCGGGTACCTACCTCGGTTACTTTCCCAAACTGAGAGCCAGGTGGGTGGAATTTTTATAAGACCTGCCAATTAGGTATACTATCTCATTTTAACTGTTGAATTATTCAAAGTTAAGGTAGGCCACACCAGAGGAAAATTCATGGAATGGAACATCTACCATTAATATTGTGTAGGACCTATTGTGTTGTTTATACATCATTTAATTCATTTATATGATGTGCACCATCACATACTTTAAATGAATTATCCAAAAATCATAGTATTCTAAAGCTCAGATTGGCCATACCACATGAATTTAAAAGTTCTATGTAGAATATTTTTAAGTGACTCATGGAAAAAATTAATCATCATGGTTTTGGGGATCAAGGTCCAAAAAGGGTGGCCCACATGATGGATAGCGTGATTCATGCTGCTTAGTTATAATTTTTATTTTTATTTTTAAATTAGTGAAAGTAATATTGATAAGTACCCCACACTAAGCATCCAATGGACCGAAAGCTTTACCATCCGCATTCACGTTTTAAATGCAACAAAACTAATATAGGGCCGTAGATTAAACAAGGCAATGGTAACAGCTTAGTGGGTGAGCCCTGACCATGGGACCCACCTTAATGTATGTGTTGTCTATTCACATTATCCATCACTTTTCCCAGCTCATTTTAAGACATGGTATCAAAATGAAGCAAATCTAGATCTCATGTGAACCACAAAGTTAGGATAGAATACCTACCATTGAAAACTTTCCGGGATACAAAAGTTTTGAATCAACATGATATTTGTCCTTTCTCTTTGTCCAGGCCTAAGAATTTGTCATTTAATATGTTTGGATGGCAAACGAACACAATAGCAACCTTAAGAAAATTTTAATGATGGGCATTCAAATATAACTATTTCATGTCGTGTGGTCCACTTGAGATTTAAATCACCTTTAATTTTTTTTTGAATAATGTCTTAAAATAAATTAGAAAAACTGACAAACATTGCAATATACAACACATACATCAAGGTGGGCCCATAGTCAACACCTCACTTAAGTTGTACACATACATCTATATAGCTTCAATAATGTACCAGACTTGTGCCTTAAGATAGATTGGGTATCATCTTGCTGGCACCAACTTCTACCCTCGTATTATCAGGATGGGATATGAATCAGTAGCTTTCTGTCCAATCAAATTTTATCATATTAGACCGAGACCCGCAATAGAATGCAAATCATTTATTATATTTTTTCCACGACTAACATGTGATTGTACGAACCTAAGGCAAGCTTACTAGGTCTTTTTACCTAACGGTCCATATTGAAATAAAATTGAGCCCACGGTTCATTTTACTAATGGCTCAAACAAAAACTATGTTAAACCTTGTGGGCAGTACTTTCATAAGATCCACTCCATCCACCAAGTATGCTGCCTCATTTTCATTGTTGAATTCAAAAATCATGATGATCCAATGCTCAGCTGAGCCACTCCGTCCATCAACTATGCTGCCTCATTTTTATAATTGAACCCAAAAACTAGGATGATGCAACACTTAGGAGAGCCACATCATACTAAGAGCCCACTATGGTGTTTGTATAACATCTAATCTATCACATCCATAATGTATTATCCTCAAATTTAGAATACGAGGGAAAAGAATCGATGAGATTCACACCTCAGGTGGGCCAAACCATTTTATGATGAAATGATACTTTCACTGTTGGCCCCACATGTCATATGTACTGACAAATTATATATGTGTGTGTGAAAGGTGGACCTATAGTTAAAAACAAATATTCTTTGTGATAAAATAATTCTTTTATATTTTTTATTATTAGCCCCACTTATAAAATGCGTAATACGGTATTAGTATCATAGGAATTTCCTGTAACAACCAACCGAGCATTTCAAACCTGCCTGCCTATATGCCCAGGTCTAGTTAGCTTGTTCCCATAATTATAATTTTTTATATATATATATATATATATATATATATATATATATATATATATATATATACCTTTGATACCCTAAAAAAGCATGATGGATGATACACACGCACTCTAAACTCATGGAATTAAACCGTATCAGACAGCTATTCTCACTTTTGCTGATTTCTAGAACAAAGCTAAACCAATATTTTCTCAATGGTTGATTATTTCATTTATAATGGACAGTTAACATGTGAAGTAGTTGAAGTTTTCATTCATCAAACAACATGGGATGGAAGATCCACTATTCATTGTTATAGGAACTAATGTTATTGTTTATATGATGTGCCTTATGGGGACTAATGAATTACCCAAAAATCATACTATTTTAAAACATAGGTGGGCCATGCCAAGTGAATTAGTAGTTTTAGGTAGAAACTTTTTGGGGTGCCCACTTGAGTGTTGACTCATCTTTATTTTTGGAATAAGGCTCAGAAAGTGTAATGTATATGAAGGGGTGCATTGTAAATTTCAACCGTCCAAAGCCAATAAGAAAATTACTATTATTACCAGATTAGAGTGTTGTCACATCCATTAGAATTTTGGGCCATGCCTTTCTACGTATAAATGTTAATCACTATAAGGGCAGCTTAATTTTATGAAATGCCAGATGTGGCCTTTTTTTTTTTTTTTTTTTTTCAAGCATTCGTGCATATCAAGAGTCATGGTATAGCATAGAATTGAAGAGTCACGCCTGGGTGAATGACAGTGGGTACCTACCTCGGTTACTTTCCAGCCATGTGGGTGAAATATTTTTATTAGACTTGCCAATCAGGTATACTACCTCATTTTAACTGTTGAATTATTCAAAATTAAGGTGAGCCACACGGTACTGAGATCCATCGCTCAAGTGGTAGACTAAGTGAAAGATACCTCCTTTCAACACTAAGGTCTTGGTATCGATTCCATAGAAGGGGTGGCTAACAGGGTAGTGTGAACTCCCAATGGGTGTACTAACAAGCTAATGGAAAGAAAAAAAAAAAAAAAAAAAAAGAAGGAACGTAAGCCACACGATAGGAAAAAGTTGGAATGGAACATCTACCATTAATATTGTGTAGGACCTGTTGTGCTGTTTATACATCATTTAATTCATTTATATGATGTGCACCATCAATGCTTCAACAGAATTATCCAAAGATTACAGTATTCTAAAACTTAGATAAGCCATAATACATGAATTTAGAAGTTTAAGTAGAATATTTTTAGGTGACTCGCGAAAAAAATTAATCATCTTGGTTTTTGGGATTAAGGTCCCAAAAGGTTGGCCGACGTGATGGATGGCATTATTCATGCTGCTTAGTTATAATTTTTAATTTTTTTCCAAACTAGTGAAAGTAACTTGACAGGTACCCAACACTAAGCACCCATTGGACCGAAAGCTTTACCATCCGGATTCATGTTTTAAATGCAACAAAACTAATACAGGGCTGCAGATTATACAAGGCAACTGTAACAACTTAGTGGGTGAGCCCCGACCATGAGACCCACCCTAATGTATGTGTTCTCTATTCACATTATTCATCAATTTTCCCAGCTCATTTTAAGGCATGGTCCCAAAATGACGCAGATCCAATTCTCATGTGAACCACAAAGTTTAGATAGAATACCCGTCATTAAAAACTTTCTAGGATTCAAAAGTTTTGAATCAACCTGATATTTGTCCTTTCTCTTTTTCCAGGCCTAAGAATTTGCCATTCAACAGGTTTGGATGGCAAACGAACACAACAGTAGCCTTAAGACAATTTTAATGATGGGCATTCAAAGATCACTATTTCCTAGTGTGGTCCACTTGAGATTTAATCACCTTTAAATTTTTTTAGAGCATGTCTTAAAATGAATTAAAAAAACCCACGAGCATTGTAATGTATAACACATACATCAAGGTGAGCCAGAGTCAAGGCTTCACTTAAGTTGTAATCCTACTTCACCTAACATGTGCCCAGGGTACAACCGTACAGCTTTGGTACTGTACTGGGCTCGTGCATGGCGGATTGGGTACCATCCTTGCTGGTATCGGACGTCTACCCTAGTATTATCACGATGGGATTTTTTATTTTTTTTTCATACACGTCTCCACACACTCAGTTGGTGGAATTTCACCACCTATGGGTACTCGAACCTTTGACGGGAGTTGAAACTCCGGAGCGTCTACCGCCCGAGCAAGAGTAAGGACCCAACATTTATCTCTTCAATCAAATCCCTTCGAGTTTCACCACCTATTATCATATTGATTTCACGAGTAACATGCGATTGTACGAACATAAGACAAACTTATTAGGTATGCCACATCTTTTACCAGACATGGACCCTTGGTCTTTTGTCTTAACGGTCCATATTCAAATGAAATGGGGCCCACGGTTCATTGTGCTAATGGCTCAAACCAAAACTGTGTTAAACCTTGTAGGCAGTACTTTCATAAGATTCACTCCATCCATCAACTATGCTGTCTCATTTTCACCATTGAATTCAAAAACCATGATGATCCAAAACTCAGCTGACCCACTCCGTCCATCAGCTACGCTGCCTCATTTTTACTATTGAACCCACAAATCAGGATGATGCAGCACGCAAGTGAGCCACATCATACCAAGAGCCCACTATGGTGTTTGTATACTATCTAATCTATTCATCTCACGTGCCTCACGTCACAGGCGCCACAGCAGTTGAATTTAGAGGTTTCAGTACAATTTTACAGTGGCCCAACTGAGTGCTGAATCAGCTTGATTTTTGGGATCAGTGCCAAACAAGGGATGCTGTGCCTAATGGATGGGGTGGATTTCACTCGCGTGAAGTCGCACCTGATTATAAGCAACACGTGTGTAAATTAGAAGGGTTATTCAGGATATCTTCACTGTTTCGATCATATGCATCTGGAATCCGGCACGTACCATCATCAGTTGGGCCACCGTGTACACAAAAGTACAATCACTGGTTAGTTTTTTGTAGCCGTTCATTTATTTTTGACGTGACATTCTACTATTTCACGCGTTTTTCTAGTTCTAATTTGTGAGGCCAGCAGTTTTAAGAGTACTCATTTGAAGGCGATTAGGTTAGATTTTATTTGCGCCGTTCGTTTCTAGAGCTACCCGAGAAATTGATGTTTGACGAAGGTCCATCATCGATGACGTCCGTCCAATATAACACGTCGACTTCTCGGAGATTCTGGAAGGACGCGGATTGTGTAGCCAGGAACTCGCGTGGATTCTCTGTGGGCCACGCCATGATGTATATGTTTTATCCACGCCGTCCATCCATTTTTCCAGATCATTTTAGGTACGGGACCAAAAATTTAACCATATCGAAAGCTCAAGTGTACCACACTACAGAAAACAGTGGGATAATGATCTCCACCGTTGAAAACTTCCTACGGACTACACTGATGTTTATTGGTCATCTGACCTCTTCACAGGGACATACAAAAATGAATGAAGGTAAAATACAAATTTCAGCTTGATACATAACTTCGGTGCCCTACTAAATTCCCAATGGCATGCATAGAGGTGGGCACGGGATGTGGGTGAAATTTTAAATTTTTATAGGACCTGCCAATCAGGTATACTACCTTATTTTAACTGTTGAATTATTCAAAATTAAAGTGGGTCACGTCACAGGAAAAAGTCGGAATGGGCCATCTACCATTAATATTGTGCAGGACCTATTGTGCTGTTTATACACCATTTAATTTATTTATATGATGTGTATCATCACACACTTTAAAAGAATTATCCAAAAAGGGCCATACCACACGAATTTAGAAGTTCTGTGTAGAACTTTTTTAGGTGACTTAGGGAAAAAATTAATCGTCTTAGCTTTTGGGATCAAGGCCCAAAAAGGGTGGCCCACGTGATGGATGGAGTGATTCATGCTGCTTAGTTTTAATTTTTAATTACTTTTACAAATTAATGAAAGCAATCTTGATAACTACGCAACACCAAGCACTCAATGGACTAAAAGCTTTATGTTTTAAATGCAACAAAACTAATACAGGCTGTAGTTTAGACAAGGCAACGATAACAGCTTAGTGGATGAGCCCTGACTATGGGACCCACCTTAATGTATGTGTTGCCTATTCATATTATCCATCAGTTTTTCTCACTTATTTTAAGGCATGGTCCCAAAATGAAGTAGATACAAATCTCATGTGAACCACACAGTTGGGATAGAATACCCACTATTAAAAATATTCTTGAAATACGAAAGTTTTGAATTAGCCTGATGGTTGTTTCTCTTTGCTTAAAAATTTATCATTCGATAAGTTTGGATGACAAACAAACACAATAATGGCCTTAAGAAAATTTTAATGATGGGCATCCAACGATCACTATTTCATATAAGTGAGGTTCACTTGAGATTTAAATTACCTTTATTTTATTTGTTTGGATCATGTCTTAAGATGAATTAAAAAAACTGATGAACACCGTAGGGGCTCATTTGGGTGTTGGATTGGAAGGGATTGGATGGTAATGGAAAGAATTAGAAGTTGAATCTTGAGAATGGCCGTGCGACCCGGACAGAGTCAGTGACCAAATCCCAATCCCATGGATCTCGAGACAATCCATTGACAAGACTATCATTGCCTTTAAATCTTATCCCAACCACTCTAATCCGTTCAAAGTTGACCAGGATGTGTTTGATTCGTGAGATTGAAAGAGATGAGAAGGCTGAATCCCCAAATTAGCTAAGCATGTTAAACAGCTTGAATATTGCAATCCAAGGATATAACAATCCCATGAATCCGAAGACAATTTATTGACAGCACCATTATTAGTAAGAAATCCGCGCCATCCATCCTACTATCATTTAATCCCTTTCAATCCACCCGGCCAAACGGGCCTTAATATACAAATGTATCTGAAAGGCCAGGGCCAAAGCCTCACTTAAGTTGCTATCCTACCTCACCTAATCTTTTTATATATTACATTTTTTCAGCTTTAGTACTCTACTGGACGTAGTACCATCCTTGCTGGCACCGATGATGGAACATGATTCGGTGGCTTTCTGTCCAGTCAAATCCTACCATATTAGGTTGAGAAACGCTGTAAAATTTAAATAATTAATTACATTCATTTCACAACTAACATGCGATTGTACGAACTTAAGACAAGGTTCCTAAGCATGCCACATGTTTGACTGGACATGGACCCTTGGTCTTTTGTCTTAACGGTCCATACGCAAATAAGATTGGGCCATGGCTCAAACAAAAACTAAGTTAAACCTTGCGGGTAGTACTTTCATAGGATCCACTCCATTCATTAAGTATGCTGCCTCATTTTCACTGTTGAAATCAAAAATCATGATAATCCAATGCTCACCTGAGCCCCTCCGTCCATCAGTTACGCTACCTCAATTTTGCCATTGAACCCAAAAGCCAGGACGATGCAGCAGTCAGGTGAGCCACATCACACCAAGAGCCCATTATAGTGTTTGTGTGCCATCTAATCTATTCATCTCACGTGCCTCATCCCGATGCAATAATTACTCTAAAATCACAGCATTAAAAACTCACAGGGGCCACAGCAGTTAAATTTAGAGGTTTCAGTACAATTTTACAGAGTGGCCTCCGTGAGTGCTCAGTCAGCTTGATTTTTGGGATCAATGAGAAAGAAGGGATGCTGTGCCTGATGGATGGGGTGGATTTCTGATGTAGAGCGGGTCGCGGACAATTTCATGGCCAAGATGGATCAGAAAAGGCACGGTCGGCGACAGAAGTGATCCGGACCATCGGACCTTAAATTGGGCGTATCTCACAATCCGGAATGAGTTATCCGACGTAAAATATATGATTTTGGGGTAGAATGAGCTACTTTAGCCAACCAACCCCGCTATGCCGGGTTGCACAGCCCGAATTTGCGAAAAACTCCCTGATCGACGGTCGTTTTCTCATTTTAATTTTGTTTTTACTATAAATAGTAAGTTTTAGTTTGAATATAACTTTTCATCCGTTGGGCTTTAAGAGTTGTGTCCAACATGAAAAGTGCTTAGGATAATTAGGAGAATGGTTTGGTGAAGCCAAATAGGACACTTACTATTTTTGGCCAAAAAACCTTGCGCACTAGTAGACATCATGACCGTCTATAAATAGTAAGTTAAGTTGTGAATTCTAAGAGTTTTAGTTGTAGTTTGAGTCTAATTTCTTTCTTATTGCTTGGTTCCCTTATTTAAAGGGTTGGGAACTCGATTTTAAGAATTCATTAATCAATTTCGAATTTATTAGAAATTATTCTTATTTTCTTTTCTCATGGATTCGAGAAGTCTCTATGAGAAGTTCAAAGAAGTTCTGTCTATTAAGAATATTTATCATCATGAGGAAGATGGTGCTCGACCTTACATCCTTCCCTGCGTCAATTTCACTCGTGTAGAGTGGCACGTGATTACAAGTAACACGTGTGTAAATTAGACGGGTTAGTCAGGATATCTTCACTGTTTGGATTATATGCATCTGGAATTCGGCACGTACCATCATCAGGTGGGCCACCATGTACACAAAAGTAAAATCACTGGTTAGTTTCTTGTAACCATTCATTTATTTTTGACCTGACATCCTACTATTTCACACGTTTTTCTAGTTCTAATTTGTGAGGCCAGTGCAGTTATAGGAGTACTCATTTGAAGGCCATTGGGTTAGATTTTATCTGCGCCGTTCGTTTCTGGAGCTACAGGAGAATTAATGTTTGACGAAGGTCTATCATCGATGACGTCCGTCCATTACACGTCGACTTCTCGGAGATTCTGGAAGGACGCGGATTGTGTAGCGAGGAACTCGCGTGGATTCTCTGTGAGCCTCACCGTGATGTATGCGTTTTATCCACGCCGTCCATCCATTTTTCCAGATCATTTTACATAAAGAACTAAAAAAATTAATCATATCGAAAACTCAAGTGGACCACACTGAAGAAAACAGTGGGATAATGATCTCCACCGTTGAAAACTTCCTACGAACTACACTGATGTTTACTGGTCATCTGACCTGTTCACGAGGACATACAAACATGGACGAATGGAAAACACAAATGTAACCTTGATCCAAAACTTCTGTGCCCCTATTAAATTTTCAATGGTATACATTCAGTTCCCTTTGTTTCCTTCGGTGTGGTCCATTTGAGCTTTGGATATGCTTGAATTTTGGTTTTGCACTCTAAAATGATCTGTAAAAATGGATAGTCGGTGTTGATAAAAGACATACATTATGCTGGGCCAACAGAGAATCCTCAGCACGCTATAACGTGGTGAGCTCCTCACCGTACTATCCGCGTCCACCCAACGGAGGAAAAGGACAGACCCACGATCGACAGAGTATGGTCATCCATACGCATGCATACATCTTGTATTTAAGTTGGGTTCCTTTAATCGATCTAAACGGTCCAAACAGAGGAAACACTGCAAGCGGGTGGTAAGAAAAATGATGATGATCGGACTATTCTAACATGTATTAAAGGACATTTGATTTTGTCCGTTCACTTGATAGACATCGATCATATGGTTTAGATCGTCTGTTCTATGAAGTGGTATTTGTGATTGTGAACTGTCCACAATAGACCCGCGATTGACGGTAAAATCTCCATAAATATTATAAATTACCTCATATTTTAAGAGTTTGATCATTCCCTGATGTCTCAACCTTCGCTGGACAATAGGAATGTCCCACAGCTTTTGAATGAAGGATTGACCATGGCCAATTATAATAATGTTGAGAAAATATTAATATAATGGAAGAAACTGAAAAGAAAAACAAAAAGACTAAAATAGATTTGAAGCATGTATTAAATATGTTTATCTTAAAGTGTTATGTGCTTCTTTTTATTGACATGAGATTGATGTTGGGTTTCTAGCTAACTGCTCGTAGGATTAGACAAGTCTGGATGATGCTGCACGCAACAAACAAGAAGATATCAAAATCATAACGCAATATATAGTTTATAATTTTACTAGACTCTACGTTTTGAGAAAATTAAAAACTTAATAGAGAATTTCGGTCTCAGGATAAAATGGTGTTAGTTTTATTTAATCATTACTTTTTACTGGGTTTTTTTTTACTGAAAAAAGGACAATATATTTTTGCAAAGAGGTATTTCTTAAAGATGCAGTCGAACCCGATCATAACACTTGAGTCGTTTGAGAAGAGATGCGATTTAGCTAAATTGTCACAATTGTTGCCATTTATTAGTTGAACCATCACAATGGTTAATATTTGTCAATTGGTTAGTGCAACAGTCGAAATCCATATGATGAAATATAGTTGCACCAGCCTGCTCAATAGATTGGCCAGTTGTTATGTAGATCTTTGAGTATACTGGCCTACTTTGCGGTCAGCCTTTCTTTGTCAATAGATATCTCTCAAGCAGTTTAGCTCATTGGATCCGTGCTGGTTGTAGAGTTGACTCATTTTATAGGTCATTATATTTTTCCCCTAACAATTATAATAGTCATTTTTTTTTACCAGCCTTATAATTATAAATTATTTCAAATTTTAAGGGTTATGCTAATGTCCTCACCTTCATTGGACATTACAAATGGCCCAAAGCTTTTGATTGAAGATGGCTCCACTGCACCCATCATGGTTCATTTAATAGTACCATTAGAAGTGAGTTATGGTGCACAAATAATAAGAAACAAACAATACTAATTTATAAATAACAACAATATATTATAATTGCCAACTTTTTATCAGTAATATTACGCTTTGAAGGAATTATTAAACCAAGCTGCTACTTTAAAATCTTAAATAATATAAAGTGAGATTTATTTAAAAAATGTTTCAAGATAATGTTGCACTATTTTGGGCCACATCACAAGAAAAAGTCGGAATGAAACATCACAAGAAAAAATAATACAAGACCTACCATTCAGGTATTGTACCTTTGTTGAATTATTTAAAATTAAGGTGGGCCACATCACAAGAAAAAGTTGGAATGGAACATCTACCATTAATATTGTGTAGGACCTATTGTGCTGTTCATACACCATTTAGTTCATTTATATGATGTGCACCATCACATACTTTAAAAGAATTATCCAAAAATCATAGTATTCTAAAACTCAGATGGGCCATATATACCACATGAATTTAGATGTTCTAAGTAAAAATTTTTTAGGTGACCCTGGGAAAAAATTAATCATCTTGGTTATACGGATGAAGGCCCAAAAAGGGTGGCCCACGTGATGGACGGCATGATTCATGCTGCTTAGTTTTAATTTTTAATTATTTTTACAAATTAGTGAAAGTAATCTTGATAAATACACAACACTCAGCACCCAATGGACCGAAAGCTTTACCATCTGCATTTATGTTTTAAATGCAACAAAACTAATAGAGGGCAGCAGATTAGACAAGGCAACAATAACAGCTTGGTGGGTGAGCCCTGACCATGGGACCCACCTTAATATATGTGTTGTCTATTCACATTATCCATTAGTTTTCCCTGCTCATTTCAAGGCATGGTCCCGAAATGAAGTAGGTCCAAATTTCATGTGAACCACACAGTTGGGATAGAATACCCACCATTGAAAACATTTTTGAGATACAAAAGTTTTGTATCAACCTGATATTTGTTGTTTCTCTTTGTCCATGCCTAAGAATTTGTCATACAATAGGTTTGGATGGCAAACAAACACAATAGTGGCCTTAAGAAAATTTTAATGATGGGCATTCAAAGATCACTGTTGATGCAAAAAACTGGTGAGCTCTCCCTTGTCCTACTACCTGCACAGGAACGAAACAAAGGAGACCCTGGCTAGAGCCAGGGACCCTTCGATGCTTAAGTCAGTGATAGGACCGTAAAGAGGGATTTTTGATAGGTTTTTCTGCATACATTACATCATAGAGATCTCTTGTTTTTATAAGAATGGGAGGATCCCGACGTGCAGGGATTCTCTTCCACATATCTCGGAGAGTTGATTTAGTTGTAATCTTTTTATGGATTCCGCCTGATCCCGAGATCTTTGGGATCGGGAATCCTTTGACAAGAATTTTTTAAATGGTATTTCCATTCTCACCGGTTCTTCCTTGCTTGTCTCGGTCCTAACCGACTCTAAGGGTGAGTGAGTCTCGGCTAATTGCGAGGGGAAAGCAGTATGCCTTCTATCGGATGAGAGGGAACCGATTCATATAGATACCTTCTCTTAATCCGATAGCCGACTCTGTAACTGACTTAATATGAATCAGTTTTATGGTCAATCAGGTGGCTTCTATGCTATGGACCTTAATTGGTCTCTTTAGACGTTGCTGTCTCGTTATTCGAGTCAACTTTATGCGTCTTATGTATTTTGCCTATGACTCGTGACTCTGTAAGTCTCGGTCGAGGTTCATTCCCTGTCGTCCGAGCTAAGTCTCTCCTTGGGGCATTTGATTCTTTTTCCTTGGTCGGGCTTATTACCTCGGAATCCTGGGCAGTGTCGATAGAGTTAGTCCATTCCATATTCGAGTCTTCGGACTTGTCATATTTTTTTCCAACAGTAAGCCCCCATACTCCTTGTGTCAACCGTGTTGATGCAGAGGAGTAAAGAGTTTTTGAGTCTGCTCTAATTGGAGACCGAGGTTATGATGGAACGTTTAATGCCCCTTGCGTCGTCCATAACGCGCGTCGGTTCATTGATCAAGGTCGCACGAGTGGACAGCTATCATGACGTCTTTTCAACTTATGATTGCTGAACACGTGGCGGGAGTTGTTCCTTCATCAGTCGGCATACGCCATGAGTCAGGCGGGGGAATCGAAACGACCATTGATTCAACTCCTCCTTAAATGCCCCTGCCACGTGGTCGAGCTATAAAAGGAGCAAGATGCCCTTTCCTAATTTTCGCTCGCGCGCCTATTTTCCTTTTTTCCATCCCGTTTGCACTGTCCTCTCCACCTCTCACCATTTTCGTCTTCCTCTTTAATTTTTGCTTCCATGCCCATTCCTTTTTCCGGTCTGAATCGCCATCTCCGATGAGTTTTCAAACTTTCTCCCTCTCTTTTTTCTTTTGATTTTCAATGGCAATGCGCGGTTCCCAGAGCCCTCGGGAGGGAGCTTCCGGTGATGAGGGCAAAGCCAGACATTTTTGAAACATCTCGGAATGGCCCTCGCTGCTGGTGGAGATGGCCATTAGTGTCAATGAGGCCTTTCGGTACTCTGAAAGGGCAACTGGGTCTTCAGCGAAACGCCCTGCTTCCGTGGGTCCCTCTTGTGGAGAGTCGTCATTGATGACTACCCCTGGCCAATGTAATCCTCCTGAGGAGGAATTGTGACGCAGGGATGAACGTGATGAGGTCGATCACTGTCTTCCTCAAGGATAACTACTTCGAATCCATGAAACTTCTCTGGACTCCTCACAGAGACTTCTTAAATCCACGAGGAAAGAAAGCAAGAGAATAGAAATAAATTCTACTAAAATTCAAAATTGATTAATGAATCATTGATAATTCTCTAATGCATCTCTTTACACCATTAATAAAGAAAAAATAAAATAAAATTCATAATTACCAAAAATAGCAAAATTCCAACTCTAATAAAAATCCTAATTCTAATAAAACTCTTATAAGGCCTAATTTCTAAAAATAAAAATTGTAAATAAACTTTCTCTAGAAGAGTCCTAGTATAACTAAAAGTTATTTCTAAAAGGAAAGAAAATCTAAAACTCTAAAAATATTAAAAAATCGAAATTATTAAAAATAGTAAAATTTTTCTAAAAATTCAATTTTGAGCTAAAAGCACGCGTTTTCTGATGAAATAGATAGATACGACCCACTATGTGGGTTGGTTCACCTCGGATGGCCCGTTTCAATAAAGATTGATAGGTTGTGCGCCCCATAACGTTACCCGGATCAAAAGTTGTGGTCAATTCACGGTCTATCTTCTTTTGGCCCAACCATGTTAAGAACGTATATGTGACACGTTCTACATCAAATTAGAGGAAGAAGATGAAGAGACTGAAGGGGCCAGTGAGTCGGTCCCTATGTAGAGATTGGCAAGAGCTATTGAATCAGTGGTTTAAGGAGGAAAGGCTAGGGATGAGCAGAAAGGTCCAGTTCCTTCAGTTTTAACTTAGGCAAATTTGGACAAGATTAGAGTTAGGTATTATGTCTCGAACTCGGTCATCCTTCGTCTTCCTCTGCTGAGTGAATTACCCCACCATCCTCCTGCTGGAATGGTCGTGATTTTTTAAGTCGCTTTACAGTGTGGCTTGTGTGTGCCCCTTCAAGGCATTGCTTGGGATTTAATTTCCTGACTCCATATAGCGCCGGGGCAGATAATTCCAAATGTATGGAGGAACTTGTTCGGATGCTCGGTGTTGTGGGCCGAGACTGAATAGCCCCCACTGACCATTGACGAGTTTCTCTACTTGTATCAAGTACGGCCGAATACACAGCAGCCTGGCTGGTACTTTCCATGTGCTTGGCGGAATAAGGGCGGATCTTTGATAACCGACTCTCCTACCTCCAACAAACATTGGAGAGATAGATGGTTCTGGGCATATGGTCGCTGGGAGACTGTCGAGCCAGGACTCTTCGAACCTCGCGTTCCCCGGGTGTTCTCGGAAGCAGGTGACTCGGCGTACCATTTCTCTATTCTTTCTTGCTACGATACTTATAAGTCTGACTGAATGCGTTTTGTAGATATCCTCAAGAAAAGTCCGAAGCTAGAAGCCGATGCTCTATCTCGGATCAAGGATTTGAAAGCGCTAAGTCTGAAGGATCAGTCTTGGAAGGTTCTTCTTCAGCCGGAGAGCCTTCTTCTCTCGGGCTTAGACTCGACTGTAATAGGTAACTCCTGGATGTTCTGGTCATACTTTCATCGAACTTTACTTGACTCGTCCCACTTTTCTTAATGTAGATATGGCTTAGACAAGGCCTATTCTTCGTCTGGCTCGCAAGATGAAGGCCCCTCCATGGTTAGAGACTCGGTTCGAGACTCGCCCTCCGAAGAGGCCGTAGATGGTCTCGAAGGCCAAGGGGCAAGCTACCTCGACCGCCCTGATAGAGGTTTCGCCCATAGATTTGGAAGAAGGGGTGGAAGTGGCGAACAGGGTGGCAGCTTCTGACTCTCAAGCTCAGGTGGCTCCCGAGCCTCAAGTGGCTCTCGAGCTAGGACTCGTTGCAGAGCGGGTCCCGGAATAGAGAGAGGAGCAGAGAGGGGAGCCCTCAGGAGGGGAGATGACTCAACGGAGGTATTCTTCCATCGGGTCGTGTCGGATATGGTCCCTTAGGTGCTTTTCCATGGGAGCGGGAAAGAGTTCGCTGTCCTCCTCGAAGCTACTCAGAGGAGGACTCCCTCTCATGCTTCCAAGATTCTCCTTGAGGTAGGACTCGGACTTCTCGCTAATCTTGCTAATCCCTTCGATTTCAATCTGATTTTACCTTTTCCTTTTGCAGTTCGCTCTTTATTTACTCAGGGCTAGCTTGGATTTGCCCGAGGCTCAGAATCGATTAGCAGATGTTGAAGCAGCTCGGAAACGGGCAACGGAGGCGGAAGCACAGTTTGAAGCTACCATGGCTCGAGTCGGCCGACTGTCTGGCGAATTATGGCTTGCCCAGAAGGCCACTGAAAATGCCAAGGCCGAGTGTGCTCACGTGGCCTCGCTATTGAAAGAGGCCCAGGAAGAGAGTCTGTAGAATTGTCTGGCCCATGCCTCTTCCGAGGAGAAGCTGGCTTAGCTTAAGGCTGAAACTAGAGTTGTCCTTGAGGCGGCCAAGGAAGAGGCCAGGGAGCAGGCCATAAAGGCCTTCCTCGAATCCCTGGAGTACTTGGACGAATGGGATCGCTTGTTCTAGGATGACTACACCAAGTGTGTCGGACTGATAAAGGAAGCCTTCCCCGATCTTGATCTCTCGGGATTTGATGAAGTCACCTCGGGGTCTAAAGCCCCGGAAGTCGAGGTAACCAGGTCTGCTGATGTAGCGGCTGATATTAAGGTCGAGCCTGAGGCAGCTCCAGAGGTCGCTCCGAGTCATGGCAGCAACTGAGCCAAAGCTGACTCCTGAGTTAGCTCCTGATGAACCTTGGGGCTAGTATGATATCAAGTACTTTAAGCACACTAAGCTTCAAGTACTTTAAGCACACTAGGCGGGCTCGGGAGCATCTACAATTGAGAGGGGACACGACGTATCGCAGCCGACTCTTTCAGCTTTTATTCAGCAATGTAATTCCACAGTAGACGATTATGCAATTTAATGTAAAAAATCATTTGATGAATAAATATACTTAGTCTTTATGCTCATTTGACTCAGCTTTTAGACTCAGTTTACAAGTTTTTCTATTTTTTTTCTAACTGAGTCTTCACGAACGCTCAACGACCGACCTAGGGATAATATATCTTTAGATGCCAGGCATTCCAAGGAAGGGGTAAGGCCTTCCAACCGATAACTCCCAGGTCGGATGGTGCTCGAGACGACATAGGATCCTTCTCAATTAGGTCCCAGTGTGCCCGCACTAAGTTTCTTAGTCTTTAAAAACGTTTTTCGGATGACCATGTCTCCCACTCAGAAACGTTTAACCTCGACTCTATTGCTAATCCTTTTCTCTTTGTTCTTCCACTAGGTTGAGTTCAAGAGCGAGTTCTTCATTATCGTCTTCATTAAACGAGCTGACTTGGGCTGAAGGTAATCCTATCTCGATCGGGGTAACAGCCTCCGAGCCATACGCGAGGGAAAAGGGAGTTTCACCTGTGGCTGTTCAAACGGTGGTTTAGTATGCCCAAAAAATATTAGGGAGCTCTTCAACCCATGCTCCTTTAACTCGGTCGAGTTTGGTTTGGAGATGCTTTTTAATGACCTTGTTGACTGCCTCAACCTGTCCATTCGTCTGGGGGTGATGGGGCGATGAGTAAACATTTCCAATCCTGAGATTATTGTACATCTCTCGGTAATGCTTATTATCGAACTACTTCCCATTGTAGGAAACAATGGTCTGAGGTAGCCCAAACCAGCAGACAATATTTTTTCATACAAAATCTGTCATCTTCTGTTCGTTTATCTTCGCCAATTGCTCGGTTTTAGCCCATTTTGTATAATAGTCTACCACCACGACTGCAAACTTGGTTTGGCCTTTTTTCAAAAGGAGTGGTCCGATGATGTTGATTCCTCACTGCGCGAAGGGCTGAAGACCAGTCATTAGAGTCAACTCCACAGGGGGTTATCCCGGAATGGCCGCGAATCGTTGACATTTGTCACATCTCTAAACGAGCTTACGAGCGTCATGCTGAATAGTCGGCCAGTAATACCCTTAACGTAAGACGTTATGTATGAGTGATCATTCTCCTAAGTGATTTCCACAGATCCCTTCGTGGATCTCTCGCAGTACGTAACCGGCTTCATCGGGATTTAGGCATCGTAACAATGAAGTATAAAAACCTTTCTTATATAATATCCCGTTAAGTATGGTATAACGGGAGGCTCGGACCTTCAATCGTTGGGCCTCGGCACGATCCACGGGCAACTTTCCACTGTCTAGGTACTGGACAATCGGGTCAAGCCAAGTGGGTTTCAAATCGATTATATGCACGGTCGAGCTAACCGGGTCACTGACACTAAGCTTAGTAATGTACTCAATTGGAACAGACCTGAGTATGTCGTCTTCGTCGGCAGAGGCAAGTTTTGCTAATAGGTTAGCCTTAATGTTTTTCGTTCGAGGGATCCAAGTGATAATACAAACCTGAAAACCGCTGATCAATTCTTTGGCTTTTTCCTTGTA
The DNA here is from genome assembly GCA_037074715.1 of Magnolia kwangsiensis. NCBI lineage: Eukaryota > Viridiplantae > Streptophyta > Magnoliopsida > Magnoliales > Magnoliaceae > Magnolia > Magnolia kwangsiensis. Next base: position 162,574,767 of record CM073573.1, on the reverse strand, counting down.
TGCTTTCAGTTGCTCTTTTTATTTATGATACACACTGGTGACTTGATTGACGACTAACTGTGAGCCGCTGAAAACTTTGAGAAGAGTCACGCCCAAACTAGCTGCCAATTGGAGACCAAGCAACAAGACTTCATATTCTGCTGTATTATTCGAGGCTTGGAATCCAAGTCTTAAAGAATATTACATGTAGGTTTGATCGGGAGTTTCTAAGACGACTCCTGCCCCGCTTGCTTTTGAGTTGGATAAGCCGTCGACATATACGTTCCAGGGGATTGTGTCAGGTGAGGACATGGGAGAAGCTGCTATCGATTGATTGGTTGATTCATCTCCAAGCTCGGTAGGTAGATTGGCCTGTGGTGTTACTTCGGCTAAGAAGTCAGCCACGGCTTGTCCTTTAATAGCTACTCTCGGCTTGTATTGAATATCGAATTCGCTAAGTGTTGAGGGTCAATTATTGCATATTAGACCCCAGATATTGTCTGGATTTACGAACATAATATTGTTTAACGGCCGATTTAATCGTGTTTATGCTGCAGATTGAATTTAGGAGCTTGAGCTGAAAAAGGATGGTAAAAGCTTGGATTTAACGCTCTGATGATCACCAAGGCAAGGGAAAGACTCTATGGGATCGAGATCGATGAATGTACACGCCAGAGATCTGCGAAAATTGAGAAACTGAAACTTAAGTAGCCCAAAATTGATACGGAATGCAAGATCACGTGGTTTCCATCATCTATTCGGCTCGAAACTTCATACATGTGATGGGGATCATAAATTAACCGTACACGTCAAAAATCAACCATTGGATTGCTTTGGAAGTGGCCCAACAGATAGATCAGCCCCTTAAATCCTTAAGTGGGGCCCACCTAATATCTGGAACTGCCTCAATTTTAGTCCCAATGGTTTAAATAATATGAGAAAAAGGATGGACGGATCAGTGGACCCCGCCTGAACAAAGTGTGCATAATGCACTATTTCACTAGCCGTGCACGACAATTGTAAAGTTGCTTTGACCGTCTCTTGACCGACCAAATATGAAGGTCTCTGTTGCTAATACGTAGCCTGTCCGCTGGAGTGATGAATGGGCCACCACCTTTGGCCATGTACTCAATCTGGATCGTCCATTCATCCAAGGATGTCAAACCGACCGTACACATGGAATATTTCAGGCCCATGCACATGTAGACCTGGACACAGCGCCAATGCATCTGATGGACGGTAGGTTTAAAATCCAATTTTCCACGCTCAACCCAATCCAAAACTGGCCATCTCAAAATGGTTTTCTGAGGAGAAATTAATGGATGTATTGGATTTCTAAGATAACAAGTATGTGGACCCCACCGACTCCCGTTCAAAAATGGAAATTTTCGTTTCCAGCGTTCGCACAACAGAGACAGTCGGTTCGCACTTGCGGGCCCCATATATTGTCCCAGTTGATGATCAAAACCGTCCACCAGAATCCCAGTATCATTATTGCCAACGTGTAGGTGACCGAATTTCAAAAGAAAGCGCTTATGGAAATCTATCCGTTCAAAAGCAGGTTGAACGACAGAGAAAGATAACATGTGGGCCTCGTCAACAGAAGGCAAAAATTACACCTTCCAGACTGAAATGACGCAACAAATCTAAGGGACGGTGTGGATTTCCCAATTGACAATGTCTATGAGCCCCGCCGACATCACAGCGTAAAGATTTTACGCAGTCTCTATTTCTGCACGGGAAACCGACTGGTTTTGAAATTCATTTGGGCCACCGTCTTCAATTAGATGGCTGATCCAAACCATCCATCTAATTCCTCATCCAAGAACGTCTTAGGGGATGTTATTTTTTTAGAAAGAAAGTGAGGGAAAGGAAGGGAAAACGACATCATTTTCTGGGTGCGTGAAGGAGTTACGCACTTTGCTGCGTAAGGAATTTTCACAGGAAAAATCCACCGCCTCTTGTCAGCGTAAACCGACCTTCTGGTGCTATAAAAAGGAGAAAACAAGAGGGAAAAATCATCATCTATGGCTGGAATCATCTAGGAAGAGATGGAGCTTGGGTGGACGTGTGGAGCAAAGAGAGAGAAAGAGTTTGGAATTATTTTTTTTCTGTTTTCTTTTTAAGACTTACATGGAGATCAGTCCATCCATGTCAGGCTAAAGCCCCTTAGCCAGGGCTAAGGGGTGAAGTTTGTAGTGAGATGGGTGATTCTATGCTTTTAATTTAATTTTAATGTATGAATTGAAGTTAATTTCAGTTTGATTAGTATGAAAATATTTTTAGTCTTTAATGGTCTATTGTGACTGAAATTACAGTGGGTCTACGATGGCTTTGAATATTTACTTTTCCTTTTATGTTTATGACGTCAGGAAGCCCTGTTGTTCACCATAGTCTCTTGGGCATGGTCGGATGACGGTACCCTTCCTAACCTTCATACATTGTTGATTGGTTGGTAATTAGTTTAATTCTGTTGTTTGCCATAGTCTCTTGGGCATGGTTTGGTGATGGAATCCATTCTAATTCATATATCTTTCATCTCTTAAAAACTAGATCAATGATAGTTCAGTTAATTTTCATGATTCTTGAAACAGGCATAAGATCTCCTTGATCTCTATAAGTGGATCCTCTGAATCCCTAGTTTCCTATTTCTGATTTTTCTTAAGCTTTAGATAATAATCTCAGAATTATTCATTAAATTCTAGTTGATTTAGATTTCATCTCATTCTAGTTCTAGTTCTAGTTAGTTTTAGATAACGTACAATTTTAGTCCCTTGGGATTCGACCTTGGTCTTAACGAGTTTATTACTACATCACAACCCTGCACTTGGGGAGTGATCAAGTTTTTGAAGCCGTTGCCGGGACTGACGGTTACGATTTTCTGAAATTAATTAGTTTTGGGATTAGTTTAAGATTAAGATTTTGCTAATTTTAGTTTCAAATTTTTTTTTTCTATTTTTAGAACTAACCTTTCTTTTGTAGGCTTTGAGATAGGAACTTCTAATTCGGTAAAATCTTTCTAATTCCTGTTTTCTATTTTTCACATATCTTTTTATTACTTTCTAATTAAGATTTTCCTAATTCGTTTTAGAAATTTTCTACTTTCTTTGGAATTTCTTCTTTTCTTTAGAAATTACTTTACTTTTAATTAGAAATTTTATAATCTTAGACTTTCTATTCTTAGAAACTAACTCATTTTGTTTGTTCTGCAGGTTCTTAACCTAGGACTTCAAATTTGGTAACTTCTTTCCATCTTTTCCTTTTATTTTCTAGATTTCTACTTCTTCCTTTCTCTTAGGTCTAGGTTTAGAATTTAAATTGAGGGTTGAGTGTGTTTTATGCCTACGTGGGCACGCGACAACACTCGACGTCTCGTGAAAGAAGGAGGATTAGTTGAGGGGTTGACTGTCCATCGTAGGACTAGACACCACTTGAATTCCCCTGAGTTAGTTGAGGTTATGGCTGAAAATCAACCTCAAGCACTACCCCAACCTAGGGTAAAGGAAGTACAAGCTAAGAATGAGGTGCATCAGGCACCCCCGCCTCGTACTTTACGAGATTATTTACAACCGGTGGGAGTGAGTACGCCCTCATGCATGGTTTTTCCTGAGAATACAGGACATATAGACATCAAGCCAGGGGTTATCCAACTCCTTCCAAAATACCATGGCCTTGAGTCTGAAGAACCGTATCTACATCTGAAAGAGTTCAACGAGATCATAGGCACCTTATACTTTCCTAATATATCTGAGGATACAATTAGGTTAAAACTCTTTCTATTTTTCTTGAAAGAAAAAGCCAAGACGTGGTTACATTCACTGCGTCCTAAATCCATTGGCACATGGAATGATATGCAGAGGAAATTCATAAAGAAAATTTTTCCACACCATAAAACGATTACCCTCAAAAGAGCAATCATGAAATTTTTCCTCCTAAGAAGATGTGTACCAAACGATGAGCATCAGTGTCATCTCCTTCTGTCACTCACAGGCCTGTGGTGGTCACTTTTTTGCTAAAAAGACCACGACCAAGATTTTACAGTGTGGCTTTTATTAGCCCACCATGTTCAGGGACACTCATGAGTTTTACAAGGCTTGTGAGCGTTGTCAAAAATTGAGAGCATTGTCCCGCCGAAATATGATGCCCTTGAATCTCATCCTTATAATAGAAGCATTTAATTGCTGGGGCATTGATTTCATGGGACCTTTCCCCCAATCCTTTGAAAATTTATATATTTTGCTTGCCGTAGATTATATTATTAAATGGGTCGAAGCAATTCCGTGCCGCAATAATGATCATCGTATGGTCATTAAATTTTTAAAAGAAAATATTCTATCGCGGTTCGGAACGCCTCGAGCCATCATTAGTGATGGAGGCTCACACTTTTATAATAGACCATTTGAGCGCTTAATGAAGAAATATGGTATCTCTCATAATGTAAGCACCCCATACCATCCACAAACAAGCGGGCAAGCTGAGATTTTCAATAGGGAGATTAAACATATCCTGGAGAAAACGGTTAACCCTAACCGTAAGGATTGGTCAATCTGATTGACCGATGCCTTACGGGCTTACCGTACTGCTTTTAAAACCCCTATTGGAACATCTCCCTTTAGACTTGTCTATGGGAAGGCTTGTCACTTTCCTGTGAAGTTGGAACATAAAGCGTATTGGGCGATCAAAAATCTGAATTTCAATCTGGACAACGCTGGCTCGCTACGCAAACTTCAGTTGAATGAACTTGAAGAAATTCGGAACGACGCATACGAGAACTCGAGAATTTACAATGGCAGGATGAAGGCGTTTTATGATCAACATATTCTACAAAAATCATTCATGCCAAGTTAGAAAGTCATTTTGTACGATTCTCGACTACATCTCTTTCCGGATAAGCTTCGATCTCGTTGGACCGGTCCTTATATTGTTGTTACTGCTTATCCTTATGGGGCCGTCGAGATACGAGATCCCGACAATGGCAAGGAGTTTAAAGTAAATGGACATCGATTAAAACCATTTGTCAAGACATTTGATTCAGAGGACATGTCCATGCCTCTGACTGCTCCTGTTTACCAGGATTGATCTCTTAGTCTGATGGAGGTATAGGTAGGTTTATCGCTTTCATAGGACTAGGGTAGTTTGCCTTATTTATCTGGCTAAAGATGGTAAACTTAGCGCTCCTGGGAGGCAACCCAGCTTTTTATTCCATTCCATTTTTTTCAATGTTTGTGGGTAACATTACTGCAAACCCTCATGAGACTACAACTCGTCCACTAGGGGTAACCTAGGGGTTTAAAGACTTGTTACATACGCTAAATGCAATCGAGAGCACCTGCGAAAGTGGTATAGGTAGGATTTTATTTTTATTATTTTTTTTTGGTTTTCTCTCTCATACTAATTTGCTCTCTCTCAGCGATCTCTTGAAAAATCTCTCTCGATTCATTATTCAGGTACTATCTTCTCATCACTTCTCATTTACTCTCATTATCTCATGTGCATTGCATGCTCATATATCTTTTACATTAAGAACAATGTAGATTTTAGGTTGGGGGTGAGAGATTAGGTTACCTAATCAGTATTTTCTTAGTCCTGAGCAAAAATTGAAAATTTTTTAAAAACTTTTCTAAAATTTCTTATGATTTCGAAGTGATTTTGATGGATATCCTTAACTTAGAATTTCAAGATTCGTGATGTTGATAATTTGTGACTCTTAGATTCAGTATCTGTTGGACTTCACAGTTAAGTTTGAATAATTATTCCATGAATGGAAGTTATAAACATTGATTGAGTTATGATTTCACATGTCACATCTCACTTCCACATTAAGTTTTCAGTTTGATATTGAAGAGTTAATTTGGTAATCACTAAGCTTGTAAGGAACCCGTTTGAAATTTTCCATCACGATCAATTAAAAAAAAAAAAGAAAAAAAAAGGGAAGAAGATACCTTTGGAAAGATTTGGACGAATAATCCTCACCATAGGTTTGCTCCCTATAGGTGTGGAGTTAATTCCCCATGAATAATATGTGAAAAAGGTCTGGGTGTATAGTCCTCATCATAGGTTTGTTCCCTATAGGTGAGGATTTGATTCCCCTTCTTGGCATTACTTTTATTAAAAAAATCAAAGGTTGAAAGAAAGAAAAAGAATGATTTACGAGGCACGTTTTAGTTAGGTTTTAGGTGTCCTGAATGCTCTTGTGGATACCAATCCTATCATGAAATAATGAATTGAATGTTAATGATGATAAGCCGAGATTACTCTATACACTCATGGATCTTAATGTTTAGAAATTTTCTAATTAGTGGATTAATATTTTGAACTTGACTACGAAGTTTACCGTGCGCTCGAGTCTAAGCGAAAGTAATGCCCAACACTCATGAATCTTAGAATTCTAATGCTTGGATTATTTTTCAAATATCACTCGAGTTTACAGAATTTCTTATATCAATCTCAACTTAATTTTTGCATACCTTGCTCGGGACTAGCAAGATGCTGGTTGGGGGTTGTGTTGAGGGTCAATTATTATATATTAGACCCCAGATATTGTCTGGATTTACGAACATAATATTGTTTAACAGCCGATTTAATCGTGTTTATGCTACCGATTGAATTTAGGAGCTTGAGCTGAAAAAGGATGCTAAAAGCTTGGATTTAATGCTCTGATGATCACCAAGGCAAGGGAAGGAATCTATGGGATCGAGATCGATGAATGTACACGCCAGAGATCTGCGAAAATTGAGAAACTGAAACTTAAGTGGCCCAAAATTGGTACGGAATGCAAGATCACGTGGTTTCCATCATCTATTCGGATCGAAACTTCATACATGTGAAGGGGACCGTAAATTAACCATACACGTCAAAAATCAACCATTGGATCACTTTGGAAGTGGCCCAACAAATAGATCAGCCCCTTAAATCCTTAAGTGGGGCCCACCTTGTAACACCCCGAAAATTGGGAGTCGGGTAGAAATCCAACTCCCGAGTTCCAGAACGTCACTTATGCAACATAGATAATGATAAATTCATGTTGTCTATAGAATGACATGAAACAAGATTGAGACTAAGCCAAAACAGCATATCATACTCCAAATACAGTTAAATTAGCAAGCGGAAGACTGTGATAAATACATAAAATACATAAGTAATTGTAAGTCTCCAGAGTGTGAACATGTTACCAGGTTAATTAAATACATGTATACTCCAAAAATGAAAAGAAAAGAATATACATGAGTGCTCCAAAAATATAAAATGACAAGTGTCAAGGCGTCTAATAAACCTCCCTGTAATCTCGTCGATCAGAACACGCATAAAGGAGGGATCCTCCCCATCATCATCAAGTCCGGCTCTACTTCACAAGTAACGCCATCATCTGAAACTAAAATAGGGACTGGTGGGTGTCCGGAACACCATCCCATAACATGGGAGTGAGTATTCAACTCAGTGGGAGAATAGAGCAAAGATTAGCATGTTATCAAATCAGTTATGCGTTAATAGTAAAGCAAACAATCAAACATTCCTATATACTATTATTAATGCATGCATAAAATGACATGATGGATGCCCTCATCGACATACTCCCTCATACGGCACCATCTTACGCCCGCGGCATGCTTACGTTCCTCAGTGCTCCACATCTTCCAAGCACATGCAATGCGATATGGATAATGATTACCGAGTTGTTATTAGTCCTTTTCATATAGCAGGATTGGGAAACTAGGGTACCTTGCTTATATCAATCCCAACACAGATCCTGTCTAAGGTCGTCACTCATAGTCATCTCATATGATGTTATATTTGTAGGTCACTGCAAGGGCTGTCAGGCCTGTTGCTCGCACTCGTTGCACCTCTCCCCCATCACCTTATCAATACAGGCCTAGTTATATCCTTAAGACTGAATCAGGACTCGTCGCCCCCATGCGGTGTTAGGATAAACTCAAGGTCACTACAAAGGGCCTGTCACCTGATCAGTGTAGGCCGACAGCAAGAATATAGTGTCCCATACCACCATAATCTGGTCAGAGTAGGGTGCTCACTGGTCACTACGAGAAGGTTTGTGGCCCCTGCGTAGGCCGATAGCTCGACCACGGTGTCCCATACCACCATACCCGGCTCATGAGTCTTTATGGATCAAGGTACCATGGTTAACAGGGTTTTCAATGGTAAGTTCAGTACCCTAGGTTCAAGAAGTTATGACTCATACAGGGTGAACATACAATGGCCAGTCGGGTTACTTGACGGGCTCGACTAGTACGAGCGCATATCAAGCTGAACGACATGAAGTGTATGAAACACTTCGTGTGGCCTAACCACTGCCGCTAACTCAAAACACGACTCGCGTTCATCGAAGCGTCCTTCGTGGCAAATAGAAGCCAACTACGAATTCAATCCATTACCGACTTCCTGGACTAACGTATAGCCCCAAACACTTGAATATCAACATCAGTAATCATATGAGAGTAACAGAAATGAAATACAATAATGTAAGCATGTTGACACATGTTATAACATACAACTTAAGTAAATCATCCAACACATGCATTTCATATATATAATGAAATCAATACATATAGCCAACATGATGAAAATTATTTACAACAGCATATTACTTGAGAATTCAATCTCAAAACTCATTCACAACACCATCTACACAATACATACTAATACAAACACTTAGCCTACATACTTTAGTCTACATAGCGTATGTCGACTCAAAGTGCGCATTTGGGCGAATCTCTTCGCCAAACAGATCATGTACGCATTCCTAATATCCTAACACGACAAATAACCATGGCAAACATTTCAGCAAAATGTGGATATAAACAGTATTCCTACAAATGACTAAAATGCCCTAAATCTCATATTTTCCATACGTTTACGAAACGGAAAACGGATAGCATGTTCTACATGTCAAACGACGCTCTCTTCGATAATCTACTATTAAACGATATTGAAAGCTTTGAAATCAGTCAATCAAAGCGTCTAAAATCCGCACCTTTCGCCTTAGACGTGTATCATTTTGAATAGAACGTATACGCTTCGTCAACAGCGTAGCGGCGACCTAATGCACAAGATGTATAAACTACTTTGCTATTTGAATCGACGAAATCCTAAATCAAAAAGTAGTTAGGGTTTTCCTTACCTAGAAGTGTGTTGAAAATCACCAGGAAAGTCATTGGAGTGCGGTGCTTTGGCACGTGCAAAAGCTGCAGCAAGTGGCGGGAATTCTCTCCCACTACTCTCTCACAATCTCTCTCTCTCTCTATCTAGGGTTTCTAGAAAATTCAGATGGGTGAGATATGTGAGGGTTTAAGGCCCTTATATAGGCTAAAACCTCACCGGTTTAGACTTAGGAACAAAGTATACTTGGGTTATAACCAAATCTGGACTGTTTCGATCTAAAAGAGCATTTCGGGAGGTCCCCTAGCCGAACGCGATCGGACTTAAGCTCATAGTCACTGGATGTTGCTCACACCAAGTTTTCAGTCTGGCAGAGTTCACAGATCGCACGTGGCGGTCCAGTTTCAGTTCAGCGGTCATCGTACCTAAATCAGGTCTACAAGTCTTATGATATGAAAGAGAAATTTTTCCTAATCTGAGGGTGAAATTTGGCTGAATTCTAACGGTCAGAACGCTTAATAATAACGCGCAACGACATGTGCCAGAATTTGAATTAAATTTTCAAATCTTTACTCTTTCTCACTCTCTTCACTCCAGGCTCAATGAAATAGCCTCAGAACATCGGTTGGGTTTGATTTTCGAAACGATTGTCAAGTCCAGCCAAGCGGTCATAACGGTCTAAGATTGTAGATATCGGACTTTCGACGCGCGGTTTAAATCTAATACAAGGTTTCAAAGGGTTCTTGGGAACAAACCGGTTTAGAGTTTGATCCAGGATTTTAGGGTAAGATAGTGTCATTGGTTCTACAAGTTTTAGGTCTTGCAGATCGTATTTAAAGCGATCAGTGCTAATTTCGCAGGTAATCTAGTGTAGCAATGACTAATTCACGTTAAATTCTAAAGAATTAGGTTTTAAATGATTTCTTTGGCTTTGGAATTGGGTTCTGAGAGGTTACCAAGGTTTTATGGTCGACCCATTGCCTAAGGACGTCTAACTCCAGGTTGGAAAAAATTCGGGGTGTTACACACCTGATATCTGGAACTGCCTCAATTTTAGTCCCAATGGTTTAGATAATATGAAAAAAAAGATGGACGGATCAGATTTCTCGAATGCATCGCAGTGGACCCTGCCTGAACAAAGTGTGCATAATGCACTATTTCACTAGTCGTGCACGGCAATTGCAAAGTTGCTTTGACCGTCTCTTTACCGACCAAATAGGAAGGTCTCTGTTGCTAATACGCAGCCCGTCCGCTGGAGTGATGAATGGGCCACCACCTTCGGCCATGTACTCAATCCGGACCGTCCATTCATCCAAGGACGTCAAATCGACCGTACACATGGAATATTTCAGGCCCATGCACATGTAGACCTGGACACAGCGCCAATACATCTGACGGATGGTAGGTTTAAAATCCAATTTGCCACGCTCAATCCAATCCAAAACTGGCCATCTCAAAACGGTTTTCTGAGGAGAAATTAATGGACGTATTGGATTTCTAAGATAACAAGTATGTGGACCCCGCCGACTCCCGTTCAAAAATGGAAATTTTCGTTTCCACCGTTCGCACAACAGAGACGGTCGGTTCGCACTTGTGGGCCCCATATATTGTCTCAATTGATGATCGAAACCGTCCACCAGAATTCCAGTATTGCTATTGCCAACGTGTAGGTGACCGAATTTTAAAAGAAAGCGCTTATGGAAATCTATCCATTCAAAAGCAGGTTGAACGACAGAGAAAGATAACATGTGGGCCTCGTCAACAGAAGGTAAAAATTACACCTTCCTGACTGAAATGATGCAACAAATCTAAGGGACGGTGTGGATTTCCCAATTGACAATGTCCATGAGCCCCGCTGACATCACAGTGTAAAGATTTTACGCAGTCTCTGTTTCTACACCGAAAATCGACTGGTTTTGAAATTCTTGTGGGCCACCGTCTTCAATCAGATGGATGATCCAAACCGTCCATCTAATTCCTCATCCAAGAACGTCTCAGGGGATGTTATTTTTTTAGAAAGAAAGTGAGGGAAAGGAAGGGAAAACGACACCATTTTTTGGGTGCGTGAAGGAGTTACGCACTCTGCTGCGTAAGGAATTTTCACAGGAAAAATCCACCGCCTCTTGTCAGCGTGAACCGACCTTCTGGTGCTATAAAAAGGAGGAAAACAAGAGGAGAAAATCATCATCTACGGCTGGAATCATCTAGGGAGAGCTAGAGCTTGGGTGGACGTGTGGAGCAAAGAGAGAGAAAGAGTTTGGAATTATTTTTTTTTCATTTTCTTTTTAAGACTTACATGGAGATCAGTCCATCCATGTCAGGCTAAAGCCCCTTAGCTAGGGCTAAGGGGTGAAGCTTGTAGTGAGATGGGTGATTCTATGCTTTTAATTTAATTTTAATGTATGAATTGAAGTTGATTTCAGTTTGATTAGTATGAAAATATTTTTAGTCTTTAATGGTCTATTGTGACTGAAATTACAGTGGGTCTGCGATGGCTTTGAATATTTACTTTTCCTTTTATGTTTATGATGTCAAGAAGCCTTGTTGTTCACCATAGTTTCCTGGGCATGGTCGGATGATGGTATCCTTCCTAACCTTCATACATTATTGATTGGTTGGTAATTAGTTTAATTCTGTTGTTTGTCATAGTCTCTTGGGCATGGTTTGGTTATGAAATCCATTCTAATTCATATACCTTTCATCTCTTAAAAACTAGATCAATGACAGTTCAGTTAATTTTCATGATTCTTGAAACAGGCATAAGATCTCCCTAATCTCTACAAGTGGATCCTCTGAATCCCTAGTTTCTTATTTCTGATTTTTCTTAAGCTTTAGATAATAATCTCAGAATTATTCATTAAATTCTAGTTGATTTAGATTTCATCTCATTCTAGTTCTAGTTCTACTTAGTTTTAGATAACGTACAGTTTTAGTCCCTTGGGATTCGACCTCGGTCTTACCGAGTTTATTACTACATCACAACCCAGTACTTGGGGAGCGAACACTAAGCTCGATCGCCCACTTCGTTAATCGGCCAGATGCTTTCAGTTTTTGAAGGATCTGACCCAGTGGAAAGTCGGTCATGACGACAATAGTATGAGCTTGAAAGTATGGCTAGAGTCGTCGCGAGGAGACTACCAGGACTAGGGCCACCTTTTTCAGAAGTAGATATCTTATCTTTGCTGGTAATAGTGTTTTGCTGATGTAATAAACTTGTAGTTTCTTTCTTTCGTGCTCGGGTATCAGAGCGGAGCTAACTGCTACGTCGGACACTGCGAGAACAACAAAAGAGCCTCCCCAGGCTCGAGTTTCGACAAGAGGGGTGGAGATCCGAGATAAGACTTCAATTGCTAGAACGCTGCTTCGCACTCTTCCGTCCAATCTACCATTTGTCATCCATTTAATTGCTTGAAGAATGGGAGGCATTTGTAGGTAGCTCGGGAGAGGAAGCAGTTGAGTGCAGCTACTCATCCGGTCAGCCTTTGTATGTCTTTGATTATTTTCGGGGACTCCATGTTGAGCAATGCTTTAATTTTCACCGGGTTCGCCTCGATTTCTCGTTGGTTGACCAAAAATCTGAGAAACTTACCTGAGCTTACGCTAAAGGCACACTTGCTCGGATTAAATTTTATCTGATATTTCTAAAGGATGAGAAACATCTCTTATAGGTCTGCTATATGGTCGACCACGTGTATACTTTTGACGAGCATGTCATCAATGTATATTTCCATGGTTCGGCCCATCCGCCATGCGAACTTTTTGTTCACTAATCGTTGATAGGTCGCTCCAACATTCTTTAAACCAAATAGCATCACACGGTAACAATAAAGACCTTTGTCAGTGACAAAAGTTATCTTAGATTTATCATATTGATGCATTACAATTTGATTATATCCGGAATAAGCATCCATAAAACTAAGGAGTTCATGTCCCGCCATACTATCTACCAGCTGATCAATCCTCGAAAGAGGAAAGCTATCCTTTGGGCAAGCTTTGTTTAGATCAGTTTAGTCAATACAAACTCGCCACTTACCATTGACTTTCTTCACAAGTATGACATTAGCTACCCACTCTGGGTAGTATATCTCCTCGATGAATTTCTCTTTGAGGAGCTTGCTTATCTCTTCTTCAATGATAACATATCTCTCGAAGCTAAGCGGTCGTAGCTTCTGTTAGATCGGCCGGTAGGTCGGATCGATATTGAGTCGGTGAGTCATTACTGAGGGATCGATCCCTAGTATGTCTTCATGACTCCATCCGAACGCATCAGTGTATTGTCGGAGCAGGGACATTAGCCTATCTCTTAGAGGTGACTGCAGGGTCGAGTCAATCTGTACCGTTTTAGATTCATCTGTCTTGACCAAGGGTATCAAGATAAGGTCTTCTACTAGTTGTCCTCGTTCGTGAGTTTCGGCCCAAGGATCTAAGGATTCAATCATGGATACCTCGGCTGAAGCCTTTACAGCTATTGCGTAGTAGCATCTTACACTTTTTAATCTCCTTTGACGACCCCTACTCCTGACTCGATTGGAAATTTCATGAAAAGGTGGTATGTAGGTTCCACAACTTTGTGAAGACACAGTGAAGGTCGGCCGAGTATGGCATTATAGACTAATGGTTGTTCGACTATTAGAAAGTGGACCATTACCGTTGCCTGATGTGGAGGGTTTTCAACAGTTAATGGCAACGAAATGGTTCCTTTTGAGAGCGTTTGTCCTCCTGAGAATCTAATCAATGGGGTACGAACCGGCTGTAATGATGATTCTTCAACACCCATTTTGTCAAACGCTTGAGTGAACACCACATCTACGGATGATCATGTGTCGACAAGGATGCGAAACACCTTACGGTTAGCGATAATGAGGGTGACGACCAATGCGTCATCGTGAGGGTAATGAATACCCCGAGCATCTTCATCAATGAATGAGAAACAATATTTCACTTTTTTCTTTTCCTTCGAAGGCCGAGCTAAAGTCAGGATCTCGGACTCGGGTCAACTAATGCTCCTGACATGATTTTTTTGAGCATTGTTTGAGTCGCTCTCGCCTTGAGGACCACTGACAATGGTCCAAATCTCCTCCATGGGTCGGTTGTCACTCATGCGTTCTTCCACTGTCCCAGTGCTCTCCATATGCTCTCTGAGTCGACTTTCTCGGATGAGTCTCTCGATCTCTTCTTTCAAGTGATAGCAATCACTTGTGTTGTGTCTATGATCACGATGGTAGTGACAATACATATTTTTACTCTATCGGTTGGGATTGCTTTGGAGCCTATTTGGCCAGTTGACGAATCTTTCACTCTTGATCTCCATTAGAACTTGCTCTTGAAGTTTATTGAGCGGGGTATACGTTGATCGCGATGGTAGTGACAATACATATTTTTACTCCGTCGGTTGGGATTGCTTTGGAGCCTATCTGGCCAGTTGACGAATCTTTTACTCTTGATCTCTATCAGAACCTTCTCTTGAGGTTTATTGAGCGGGGTATATGTAGAAAACTTTCGGTCGAGTCGCTTACCCAACTTGCATTCATCGTGCGTTCGGTCATCCTTACACTTTTTTTTCTCTGGTCGAGTTAACTTCTTTTTTGGCTAACTATTTGCGAGCATTTGCGTCTGGGCGGCTTCGTGCATGATTCTTGTTTCCTTAGCATCTGTGTATTTATCCAATTAAGCCATAAACTCAGCCAAAGTCATAGGAGGATTCTTGTCTAAGGATGCTAGAAACGGCTTATCCCTAACGCCTTGCATGATCGAGTTGAGTGATATTTCCTCCGAATGTTTCCGAACTTGGAGCGACTCGAAATTGAAGCGTTTGATATAGTTTTTCAGTAGCTCTCCCTCATTCTGAACTATGTTATTTAGGTGCGCGGGCGGCTTCAATTTCTTCTTTCCACCAATGAAGTTGGTGAGGAAGGCATCGCTAAGTTCCTAATGGACTTCAGTTTCAACTGTTTGAACCAAAGTCGAGCTACGTCGGCTAAGGTGAGGGAGAAGGCTCGACACATCATAAGGTCCAAGCCACATGTAACTTCATATATGTCCGAAATGATTCAATGTGCTCGGTGGGATCGGTCTTGCCGGTGAAGGACGTAATTTGTGGAAGATGGAATCGTTCTGGTTGCCGAGCTTGCATAATCTCTTCAATGAACAGAGATGTTTTTTTACCTACGGCCTGGCTAAGTATGCATCATGGCCTTGCTTCATATCAGCGATCTCTTCCCATACTTCTCTCCTAAAGTTGTGGAGGTCTGCTTTCCAGGGTTCGCCACTCTCTATCATTCCTTCAACCGAAGGTCGGCTGCACCTTCTCCGATTTATTTCGTGTCGGAGATAGTGACAGGTAGTGGGGCAGTCAATGAATGATCGGGTGCCAGCTCAGACGGACCATGGTGCTGACTTTGCTGAGCGACAGGTTGAGGATTGGCGTATTGCTGAGGGACGTTCGTCGCCTGGCCATGATGGGGCTGTTAAACTTGTTGACGATGCATCTGTTCCAACATTTGCTTCATGACGTTTATGTCGGATCTGAGTTCCTAAACCTCTTTATCTAATTGCCCATTACCTCAGTTCCGCTGGGTATTTCTAATCACAACAGAAGCTGTTGGAAGAGCCGCAGAACCTTGTCAGCGATCGGGTTGATTCTGAGCTCCCTGGGCCCTATTCAGACCCAATGATTTAGTGATAACGGCTTCATTCGGCTCATTTTGAGCAGTCCTTCCAGTTCTCGCCATTAAAACTCGCTTGAAGCTTCTAGATAGAGCCTAGAAAATGACTTTTTGTATCGTTTCCTATAGATGATGCCAATCTGTTGATGCAAAAAACTGGTAAGCCCTCCCTTGTCCTGCTACCTACACAGGAACGAAACAAAGGAGACCCTAGCTAGAGCTGGGGACCCTCCGATGCTTAAGTCAGTGATAGGATCGTAAAAAGGGGTTTTTTGAGAAGGGTTTTCTACGTACCCTACATCATAGAGATCTCTTGTTTTTATAGGAAAGGGAGGATCCCGACGTGCAGGATTCTCTTCCGCATATCTTGGAGATTTGATTTAGTTGTAATCTATTTATGGATTCCGCCTGATCCCAAGATCTTCGGGGTCGGGAATCCTTTCACAAGATTTTTTAAATGGTATTTCTATTCACACCGGTTCTTCCTTGCTTGTCTCGACCCTGACCGACTCTAAGGGTGAGTGAGTCTTGGCTAATTGCGAGGGGAAAGCAGTATGCCTAAAAAATGACTTTTTATATCTAGAAGCTTCAAGCGAGTTTTAATGGCGAGACTCACTCACTCTAAGGGTGAGTCTTTCCATTAAAACTCGCTTGAAGCTTCTAGATAGAGCCTAGAAAATTATTTTTTGTATCGTTTCCTATAGACGATGCCAATCTGTTGATGCAAAAAACTGATAAGCCCTCCCTTGTCCTGCTACCTGCACAGGAACGAAACAAAGGAGACCCTGACTAGAGCTGGGGACCCTCTGATGCTTAAGTCAGTGATAGGATCATAAAAAGGAGTTTTTAAGAAGATTTTTCTGCGTACCCTACATCATAGAGATCTCTTGTTTTTATAGGAATGGGAGGATCCCGACGTGCAGGATTTTCTTCCGCATATCTCGAAGATTTGATTTAGTTGTTATCTGTTTATGGATTCTGCTTGATCTCGAGATTTTCGAGCTCGGAAATCCTTTTACAAGATTTTTTAAATGGTATTTTTATTCACACTGATTCTTCCTGACTTGTCTCGGCCCTGACCGACTCTAAGGGTGAGTGAGTCTCGGTTAATTGCGAGGGGAAAGCAGTATGCCTTTTGTTGGACGAGAGAGAACCGATTCATATAGATACCTTCTCTTAATCCGATAGTCAACTCTATAATCAACTTAATATAGATCAGTTTTAGGGTCGATCAGGTGGCTTCTGTGCTATGGACCGTAATTGGTCTCTTTAGACGTTGTTGCCTCGTTATTCGAGTCAACTTTATTCGTCTTATGTATTTTGTTTATGGCTCGTGACTCTGTAAGTCTCGATTGAGGTTCATTCCTTGCCATCCGAGCTAAGTCTCTTCTTAGGTATTTGATTCTTTTTCTACGGTCGGACTTATTGCCTCGGAATCCCGGGTAATGTCGAAAG
The DNA here is from genome assembly GCA_037074715.1 of Magnolia kwangsiensis. Taxonomy (NCBI): domain Eukaryota; kingdom Viridiplantae; phylum Streptophyta; class Magnoliopsida; order Magnoliales; family Magnoliaceae; genus Magnolia; species Magnolia kwangsiensis. The sequence continues at coordinate 162,557,554 of CM073573.1, read as the reverse complement.
AGTTGGTCCATCTCATATTTAGGTATCCAAACTTGTCATATTTTTCCCAAACAATTACTTTTTCTTATAGTATAGTCCACTTGAGATTTAAATCACCACTATTTTATTTATTTGAATCATGTCCTAAGATGAATTAGAAAAACCGATGAACACCGGATTACACAAGCACAGGTATAAGGTGGACAGGTCCAGGCATCACTTCAGTTGCTATCCTACCTCACCTAACCTTTTCCCATTTTACGTCTTTACAGCTTTGGTACTGTTCTGGACTTAGTACCATCCTTGCGGGCACCGATGATGGGACATGATCAGCGGCTTTCTATCCGGCCAAATCCTACCGTATTAGCTTGAGACCCGCTGCAAAATTCAAATAATTTATTACATTCAATCCACGACAAACATGCGATTGATCGAACCTAAGACATGCTTACTAAGCATGCCACATCTTTTACTCGACATGGACCCTTGTCTTTTGTCTTAACGGTCCATATGCAAGTAAAATTAGGCCCACGGTTCATTTTGCTAATGGCTTAAACAAAAACTATGTTAAACCTTGTGGGCAGTACTTTCATAAGATCCACTCCATTCATCAAGTATGCTGCCTCATTTTCACCGTTGAAATCAAAAATCATGATGATCCAATGCTCACCTGAGCCACTCCGTCCTTCAGTTACGCTACCTCAATTTTACCATTGAACCCAAAAACCAGGATGATGCAACAGTCGGGTGAGCCACAGCATACCAAGAGCCCATTATAGTGTTTGTATGCAATCTAATCTATTCATCTCACGTGCCTCACGTGCCTCTTCCCGATGCAATAATTACTCTAAAATCATAGTATAAAAAACTCACGGGGGCCACAGCAGTTGAATTTTACAGAGTGGCCCACCCGAGTGCTGAATCAGCTTGATTTTTGGGATCAATGCCAAACAAGAGATGCTGTGCCTGATGGATTGGGTGGATTTCACTCGCGTGAAGTCGCACGTGATTTCAAGCAACATGTATTAAAGGACATTTGATTTTGTCCGTTCAGTTGATTAGACATCGATCATATGGTTTGGATCGTCTGTTCTATGAAGTGGTATTTGTGATTGTGAACTGTCTACAATAGGCCCGCGATTGACGGTAAAATCTCCATAAATATTATAAATTACCTCATATTTTAATAGTTTGATCATTCCCCGATGTCTCCACCTTCGCTGGACAATAGGAATGTCCCACAGCTTTTGAATGAAGGATGGCCCACCACCTAGTGAAAACAAAAAGACTAAAGTAGGTTTGAAGAATGCATTAAATATGTTTTTTTTTTAAGTGTTACATGAGAGTGATGTTGGGCTCCTAGCTAACTGGTTATAGGATTAGACAAGTCTTGATGATTCTGCATACAACAAATAAGAAGATATCACAATCATAACTCAATATAGAGTTTATAATTTTACAAGACTACGTATTAAGAAAAGGAAAAAAAAAAAAAAAAAAACCCAATAGAGAATTTTGGTCTCCGGATGAAATAATGTTAGTTTTATTTAATCCTTATTTTTTTACTTGGTTTTATACAGAAAAAAGGACAGTATGTTTTTGCAAAGAGGTATTTCTTAAAGATGCAGTCAAAACCGTTCATAAGACTCGAGTCTTTTGAGAAGAGATGCGATTTAACTAAATTGTCACAGCTCTTGCCATTTATTAGTTGAACCATCACAATGGTTAATATTTGTTGATTGGTTAGTACAACAGTCGAAATCCATATGATGAAATATAGTAATAGTTGAAATTTGTTGGTCAATCGGTGATACAACCATTTTCATCCAGTCGATCTTCATGCGCAATGTAGAGTGCGTCATTGATATGTCTACAACTGTACTACCTCGCAATTCATTGCTTGCTTCGCACATGTGCTTGCACACCAAAATACATTGTTGGGGGCCTTGCATAAAACCTTAGGATCTAGCCTCCCGAACAAATCAAAATTATGGGATAATAATAACAAAGAAACAAATCAAAGCCAATCACAAACCACACAAGAGATTTTTACGTGGAAAACCCTCAAAGATGTAAAAACTACGGGACCTCGTCCAGATCAACAATCCACCATGAAGTAGAACATTTACAACCTTTGTCACTCACGCAGGAGTGGATGAACAATAAGAGAATAAAGGAAAAACAGAGGGATCTCACCGATCACGAGGACGTAGAAACGCTGAGACAACGGCTCCCTTCCACAAGCTTCCTCTCTTTCTTTTCTCTTTCTCTCTCCTTTGATATCCTTAAACCCTTTAGAAAATCCTCTTGTGCTTTTTCTTCACATAAAATATCCTAAAAAAAATCCTAGGGACCATTTTTTATAGTTTTAGGAAACTCCCTTCTGCATCTCAGTTGCGAAAGGACTTGTGAAACGAAATCCGTGCAAATTCGCGAAACGAATCTGCGTAGGTTCGACCGGTCGTGGACCTTCTACGATCGGTCGAGCACCTTTTACGACTGGTTGTGGACCACTTACGACCGGTCGAGCACCCTCTCGAAAAAAATAGTCCAATCGCTGGACTTTGAGTCGTGTCACGACTCGAACCTACGACCGGTCGAGTACCAGCCTATGACCAGTCAACGACGGGTCAAAAAACTCCATCAAATCTCTCCCTTTTTGACCCAGGAGGGATTCACCTTCTTCAAGCCAGCCTGATTTTTACAAACCTCAAACTTGTCCTTGAGCAAAGCCTTGGTCATCAAATCTGACCCATTATCGTCCATGTGGACCTTCTCAAGCTGTAACACCTTCTGTTCTGAAGTATCCTTGATCCAGTGATACCGAATCTATATGTGCTTCGACTTGAAATGCTGACTTGAATTCTTGCTCAAGTGTATAGCACTTTAACTATCGCAATAGACCACATGCTCCTCCTACTTCAGGATAAGTTCCTGTAGGAATCTCTTCATCCAAAGCATCTCTTTACATACTTCTGTGACTGCAATGTACTCGGCCTCTGTCGTTGACAATTCTATGAGCTCTGTACCTTGCTCTGCCAAGAAACCGCTCCCCCTGCAAACGTGAACATGAACCCCGATGTAGACTTCCTGTAGTATATGTCGGTTGTCACGCTCCAAACTCAAAAATCGGATTCACATGAATCCCGATTGCCGAATCCGGTGTCGACAGCCTCCGTAGTGCCCCATTCTCGGCTTCTGATAATCAAATGCCAAATTCCGATCCTAGGATCCTACAAGGAGGATTTTCAGAATGAATTTTTTTTTTGTAATGGAGCATAACCACAAGCATAACCAAGTCACAAAACAACATCATCACATATCCACTATATCAAAAAATTTAAGTACAATGTGGAAAGAAAAATACAAGGTAATAAAAAAGCTCCAAAATGGTCTGATACGCGCTCCTGCCTCAGCGCTGCTGCTGTCCAATGCTACCTGCACGCAACTTCGTGCATAAGCTTACAAAAGCTTAGAGGGTGGTGTAAGTATGTGCGCAAGGTAAATGCCGAGTGTACAATATCAGGTAATGCGGAAGTATGCGGTAAGTCCATGAATACAATCAACCATACCAAAGCTATGTAATGCAAGGCATGATGCGAGATATGAATGCCATCGGCCACACCAATGCAATGTAAGGCTTACATAGCCAAATGTCATATGCGAAATGCAATCCAAGCAAGTCGGTACTCATTAAGTACATATATCAGTACAGTTCCTCTCTGGATATTACTGGGGTCTAATACACTTCGCAGTGACTGCCACCTCCCTAGCTGCACAATCAAGCAAGCAGAAAAGACCTCACTATCCGCCTGACCAGTAGTCTGCCAATACCTACCTGGCTCGTCGATAGCGGACTCATTTGCGAGCTGGTCAAACTCAGCCTAGCTTATAGCCCCCTCACTCAGGCAGATAAGGCCACACCCCTTTCCAACCGACCACGACACAGTGGGAGACGCGGCCTACTGGTATTCGGTACTTGGGCGCTTATGTATCCACTCGGTCTAGACGTTAGAGCATCTCCTGGTACCAAAAAGGTTCTGAGACTTTCACCCAAAGACATCCTAAGTGCCCACAGTGCTAGAATAAGTATTTTCGGTATCCAATATGGCCATCCACGATGTACCTGTGGCTCCACGGCCCAGATGTCGCTAGGGCATACAGTGATCAAGTCATACATATGCGAGATGTATGAATCACGCCGTCAAATCATGCAGAAATTCAGCGTGTAACGCGCGATCGTGTGGGGCACTCCATCTCATAACGGGTCCCATAAGTGGTCTGCCCAATGGCATATGCTATGATCAGTCACTACTCAAATCAAGCATACATATGATGCGTATGGGCATGAGTCATGGGATTTATAAAGCGATGAATAGTAACGAGTATGGGCCTATCAATGAGCCCTAAGGAGAGTTACAATGCGTACATTTAACCAACATTGTACATATAATGTGGACGTCAAACCAACATTGTTCCTTAGGCACGACCCGCCATAAATATCATTACATAAACTATGGGAAGTCACACAATGCAATGGACCCTAAGGTCATCCCATTGGGCCTCGACCCATGGGCCTTAGATACATCAAATGGGCTGCGTTAATTGGCCTCACCAATGATCCTTATGTACATTGCAATGGTCCATGATCCATGGGCCTTGAAATACATCAAAGTGGGCCTCACAACTTGGGCCTTAAATATATCAGATGGGCTCAATCTTATGGCCTTATCAAATGGGCCGGATCCCATGGGCCTTATATATGTCAAATGGGCCGAAGCCCATGGGCATTACATATGCCAAATGGGCTTAATCCCATGGCCTTAGATGTGCACCAAGGTGGGCCTAATCATTTGGGATTTAGATATATACCAAGGTTGCTTCAATGGATGGCCACGATTAAGTCAATCATGGGCCCTAAACACATACCAAGGTGGGCCCATTTGAACCATAGATCCGCCTCATTTTTAGCTCAAACCTCAAAATGAATTTTAAAAAAAAATAAATGGACGGTTTAGATGCAACACATGCATCATGGTGGGTTCCACACAAACGGCCCACCAATTGAATGGACGGTTTAAATATAATACAAGCATAAGGGTGGGGGTCCACTGACTGTCCAGCAGCCCCAAAAATGGCTGGACGGTGTGGATAATACATATATAGCAGTGGGCTCCACCGTCCGGGCGGACGGTGGAAAAGGAAACATCACAGTGGGCGCCACCATTGTGGACGCTGTGCATAAAGTACATACAACACTGTGGGTCCCATGTGGGGCCCACCACAATGTTCACACGCCATCTAACCCGTTGATAAGGTCACGCAGACCTGGTTGAAGAGAAAGTACAAATTTCAGCTTGATTCACAACTTCTGTGGGCCCCAAAAAAAGTTTCAATGGTAGAATTCAATTCACAACGTTTCTTATGGTGTGGGCCACCTGAAATCTGAATCATTCTGATTTTTGGGTGGGGCCTACTTAAGGTAGGGACCCAACATATGGACAGGTTGGATCGCCGAATAAACATCAAAGTGGGGCCCACATGGGGGCCATGGGCTGGCTGGCGTCCGCCCGCCAGCCACTGGCGCGACCAGCTTCTGGGGTTTTTCGGATGTGGGGCCCACATCTAGTAGATCCACTCCATCCACTGTATTCTACGGCTCAAAACAGTCTGAATGAGCCCCATATCCGATTTTTTTTGGTATATTGTTCACTCCCCAAGTGCAGGGTTATGATGTAGTAATAACTCGGTAAGACCGAGGTCGAATCCCAAAGGACGAAAACTTGTACGTTATCTAAAATTAAATAGAATTTGAACTAGAAAAAGATGAATTCTAAATCAAGTATAAATTGAGGAATAATGATGGAATAATTTTCTAAACTTAAGATAAATCAGAGGAAGAGAAACTAGGGATTCAGAGGATTCACTTGTAGAGATCAGGGAGATCTTATGCCTGCTTCAAGAATTATGGAATTTACTGAACTGCCATTGATCTAGTTTTCAAAGAGATGAAAGGAAGATGAATTAGAATGGATTCCATCACCAAACCATGCCCAAAGACTATGGCAAACAACAGAATTAAACTAATTACCACCCAATCACATGTATGCAAGTTAGGAAGGGTACCGTCATCCAACCATGCCCAGGAGACTATGGTGAACAACAGGGCTTCCTGACATCATAAACATTAAAAAGAACGAAAATATTCAAAGCCATTGCAGACCCATTGTAATTTCAGTCACAACAGACCATTAAAAACCTAAAACATTCTCATAATAATTAACTAAAATCAAAGTCAATTCATGCATTAAAATTAAAATAAAATCAAATCGTCATCTCACTACAAGCTTCACCTCTTAGCCCTAGCTAAGAGGTTTAGCCAGACATGGATGAGCTAAATCTCCACAATTGAAATAAACTAAAAAAAGAAAATACTCTTTTTTTTTCTTCTGCTTCACGTCCCTGCCCGAGCCTCCACGTCTCTCTTTTTCTTCCTTCCTAAGACCTGAATGAATGCTTCTCACGTCCAAAAACCTCCTTTTATAGCTTCTGGAAGGCTGGAATCAGTGACAGAGTTGTAGCAGGACACGGAGTACAATTTTCGTAGCCAAGTTCGGTGCCTCGAAACACGCCACTTTTCTCGCTCAAATTCTAAAGAAACACCGTCTCTTAGTACTTTCTTGGGTCCTCTACATGATAGACGGTTCAGATCTGCCATATGATCAAAGATGGTGGGCCAAAACCGCCTCAAAAAGTCAGTTTTCGCGGATGTGCGAAACCTTTCGCACCATTTCGCTGTTGTGATCGGTGGGCCCTACAGAAGCATTTTCTGGAAAATCCACCCCATCCATTAGATTCAGAACGAAATTTCAGTCAAGAATGGGTGGTTTTGAACGTCCATTGACGTGGCTCAGAGAAGAAATTACAAAAGAATCAGTTTTGAACGCTATCGAGCAGCCCTTTTGTGGCCTCTGTATCTCACACGTGTGCACACATGGGTGAAAAGTGATAACATGATTTTGTAGTGCTCGCAGCTGTTTACACGGTGGACGGTTCAGATCGAGCTTATGGGGCACGTGTGGAGCCCACAGCTGATCGCAAAAACGGCCAGCGGCCGTGCATTACGCGGTGCGAAAGCGGAAGCTTCTTCCGCTGTGATGCTTGTGGGGCCCATTTCGTTAGACACTTGAGAAATCCAATCCGTCCACCGAATTCCTCTCGAAATTTCAGTAAGAAATGACTGGTTTCATATTGATTTTGGCTTGGCCCACGGAATATTCTGTTTCGCTGTCCATCTTGCATTTTCTGACGATTCTCGTACGTACACGTGCATGGGGCCAAACGGCGAGCTTGGCGATGGTCACGACCCCCCTCTGGACACGTTGAACGGTCCAGATCTGCCAGAGGGTTGATGTGTGGGGCCCACTACGCAAAAATAACCTCCATGCGTAAAGACGCTGGATGGTTTTTTAAAAAAAACTATTGGTCAGCCTTTCGTTTGACCAGACCCTTCGTCCAGTGCACAACTCATGTACATGTACCCTTTGTACATGCAATGTACATGTGGGGTCCATAATGACGTATCTTAGGAATCTGTTCCATTCATCCATTTCATCAGCTTATTTAAACAGTTGATACCAAATTTGAAGCATATCCAAAGATCAGGCGGGCCCCAAATCACAGATTCATGGGCTGATCTAGCCGTTGGGCCACTTCCACAAGGTTTCACCTGCTGAAATTCATCATGTACGGTAACTTTATGGTCCCCAGGCCACGTATGAAGTTTCGTATCAATCTGATGGTGGAAACCTTGTGATCTTGCATTCTACACCAATTTCGGGCCATTTGAAGGTGAACGGCTGAAATTCCGCTGATCTTCGGCGTGTAAATCCACTGATCTTGGTCCCCTGGGATCCGTCCCTTGTCTTAGTGAATCTTGAGCGCTAAAACCATGCATTTAACATCCTTTTTCAGTCCAGGCTCTTAAAATCACCTTGCAACATAAACACGATAAAACGGGCCATTAGACAGTATCATGCTCGTAAATCTAGAAAATGAATAGGGTCTGATATGCAATATTTGACCCCCAACACGTATAAAATGACCAAAGCGAATTTCAATGGTAGTAGTACTATTTTCAACGTTATGGCCCACCGGATACTCCGATCAACCTCATTTTTCGGCTCAACGCCTAAAATGAGTCAGGAAAGAGGATGGACGGCATGGATTAGAAATGTACATCAAGATGGGGCCTGTATGAATGGGCCACCTCATGAGTGTGGAACCAAGCTAATATTTGTCTTTTCCTTTTTGACGTCCAGCGTCCAGGAGACGCTGGACGGTTGGGTGTGCACGAGCCTTGAGGTGGGTCCCGCTTATGGGGGCCACCAATTGATGGATGGTGTGGGTACAACACATATAGAGTGGGCCCCATCCTTAGATGGATTGGGTAAAGTACTTCATGGTGTGGCATATTCAAGTGGGCCACACGGCCACATCAACACACAAAGAAAAATAATGGAAAAGAGAAGGAGAAAGAGATAGAAGGAGAGTGGGACACGCGTGATGGAGGGACCCCGACACTATGGGCCCTCCCTTGCATTCAATTGTACATCGAGTGGACCTTAATACAAGTGGACCCACCAATTCAAAGATCAATGGTGGAGATTTTTCTCCACTAAGAATGGACGGTCTAGATGACCTCTTTAATGCAAGGAAAGTAAACATCATGATGGGGGTCCATGGAGAATGGCTCCATCATGGAATGATATTGATGATCAAGATGGGCCATTGGCCACATCTTAGGGTCCCAAGTGAGATTCAAACCATTGATCGGTTGGCCTCACTTGGCCCTTCTTAAAAACATGAAAATTAGGCTATGGAGGCACCTACCACTTGATCTTCTTGGTCTGTTGGAAAGCTACTCTCCTAGAGCTTCACTTTGATGGTGGAGATGAGAAATGGATGGCTAGGATGATGGGTTTTTGGAGTGGGAAGTGGGCCACCAAAAATCACATTTTCTCACTTGGAAAACATTGAACGTGTGATGCTCTTGGTTGCTTGAGAAGTGAGATGAGAAATGAGAAAGAGAGAGAGAGTTTGTAAGAGGGATGTGAGGTGAGTGACGGAGTGATGTGAGTGGTACTTGACATGTAAGGTAGTGTAAGAGAGAGAGAGAGGGAGAGAGTTGACTTTAGGTAAGGGTGATGTAAGAGAAGTATGGTTGCTTATATTTGACATAAAGTGATTGATGGATGATTGATTGATGGGATTGATTGATGTGATTGATGGGACATGTTGTAGAGATTCTCTTGGAATTACAAATACGCAGTGTTTTCTCGAAATAAACGCTGACTCACATCTCTTAGTCAGGGTATCGGATCGGTACATGAGTCGCGGCGTTAGAACCGCGGCGACGGTGCGGTCGCAATGATACAAGTCTTGAATTAAGCCAACTCAAATGTATAGGATACGACTTACGGTCATGTGCAACGTCGAGTACAGGTCGCGGGTTGCCGGAATTTGACGAGAAGGATCGCGGAAAGCGACGGAACAGTACAGATTAGGATACGGGTCTTACATCGCCTGCATTATCTGCATCTGTGTAGCCCTCTATCAAAGGTTTTCAGTCGCCATAACATAGGCTCAACCTGGATGAGCCTCTTAAATACTGCAGTATCCACTTCACCACTGTCCAATGCTCTTTGTCAGGATTAACAAGATACCGGCTGACAACCCCAACCACATATGCTATGTCTGGGTGTGTACACAGCATAGCATACATCAAACTTCCTACAGCTGACGCGTAGGGTATCTTCTGCATCTCTTTCACCTCTGCCTTCGTCTTGGGACACTGCCTTTCGCTTAATCTGAAGTGACCATCCAGTGGAGTACTGATCGGCTTTGCTGTATTCATATTGAACCGCTCTAGGACTTTCTCAATATACCGCTCTTATGACAGCCAAAGCTTCCTGCTACTTCTGTCACGGGTAATCTCCATTCTTAGGATCTGTTTAGCCGGGCCCAAGTCTTTCATCGCAAACGACTTGCCTAACTCCTATTTCAGCCTATCGATCTTCTTGATGTCTTTTTCCATAATGAGCATGTCATCAACATATAACAGCAAAACTAAGAAATCACCACTTGAGAACTTACGCGTGAACACACAGTGGTCCGACTCCGTTCTGTCATACCCATACTGTAACATGAACGAATCGAACTTCTTATACCATTGTCGTGGAGTTTATTTCAGCCCATACAAGCTCTTCCTCAGCCTACACACCATATGCTCTTTGCCCTTGACTTTGAACCCCTCTGGTTGGTCCATGTAGATCTCTTCTTCCAAGTCACCATTGAGAAAAGCAGTTTCAACGTCCAACTACTCTATCTCCAGATCCATGCTAGCCGCTAACCCAAGCAACACCCGTATGCATGTCATCTTTACCACTGGTGAGAATATCTCCTCGAAGTCTATACCTTTTCTCTGACCAAACCCTTTTACCACAAGTCTGGTCTTGAACCTTGTCCGTGAATTCTTCTGCTCAACCTTCTTTCCGAACATCTACTTGTTGCTCAAAACTTTCTTACCCTTAGGCAGTTTAACCATGTCATAAGTATGGTTCTTATGTAAGGATTTCATCTCCTCTTACATAGCTTTCAACCACTCCTCCTTATACTTATCGGCTAGGGCCTCAAAATAATTTTCTGGCTCTCCCTCATCAGTTAGTATAATGTACTCGTGCAGCGAGTGCCTCTTGGACAACTGTCTGTCCCTACATGACCTCCTCACCTATGGCTCAACAGGTGGATCAAGTGGGGGCTGCTCCCCTGGTCCATCTTCTGAAGGAACTCCCTCATCCTCTGCACCTTGTTGTACTCTCCAGTCATCAGGCACCATGGGAGGAATAATCAGATCTATATCCTCTAGCTCACCTGAACTAGCTTGGTTATTCTTTGGCTTACTAATGTCATATATACACTGATCTTCAAAGAATACTGCATCTCTGCTCCTGACGAGCTTCCTCTCGGTCAGATCTCACAATCTGTACCCAAACTTTTCATCACCGTATCCTAAGAATACACACTACCTAATCTTCATATTGAGCTTGGACCTCTCGTCCTTTGGTACGTGAATGGATGCCCTACATCCAAACACCCTGAGATGACTGTCCAATGGATCCTGTCCAGTCCATACCTTCTCAGGTACTTCTCCATTCAATGGGGCTGATAGAGACCTGTTTATCAGATAAACCGCCATGTGCATTGCTTCTCCCCAGAACGTCTTGGGCAATTTCGCATGGGATAACATGCATCTGATTCTCTCTACAATGGTGCGATTCATTCGCTCAGCTACACCATTATGCTGGGGGGGGGGGGGGGGGGGGTCTTGGGAACCGTCTGTTCATGCTATATACCCAGGGATTTGTAGTACTCATGAAAGTCGTCAATGTATTCACCATCATTGTCAATGCGGATGCACTTCAATGATCTACCTGTCTCTCTCTCGACCATAGTATGAAACAACTTAAACATACTAAAGACTTCGTCCTTGGATTTTAAAGCATAAATCTAAACCCTCCTAGATGCATCATCTATAAAAGTAATAAAGTACAATATCTCACCCAAGGTTTTTGTCCTCATAGGACCACAAACATCAGAATAAATCAAATCTAATGCATGCATTTTATTAATATGAGAAACAGTTTTAACAAATGAAACTCTATGATGTTTCCCTGATAAACAATCAAGACAGGTTTTGAGAGGCGTACCTGTCACATTAGGAAGGAGACGCTTCCTCGCTAGTAGCTGAAGCCATTTTTCACTCATGTGGCCTAGACGCCTGTGCCACATGTCTACAGCTGAATCTTTCGCTGCGTTCAGCCCACCCTTGCATACACTGACACTTACCTTGTATAGGGTGCAACACTTCTTTTCTCTGGCTGCGATCAACAAACCCTTGATGAGCTTACGCCGCCCACCAGCAAACCGGCTTTCATAGCCATCATCATCCAACCTTTCCGTCGACAATAAGTTGAGGCAAAGGTCTGAAATATGCCTCACATCCCTAAAAACCAATGTGTAACCCACATCGGTCTTCACACAAATATCACCAACCCCTATGATCTTCGATACGTTAGAATTTTTCATCTTCACGGTTCAATAGTCACCTGACTTGTAGCTTGTGAAGAAATCCCTGTGTAGAGTCATGTGAAAAGAAGCCCCCGAGTCTATCACCCAGTCGGTGTCCTGACTCGTAGCCGTGAGACATATATCATGATCTGCAGAAAGAATAACTACAACGTCGCCATCTAAAGCGACCGCAGTGGAATCTGATTCATCTTCCTTCTCCTTTCCTTTTCCTTTCTTGTCGTTCTTAGCGTTACGACATTCATGTTTATACTGGCCCTTCTTGCCACAATTCAAGCATTCAACATCTTTTCTTTTACTCGACTTCTCTCATGATTTATCTCGGGCCTTCTCACCTTTCCTGTTCTTTCCTTTCTCCCGTTCATGTGTCACAAGTGCCTCTTGCTGAGTAAACCCCTGAGACTTCCTCATTATCTCTTCATTGAAGAGACAACTAATAACCTGTTCCATGGATATCTTTCCGTCTGGCGCGGAGTTACTTAGAGACACCACCAATGTCTCCCAACTGTCAGGCAACGAACTAAGCAATAATAAAACTTACAATTTATCATCCAGGACCATCTTCATAAAGGAGAGTTGGTTCACTATATTGCTGACCTCATTCATGTGCTCAGCCACAGAACCACCATCCTTGAACTTAAGATTCACAAGTCGCTTTATCAGAAAAATCTTATTACTGGTTGTCTTCCTCTTATACAACCCTTCTAATTTCAACCATAGGCTAGCGACTGAAGTTTTCGTAGACACATGGTGGAACACAGTATCATCCAGCCATTGTCTAATAAACTCCACCGCCTTCCAGTCCAACTTCTTCCAATCTTCATCAGACATATCCTTGGATTTTACTGATATATCTAAAATTGGAGAGTATAAGTCCTTGCAATAAAGCAAGTCCTCCATTTTAGCCTTCCATATGGTCCAGTTAGAACCATTGAGGCTGATCATCCTTGATGAGCCACCTTCTATAATTCCAAACCGATCTTACCCGTTCAATGAACTTGGCTCTAATACCACTTTGTTGGGGGCCTTGCACAAAACCTTAGGATCTAGCCTCCCGAACAAACCAAAATTATGGGATAATAATGGCAATGAAACAAATCAAAGCAACAATCACACACCACACAAGAGATTTTTACATGAAAAACCCTCAAAGAGGTAAAAATCACGGGATTTCGTCCAGATCAACAATCAACTTTGAAGTAGAACATTTACAACCTTCGTCACTCACGCAGGAGTGGATGAACAACAAGAGAATAAAGAAAAAATAGAGGGATCCCACTAATCATGAGGTAGTAGAAGCGCTGAGACGACGGCTTCCTTCCACAAGCTTCCCCTCTCTCTTTTCTATCTCTCATTTGATATCCCTAAACCTTTTAGGAAACCTTCTTGTGCTTTTTCTTCACACAACATACTCTAGGAAAAATCCCATGAACCCCTTTTTATAGTTTTAGGAAACTCCCTTCCGCATCCAAGTTGCGAAAGGACTTGCGAAATGAAATTCGTACAAAATCACAGAATGAATTTGCGTAGGTTCGACCGGTCGAACACCTCCTACGACCGGTCGTGAACCACCTACAACCGGTCGAGCACCCCCTCGAAAAAAATAGTACAATCGCTGGACTTTGAGTCGTGTCACGACTCGAACCTATGACCGGTCGAGTACTAGCCTACGACCGGTCATACAGGGCTCACGACCGGTCGACGACGGGTCAAAAAACCCCATCATACATAAGCCAATCTTCTTCTGCCTTCATTTTTCAAGTAAGAATACTAAAAAGCTCAAAGTTTATAGACTCCTCTAAACGTTTTTATTAATATTATTTAACTAATATAATTGAGATAAAATCTCAACAAATAATTCATTTAATAAAATTGTTAGAAGTGAGCCATGGTGCAAAAATAATGCGGAATAAATAAAACAAATGTATAAATAACAACAATTTATTGTTGTTGATGCAGTTTTCTTGTAGACTCTCCTTAGTACACGCTCGAGAACCTACAAACAAGAAATGAAGAGACAAAGGAGACCTTGACTTGTATAGGGAACCCTCTGATGCCTAAGTTAGGAACTTGGGTTTGTGTAGGAAATGATCTTTTTGAAAAATAGTTACCAGTCATGTTCAAGATTGTGCATTGAGTGGGTAAGTATGCATACATTTCACCGGCTAGGGGCTCCCCTATTTATATGAGAGGGAAGATCACATTGTATGAAGTAATCTTCGTTTAGGAGTCCCGATATGTTAGAGATCTTCCCGTATGGATCTCTAGTCATGATGAAGATTTTCCTGAGATTACAGGTGTTCGAAATCCTCAGAATATGATCTTATCTCTTGAAGATCTCAGGAGAGATCTTCGAGCTATTCGAGAGATCTTTGGGTTGTTTGTTCGAGACAAGGTCGGACATTGATCGGAGATCGATAGGCCCTTCCTGTCCTTTAAGCAAGGTTAGGCAGCTGAGGCAGATGACGCCTTAGAGGTAGGTAATACTGAGCTATTCGACAAATTAACATTCACCTAAGGTCTCGACAGATCAACATTCACCTGAGGTTAATACTGACTATCGATTTCATTGGAGACTGTGCCGACCTATGACTAATTTATGGTCGTGCCGACTTATGGTCGACCTATAGCTAACCAATAGCTAACCTATAGTTGCACCAACCTACCCAATAGATCAACCAGTTGATATGTAGACCTATGACTATATTGACCTACTTTGCGGTCGGCCTTCCTTTTTCAGTAGATATCTCTCAAATAGTTTGACCCAATGTATCCGTGCTGGTTGTAGAGTTGACTCATTTTATAAATCATTATATTTTCCCCCAACAATTATAATTGCCAATTTTATTTTTTTTATAATTATAAATTATTTCAAATTTTAAGGGTTATGCTGATGTCCTCACCTTCATCGGACATTACAAATGTCCCAAAGTTTTTGAATGAAGATGGCTCCACTGCACCCATTATAATTCATTTAATAGTACTATTAGAAGTAAGTTATGGTGCACAAATAATAAGAAACAAACAATACTAATTTATAAATAACAACAATATATTATAATTGCCAACTTTTTATCAGTCACACAATATTACACTTTGATGGAATTATTAAACCAGGATACTACTTTAAAATCATAAATAATATAAAGTGAGATTTATTAAAAAGATGGTTCAAGATAACCATGCACTATTTTGCTTATCTGTTCAATCTTTACGATCTACTCTAGAAAATAGATGGTAAAGATTAAATGGATAATGAGAATTAGCGTGGTTTCTACATCATGGTAAGTGTTGGGGAAAAATGTGTCGGTCTCGGGTAAAGTCCCGAGGTTCGTAGGAGAGTAGGTCGACTTTGCCGACACTGCTTGAAGAAACCGAGACAACACTGACGGGGCAGATGGCGGGCCGTCAGGTGTAAGCAAAGACGAGTAAAGTCGCTCTGTCAGTGTGATAACCTCGCCTGCCTCACCCCACTGAAGGTCGGGCGTGTGAAAGCCATTTAACCGATAGAGTAAAGATCCCTTCAGGGAGTTAATTCTGTCGGGCACGGCTCAGGACCCGACCTCCTGCATCGGCCGAGACTCCCCCGGTGTCGGTCATGACTTGGCCGAGACTCCCCCGGAGTCAGTCGAGATCCAACCGAGACAGGTAATGACGGAGCAAGGACAGATGCAGATCTACGAAAATCCAGGGATGTTGATAGCGGATCCCGAGATTCTCGGGATCCTGAGCGATCCCAGGAGAAGAATCCTCCGAAGATAAGGATTGACAGCTTGTATAAATCTCTAAGCTTGGAACAGTAAAAGGTACGCAAATACTAACTGAGAAAAGCTCTAAGCCAGAGACGAGATTACTGACTTAAGCATCGGAGGTTCCCCGGCCCTAGCCAGGGTTCCCTTGACATTGTTTCTGTGCAGGTGAAGGAGGGTCCGTCGCGAAGGGAAACCGTCCCAAAAAACACAGCAACAGTTTGGCGCCGTCTGTGGGAAACGGACAAAAAACCACTTTCTCCAACCATTCAAATGGCAAGAACAAGAAGGACGGACCCTGATGAAGTGAGGGAGGCCGCCGCTAGCATCGCTCAGGGAGCTCCCCCGGCAGCGCCGCCTGCGACTACAAGCCAGCCCAACCACGGGAACGCATACCTGGATCGTGAGGTTCAGGAAATGCGTTCCGAGATGGCCACCATGAAACACATGCTGGAACAACTGTGCAACCAGCAGATGCAGCGACAAGAGTCGACGCCAGCTCATCCACCAGCATCCGTAGCGCAGCCGCCCGCGCCACCGTCTCCTAGACGACCGAGTCAGCCCCGAGAACAAAGTCACCCGGCACCTGCTCGTTCGGCAACAGCAGTTCTGCCTCCCTCTGACCTGAGGCATAGAATAGATCAGAGGAGGCGTAGTCGGCTACCGGCAGACGCTGAAGAAACGGCAGAGAGCGCCGAACCCTGGAAGGCCGACATGCAGGACTTCAAAAACGAAGTCCGAGAGAAGATGGCGAAGAAAATGGCAGATATAAAGCATGGTCGGAACTCAGATCCGACCAAACACGAAGAAAAAACCTCTCCGTTTGTGGACGAGGTAATGCGGGCCCGCTTGCCGGAAAGGTTTCGTTTACCCCAGATTACTCCATTTTTTGGGAAGACCGATCCTACAGAGCATCTTGAATGCTTCAGGACTTACATGGAATTGCACGACGCTTCGGATGCTGTTATGTGCCGAGCGTTTTCTCTAACCTTGACGGACGTTGCCCGACTTTGGTTTAAACAACTGAAACCCGGGTCAATAAAGTCGTTCGCCGAACTCAGCGACGCCTTCCTCAGCAATTTCATTGGCGGAAAGAAGAAACTGAAACCTCCCGCGCATCTGAACAACATAGTTCAGAGGGAAGGAGAATTACTCAAGGACTACATTAAACGCTTCAATTTCGAGTCTCTCCAGGTTCGAAAATATTCTGAGAAAACGGCACTCAACGCTCTCATGCAGGGAGTCAGAGACAAGCCTTTTCTGGCATCGCTGGATAAAAACCTGCCTGATACTTTGGGCGAGTTTATGATTCGGTCGGACAAATACTCCGATGCGGAGGAAACGCGACTCCTAAGAGAGAAAAACCAGAACACGAAGCCTTCGGCAAAAGAGTCGGCCAAAAAGGGAGCCGACTCGGCCGGAGAGAAGAAGCGAAAAGACGACCGGGACCGAGACGACAGCAGGTCAGGGAAGAGACCCGACAGGAAATTCTCTGCATATACCCCACTAAACAAATCTCCTGAACAAGTGCTGATGGAGATCAAAACCGAGGGCTTCGTCAACTGGCCTCGAAAAATGCGAGGGAATCCTGGTCGTCGGAACAAGGACAAGTATTGCCACTACCATCGCGATCACGGTCACAACACGAGTGACTGCTATCATCTGAAGGACGAGATTGAGCGGCTGATTAAAGAAGGCCGGCTAAGAGAACACACGGCTGGGACCGACGCCGTCGCGGGACCGAGTGTAGACCGGCCCCAGGAAGAAATTCGAACGATTGTCAGGGGTCATCGAGGAGGCGGGGATTCACATAATGCCCGAAAAAACCACGCCAGAAGCCTCGACCGCCCCGAGTCCGAGGTTCTCCTGCTATCTCGGCCTCCCAAAGAGAAAAAACGAGAGAAGTATTGCATCTCGTTTACTGAAGAAGATGCTCGAGGCATCCATCATCCTCACGATGATGCGCTAGTGGTCACGCTCACCATCGCGAACAGAAAGGTGTTCCGGATACTGGTGGATACAGGGTCATCAGCGGACGTCCTATTCACTACAGCGTTCGATAAAATGGACATAGGTCGGTCGGTACTACGGCCTGTCCGGACGCCGCTCATCGGTTTCTCGGGCGGACAGGTACTCCCAGAAGGAATCGTCTCGTTGCCGCTCACCGCGGGGACTGCGCCCCACCAAAGGACCGGGATGGTCGACTTCCTGGTCGTGGACCAACCTTCAGTGTACAACGCCATCCTCGGCCGACCGTCTCTCAGCCTCCTTCAGGCCATAGTGTCTACCTACCACCTCTCCATGAAATTCCCGACTGAGTCGGGAGTAGGGGTGGTGAAAGGAGACCAGCAAGAGTCTAGGAAGTGCTACGCCACCGCAGTAAAAGCCCCGGCAGAAATTTCGATGATCGAATCACTGGACCCGCGTATCGGATTGCACGAGCGGGGAGAACTACTGGAAGAGCTCATCTCGGTGCCGTTAACCGAGACGGACGTTTCAAAAGTAGTCCGAATCGGCTCATCCTTGAGCCTGCCTCTTAGAGAACAAATAATTACTTTGCTTCGGAGGTATGCCGATGTCTTCGCTTGGAGTCACGAAGACATGCCTGGGATTGATTCCTCAGTCATGACGCACCGGCTCAACATCGACCCGACCTACAGGCCCATCCGGCAGAAACGTCGACCTCTCGGCCCGGAGAGATACACTATCATAGGAGAGGAGGTCGGCAAGCTTCTTAAAGCTAATTTTATCGAAGAGGTGTACTATCCGGAATGGGTAGCTAATGTCGTGCTAGTGAAGAAAGCTAATGGGAAGTGGCGAGTCTGTATAGACTATACGGACCTAAACAAAGCCTACCTCAAGGATAGCTTCCCTCTTCCTCGTATCGACCAGTTGGTTGATAGTACGGCGGGTCATGAATTGCTCAGTTTTATGGACGCCTATTCAGGCTATAATCAAATTATAATGCATGAAAATGACAAATCAAAAACTGCCTTTGTCACCGACAAAGACCTTTATTATTACCGAGTGATGCCATTTGGGTTAAAGAATGCCGGAGCAACTTATCAGCGGTTGGTGAACAAAATGTTCTCCAAGCAAATTGGCCGAACGATGGAAGTTTATATTGATGATATGCTCGTCAAGAGTAAACAGGCATCCGACCATGAGAAAGACTTGTAAGAAATGTTTTCAATTCTGCGTAAGTATAAAATGAAGCTAAACCCTAGCAAGTGCGCGTTCGGTGTGAGCTCGGAAAAGTTCCTCGGTTTCCTCGTTAGTCAGCGAGGAATCGAAGCAAACCCAGAGAAGATCAAAGCCTTACTCGAAATGGAGTCTCCCAGAACTATCAAAGACGTTCAACGGTTAACCGGAAGAGTGGCCGCGCTCAATCGCTTCCTTTCCCGAGCCACGGACAAGTGTCTCCCGTTCTTCAAGCAATTGAAGGGACGACAGACTATGATGTGGACGGAGGAATGTGAGAGAGCGTTTCGAGAATTGAAGGTTTACCTCGGATCTCCACCGCTATTATCTAAGCCCGAGCCTGGTGAAGTGTTATTGTTATACTTGGTCGTGTCTGAAGCTGCGGTAAGCTCAGCGTTAATACGCGAGAGTCAAGGGAAGCAGCTGCCAGTCTACTACGTTAGCAAAGCCTTGTTGCCCGCCGAGACAAGGTATCCTCAGCTTGAGAAAGTAGCCTTCACCCTAGTAGTTTCATCACGATGCCTTCGGCCATATTTTCAGGCCCACACCATCGCCGTTGTGACCGACCTACCACTCCGCCAGGTTCTCCAAAAGCCGGAAGCCTCTGGCCGACTTACAAAGTGGGCAGTCGAATTAAGCGAGTTTGACATACATTACCGGCCCAGGGCCGCTTTAAAAGGACAGGCCGTCGCCGATTTCCTTGTCGAAGTGGTTCCTAATCCCGATAATCCGCCCGAACCAGAGGGAGTTAATGTACCCGAGGGTCCCTCTTCTCTCGGGCCTACACCTTGGAAGCTATTTGTCGACGGCTCGTCCAACTCGAAGGCAAGCGGGGCAGGGGTAGTATTAGAAACTCCCGATCAAACTTGTATGCAGTATGCCTTGCGACTCGACTTTCAAGCGTCCAACAACACAGCAGAATACGAAGCTTTATTACTAGGCCTCAGACTAGCCGCGAGCCTGGGCGCGACCCATTTGAGCGTTTTCAGCGACTCACAATTGGTTGTTAACCAAGTTTCCGGCGTCTATCAGACTCGGAAAGAACAGTTAAAGGCGTACATGGAGAAGGCTAAAGAATTGATCAGCGGATTCCAGAAGTGTGAAATAATTCGAATACCCAGAACCGACAACGCCAAAGCCGACCTATTAGCAAGGCTGGCCTCAGCAGACGAGAAAGACATACCTCGGTCAGTTCCAATTGAACATGTCCCTGAACCCAGTGTGAACGAGCCGACCGTCTCGGTCCTGTTTCCAATCGATCCGGTGGCCGCTTGGTTCGACCCGCTCGTCCGCTACCTTAACAATGGTGAACTGCCAGAAGATCGCGCCGAGGCACGGTGGTTAAAAACCTGAGCCTCGCGCTACACTGTCCTCAATGGGATTCTGTATAAAAAAGGCTTTCATACTCCTCTACTAAGGTGCGTCGACTCCCAAAAAGCCGACTATGTCTTACGGGAGATACACGACGGAATATGCGGAAACCATTCGGGAGGACGCTCGCTCGCCAACAAAGTGTTGCGGCAGGGATATTATTGGCCGACCATACAACATGACTCCAAACGATTCGTACAAAGGTGTGACAAGTGTCAGCGGTTCGCAGTGATCCCGAGACAACCCCCCGAGGAGCTGACTCCAATGTCGGGACCCTGGCCTTTCGCGCAGTGGGGAATAGACATAATCGGGCCCTTTCCATTGGGGAAGGGCCAAACTAAGTTTGCCGTGGTGGCGGTGGACTACTTCACGAAGTGGGCAGAAGCAGAACCGTTGGCGAAAATTACCGAGCAAAAGGTCACGAGTTTCCTATGAAAAAATATCATATGTCGGTTCGGAATACCCCGGACGATAGTAACAGACAATGGCAGGCAGTTCGATAACAGACAATTCCGGGAGATGTGCGGCAACCTCGGCATTCGTAATGTATACGCCTCACCTCATCACCCTCAGACGAATGGACAGGTCGAGGCGATCAACAAAATCATAAAGCAGCATCTCCGGACAAGACTCGACGAGGCAAAGGGAGCATGGGCCGAAGAACTTCCGAATATACTGTGGGCTTATCGAACCACGGCACGAACCGCGACGGGAGAAACCCCCTTCTCTCTATGTTATGGCGCGGAAGCGGTCGCGCCGGTCGAGATCGGTATCGGTTCAGCCCGAGTCAACTTATATGATGAACGAGAGAACGGTGAACTCCTCTCTTTTGCACTAGATTAGTTAGAAGAAAGAGGAGAAAATGCGCGACTGAAAGTGATGGCTCGACAGAGACAGGTGTCTCGGTTTTACAATCGTCGAGTAAAAGTCCGACGATTCCGAACCGGGGACATGGTCCTCCGAAGGACCTTCCCAAACACTAAGGAAATTGGGTCGGGTACGTTAGGCCCAAACTGGGTAGGCCCCTATGTCGTCTCAGGCATCATCCGACCTGGAACCTACCAGCTGGAAGACCTGAACGGGCAGCTGTTGCCTCATCCTTGGAACGCCGAGAATCTTAAAGTTTATTATCCGTATGATACAATCACTCTTACTGCAATTGAAGATGACTGAATAAAAGCTCTACTTCATTCAAGTACCCAATGTCGGGCCAGTTACAGAAAGTCAGTTACAAGAATTTTGATTACAAAAAAAAATATACAATCTTAAGAGGCGCCCGAGGGACCGGCTTCGTCGGCAGCAGCAACGGCAGCGTCTCCTTCAGCGGCGTCGCCCTCGGCAGTCTCGGCGGGAGGACTGTCAACCTCGAAAGCAGAGAGATCGAGCTCAGGGAAGGCCGCCCTCATTTCTAGAACGCAGGCCTTGTAGCCGCCTTGGTAAAGGTGGTCCCTTTCTTCCTCAAATTCGGTAGACTCGAGGAAGGCCTCTACAGCTCGGTCTCGCTCCTCCTGGGCTCGACGCGTCTCTCTCTGAGCCTCCCGAACAAGCTCGCCGGCCTCGGCCTTCGCCCGAGCGAGGGCGCCATCGCACTCGCCATGAACCTGGCGAAGAAGCCGCTCCCTCTCCTCGGCCTCTTGAAGGAGCAGAGTAAGGCGAGCATTGTCGGCCTTCACGCCTTCGAGAGCCGCGCGGGCGTTAGCGGCCATCTTCCGGGCGATAGAAAGATCGCCGGTCATGATGCCGATTCGGCCCTCGGCGATCTCCCTGCGGCCCTCAGCCTCGGCCGCGACCCTCTTCGCAGTCTCTGCCTCGGACGCGAGTTTCTGAGAGGCGACCAGCTCCGAGCTTGCCTTAACGAGGCAAGGCGCCAGCTGCAATACAGAGACGGTTAGTCGCCTTGGAAAACCCAGACAAAAAGCAACACGAGAATGAAGAAGATTTTACCTCAAAAAGCAGCCTTGTCGCATGCCCGAAGGTCTGGGCCGTCGGAGCGTTGTAGTAGTTGGCAAAGTCTCTCTCGCTCCCGTGGGCAAGCGCCCAAGGCACCATCCCCGCAATAATCTTCGAGAAGGGGGACTCCGCCTGAGTCATCTCCCTTCTCGGGGACTCTTCGCGAAGGACCTCCCTCGGCCCTGAGACCTCCCCTGCGGCGGGCCCCGACTCAGGTGCCGCCTGAGTAATTGGGTGGATAGGCCCCGTCTCCTCGGCCCTCTCATCAGGGTCAGAGAGGACGACCACCTGGGGAACGGCGGGCACGGCAGCAGGTGGAGCGACCGTGTCCTTCCCCTTGCCCGCTATCTTCTGCTGCTTTGAGGGTCGGGACCCAGACAGCAGAGTCGATCTTGGGGGAGCCTTCACCTTGGAAACAGGCTTCAAAGAGGGTCGGGGCTCGGCCATGCTCTCTGGGGTAGGTCTCAAAATTGGGCGAGCTTCGGGGAGATCTGCAACAACGAATGTAAAGGTTAAGCAAGCAAACCAAAAACCAAGGAGACAAGCATAAGGAAGAGCGAATTACCTGAAACGAACGAGTCAAGACCGGTAAGGTGAAGACGCTCGGGTTGCAGGAGCAACTTCCAAGATCGCTACGCCGCGCTCAGCTTCTTCAACTCTCTTATCCGAGTCAAAGCCCCGGACTCGAGCTTCCCCCTACTCTTTAAGATATTTGCAAGACACGGAATAGTCCAGATCAGTGGAAGATAATATATAAAAGGAGGATAAGAAAAAGGGTGAGCCGAGGCGCCGAGTCACCTGCTCTACGGAACGTGCGGGATACTTGAGGCTCGTACGGCCACGAGTCGGCCGACTCCCACCGACCGCACGCCCAAAACCACCTCTCCTTCCAGAACTTGTTCGAGGTAGGTGGGTCGGTTATTAGAGATCCCCCCTTACCTCTCCACGCACTTATGCCAGGGAAGTTGGGGTTTGGTCGGACTTGATACAAGTAGAGGAACTCGTCTACCGTGAGAGAAGGTTGTTCTAGCTCGGACCAAAGCACGGCACACCCGAACAAGTTCCTCCACGCGTTTGGGACGATTTGGCCGGGGGCTATTTTGACTCGAGAGAGGAAGTCACGGGCAATGGGCTGGAGTGGCAGGCGCAGGCCGCACTGCATCGATACTTGAAAAATTGCGACCATCCCTGCGGGGGGATGGTCGGGAAGGTCACCCGGACGAGGCAGATGAAGGATGACCGAATCAGGCACATGGTAACCAGCCCTGATTCGGTTTAAATCGGACTCGGTGAGGGTAGAAGCTACGAGACCGCTGGGCTCGTCTCCTTCTCCTTTCGAAGACGATCCAGAAGCCTCCGCAGTTCGCGTCACAGGGTATGGGACGACCATTCCCTCACCTGTGACCAAATCTTCCTCTCCCTCTCCCTCCTCGTCCTCCATCTGGTCCGCCCACGGGTTAGGTCTCCCTGGACGAGTCACCAGAGATGTCCCGCCACTTGATGGACCTGTCTGGGCGGGATGCTCAGCCGAAGGGCTGCCGGTTTCTCTGACAAGCCGAAATGCGGCGTCAGCTCCGACGGCGAACTCCGTCAACAGAGATGGTGGGTCTGTAATATCCCAGAGGTGTTGGGACACGCCCTCGTCCACTGACATTTCCTCCCGAGGGCTTTGAGAGCCGTGTGCGGCCATTAAAGCTAATTAAAGGAGAAGGGGAAGACTAAAGACTCACCAAAGGGATCGACGGTGATTGCAAGGAATGGCTGACGAGGAAAAACGCGACAGCGGAGGAGAGGAAGAAGAGAGCGAAAATTCAGATACGGACGGGAGGAAGGAGGACGAAAACAAAGTTCGAACCGTCCTCCCGCCCGGGCTTTTTATAGCCGTGCCACGTAGGCGGGTCATTATGGCGGAGGCGAAGCGACGTTCGCCTCGGCTCCCCCTTCCGACGCGTGGCGACTGTTGATTGATTGCGCTGAAATCGTGGCCACGCGTCTGCCACTTATACGCGGACGGAGCGAGTTGACGGCTGGCCGCACGTGTGACCTTGGAAGGCGCAACGACGCACGCTAAGAACGACTCAAAGAACATTAAATGCCTCATGATTGTCTCGGACGCTAACGCCAACCGACCGATAAAATCGTACTCCTTGCTGCCATAGACGGCACCAGAAGCAGGGGGGCTCACTGTTGGGGAAAAATGTGTCGGTCTCGGGTAAAGTCCCGAGGTTCGTAGGAGAGTAGGTCGACTTTGCCGACACTGCTTGAAGAAACCGAGACAACACTGAAGGGGCAGATGGCGGGCCGTCAGGTGTAAGCAAAGACGAGTAAAGTCGCTCTGTCAGTGTGATAACCTCGCCTGCCTCACCCCACTGAAGGTCGGGCGTGTGAAAGCCATTTAACCGATAGAGTAAAGATCCCTTCAGGGAGTTAATTCTGTCGGGCACGGCTCAGGACCCGACCTCCTGCATCGGCCGAGACTCCCCCGGTGTCGGTCATGACTTGGCCGAGACTCCCCCGGAGTCGGTCGAGATCCAACCGAGACAGGTAATGACGGAGCAAGGACAGATGCAGATCTACGAAAATCCAGGGATGTTGATAGCGGATCCCGAGATTCTCGGGATCCTGAGCGATCCCAGGAGAAGAATCCTCCGAAGATAAGGATTGACAGCTTGTATAAATCTCTAAGCTTGGAACAGTAAAAGGTACGCAAATACTAACTGAGAAAAGCTCTAAGCCAGAGACGAGATTACTGACTTAAGCATCGGAGGTTCCCCGGCCCTAGCCAGGGTTCCCTTGACATTGTTTCTGTGCAGGTGAAGGAGGGTCCGTCGCGAAGGGAAACCGTCCCAAAAAACACAGCAACAGTAAGTTTGTTTAAATGCTTGTAATTAAAATACACTAGAATCAAAATCACATGGTAAATGGGATTGATTTGAGTTAAAATTTTCAACTATATTTCAATACTTATACTTAAAATACATTGGAATTTAAAAATTATATTTGGATGTCTATAATTGAAATGGTTACATAAATCAACTATTATTATCTTTTGCCAGAAGTTGTCCCACGGCAAACCTGCAGGATAGAATATCCTTTTTAATGATGAGACGGCATCCTTTCAGGTAGGTGTAGCATATAGGTCTTAACACATAGTTTAATGGTAATTGTATTGTGTTTCAACATTGAAATTGTTATGGGTTAAAATGCTGGTGTAGGTGTGTGCAGGAAAAGATTAAAAAGAACAACCTAGCCGATATATGGATCTTTCAACCCCACAAGTGAAAGGCTTGGATATGTGTGAGGACCATATGACACGTGGGAAATGGCATGATGAAATGAAGAGAGTTATCAAGGGTCTGTTTGGACTGATGTATAGTATTCTTCCGTATTATATTTTTGTACGACAAAGTTATACAATATATAAGAGTACGAATTCTTTCATTTTCCAGTGGAAAAGCATACTGTTTAGGGACGCCTTCAGCCCGACCCAACCCGACCCGACCCGACCCGAATTTAAATCCAAACCCGCATTCCTCTATGATCGACGGACCCAATTGACCTGACCCGCCCGAACCCAACCCAAATACAATAGGTATTATCAACCTGGCCTAACCAGACCTGAATTTGCTAAAATCGGGCTGGCATTTCCAACCAGTACCCGAACCCAAGTTACACCTGAGTCACGTGGTTTCTCAACCGGGCCATAAAAAACACGTTTTTTGCGCCGTCCAACAGCTACATCACGTGACTTTCTTAAATCCGGGGAGCATCTGTAAAATATCTATCTTTAATGCAAGGCCGGACGCGGATTATGTACTACCTCGCTTGTTCCGACCTCGGCGCAGGGTCGGGTTCTGAGCGGTTTACCTTAATGCATGGATTTATCCACACCGTCCAAGAATTTTTCTATATAATTTTATAAAATAAAAAAAAATTAGACAGATCCAAGGATCAAGTGGACCACACCACAAGAACCAATCATGATAACGACACACTGTTAAAACCTTCCTAGGGCCCACCATGATATTTATTTTCCATCCTAATCTTTTCATAAGGTCACATAGGAATTAAAAAATATAAAAAAAAAAATCAGCTTGATCCAAACTCCTTTAGCTCTCAAGAAGTTTTTAACGGTGAAAATTCAATCACCACTGTGTGGTCCACTTGAGCCTTTTATCTTACTCATTTTTAAGTTTAAAATCTAAAATATTATGGAAAAATGGACGGACGGTGTGGATAAACCCATACATTACAGTGGAAACCCAAACCCCCGCATGTACCGAGCACGAAACAGGCGGGGCAGCACCCAATCCGCGACACGCTAGACCGAGGCTAGTGTTCACCACCATTTTAAATATGGCGGTCGCTCGTCTACTTTACGTATGGCACGCATGTTTGGACCGTGAACTACAAATGTGAGCTGTTAAAGTTGTGGACCCCACCATGGTCGGATTACCTACTGACATCATGCGGATCAGATTAGTTTAACCACCACATTCTTTCTCATTTAAAATTTGTAATCCAGCTTATTGCAACAGCCTTATCCAAGACGCTCACGGGATGGATGTAAGACCTGATGTCATGCTGCATGAGGTGTAACCCATTGGGTGCGTGGATAAAAGGGGTTATCATTTCTTTTCAAAAATAGTTTTTGAATTTATATAAAAATATTTTTAAATATGAAATAAAATTAATATTATTAATAAAAATATTAATTAAATTATATTTGATATTTTTATATAAGCAATTGAGGCCTTCAATTCTCACTTTAACTTTAGATGTGATATTCTTTGAAATAGTTAATAAAGGTTGATCTTATCAAAATTTATAAACGACCTTTGGATTACTACAATGAAGATTTTGAATAACAATAGAATTTTTAAAAACCTTAATAATAAAGAAAAATAAAGTTATTAAATTTGTAAATTTTAACTTAATATTTTATTTTAACCTTAAGTTTTCTTGAGATTTGTCATCTTTGAATAGTTGGCAGAAGTATAGAGTTCAACAATAAATTTTTAACAATATATTATATACCTAAAATAAATAATCAACTATGAAATTATAGCCATTATATATATTAGAGAAATTTGGATTGCTTTTCACTTTGATTTTGATTTTTTTTTTTTCACACGCACCCGATGCACACCCACACACATCGTGATGGGATTTCACCACCTATGCCTAGGACCCCTTGCCAAAACTCCTGGGAGTCTACCACTAAGGGAAGGGGAGGACGTAAACCCGCCTGGAGGCATTTGTTCTTCATTCACGTAATCTATCCATTTTGCTAAATCCTCCTGGGACTCAAAAGCGTGTTGGATGAAAACCACTGTAATTGAATACCCCACCATTAAAAATATCTTCGGGCCTACCATATTGTTCCTATAATATTTATTAATCATATAACCTATTGATGAAGTCATACAAATTATACAAAGGAGAGAAAGTCCAAAACTTTCTAACTATATTAATGGCAAATCAGCGCCGTTTCGTGTGATGTAGTATGTGTTGCAGTGTTTTTATGGGACGGCTTCCCTTGGCGACGGACCCTCCTTCACCTGCACAGAAACAATGTCAAGGGAACCCTGGCTAGAGCCGGGGAACCTCCGATGCTTAAGTCAGTTATCTCGTCAATAGCCAAGAGCTTGTCTCGGTTAGTTTTTGTGTACCTTTTACTGTTCCAAGCTTAGAGATTTATACAATTTGCCAATCCTTATCTTCAGAGGATTCTTCTCCTGGGATCACTCAGGATCCCGAGAATCTTGGGATCCGCTACCCGTATCCCTAGATTTCCGTAGATCAGCAACTGTCCTCGTCCAGCCACTTTCCGTCTCGGCTGGATCTCGACCGACTCTGGGGGAGTCTCGGCCAGGTCGTGACCGACCCCGGGGGAGTCTCGGCCGATACAGGAGGACGGGTTCCCAGCCGTGCCCGACAGAATCAAATCCCTGAGGGGATCCTACTCTATCGGTTGAATGGCTTTCACACGCTCGGCCTTTAGTGGGGTCACGCAGGCGAGGTAATCACTCTGACAGAGCGACTTTACTCGTCCTTGCTTGCGCCTCCCGGCCTACCTTATGTTCTGTCGGTGTTGTCTCGGATTCTTCAGGCAGTGTCGGCGAAGCCGACCTACTCTCATGCGAATCTCAGAACTTTACCCGAGCTCGACACATTTTTCCCAACAGTGAGCCCCCCTGCTCCTTGTGTCGTCTATGGCAACAAGGAGTACGATTTTATCGGTCGGTTCGCATTAGCATCCGAGACAATGATGGGGCATTTAATGTTCTTTGAGTCGTTCCTAGCGTGCGTCGTTGCGCCTCCCAAGGTCACACGCGCGGCCAGCCGTCAACTCGTTCCTTCCGCGTATAAGAAGCGGACGCGTGGCCACGATTTCGGCGCAGTCAATCAGCAGTCGCCACTCGTCGGACGGGGGAGCCGAGGCGAACGTCGGTTCGCTTCTGCCATAATGACCTGGCTACGTGGCGCGGCTATAAAAAGCCCGAACGGGAGGACGGTGCGAACTTTGTTTTCGCCCTCCTTCCTCTCGTCCGTGTCTAATCCCGAGCGCGTTTTCGCTCTCTTCTCCCTCTCCTCCGCTGTCGCCTCTTTCTCCGTCAACCTTTCCTTGCAGTCACCGTCGATTCCTTTGGTGAGTCTTTTCCTTCTCCTTTAATTAGCTTTAATGGCCGCACACGGCTCTCAAAGTCCTCGAGAGGAAATGTCAGTAGATGAGGGCGTGTCCCAACACCTCTGGGACGTTACAGACCCACCATCCCTGTTGACGGAGTTCGCCGTCGGAGCTGACGCTGCATTTCGGCTTGTCAGAGAATCCGGCAGCCCTTCGGCTGAGCATCCCGCCCAGACAGGTCCATCCAGCGGTGGGACATCTCTGGTGACTCGTCCAGGGAGACCTAACCCATGGGCGGATCAGATGGAGGACGAGGAGGGAGAGGGAGAGGACGATTTAGTCACGGGCGAAGGAATGGCCGTTCCATACCCTGTGACTCGAACTGCGGAGACTTCTGGGTCGTCTTCGAAAGGGGAAGGAAACGAGCCCAGCGGTCTCGTAGCTTCTATTCTCACCGAATCCGATTTAAACCGAATCAGGGCTGGTTACCATGTACCTGATTCGGTCATCCTTCATCTCCCTCGTTCGGGTGATTTGCCCGACCATCCCCCCGCAGGAATGGTAGCAATTTTTCAAGTCTCGAAGCAGTGCGGCTTGCGCCTGCCACTCCAGCCCATTGCTCGTGACTTCCTTTCTCGAGTCAAAATAGTCCTCGGCCAAATGGTCCCAAACGCGTGGAGGAACTTGTTCGGGTGTGCCGTGCTTTGGTCCGAGCTAGAGCAACCTTCTCTTACGGTCGACGAGTTCCTCTACCTGTACCAAGTCCGACCAAATCCCAACTTCCCTGGCCTCTACTTTCTAAGCGCGTGGAGAGGCAAGGGGGGATCTCTAATAACCGACCCACCTACTTCGAACAAGTTATGGAAGGAGAGGTGGTTTTGGGCGTGCGGTCGGTGGGAGTCGGCCGACTCGTGGCCGTACGAGCCTCAAGTATCCCGCACATTTCGTAGAGCAGGTGACTCGGCGCCTCGGCTCATTGATCTTCCCTTTTCTTACTCTCCGTTTAGATATTCTCTTTCGCTGATCTTGACTCTACCATGTCTCGTAGACATCTCGAAGAGTAGAGGGAAGCTCGAGTCCGGGGCTTTGACTCGGATAAGAGAGTTGAGGAAGCTGAGCGCGGCAGAGCGATCTTGGAAGTTGCTCCTGCAACCTGAGCGTCTTCACCTCGCTGGCCTTGACTCGTTCGTCTCGGGTATTTCACTCTTCCTTATATTTGTCTCCTTGGTTTTTGGTTTGCTCTCTTAACCTTATCACTCGTCCTTGCAGACCTCCCCGAAGCTCGTCCTATTTTGAGACCTGCACCAGAGAGCATGGCCGAGCCTCGACCCACCTTGAAGCCTATTTCCAAAGTGAAGGTCCCCCCAAGATCGACTCTGCTGTCTGGGTCTCGACCTTTGAAGCAGCAGAAGATCGCGGGAAAGGGGAAGGAAACGGTCGCTCCACCTGCTGCTGCGCCCGCCGTTCCCCAGGTGGTCGTCCTCTCCGACCCTGATGAGAGGGCCGAGGAAGCGGGGCCAATCCATCCAATGACTCAGGCGACACCTGAGTTGGGGCCCGCCGCTGTGGAGGTCTCGGGGCCGAGGGAGGCCCTGCGTGAAGATTCCCCGAGAAGGGAGATGACTCAAGCGAAGTCCCCCTTCTCGAAGATCATTGCGGGGATGGTTCCTTGGGCGCTTGCCCACGGGAGCGAGAGAGACTTCGCCAACTACTATAATGCTCCGACGGCCTACACCCTCGGGTATGCAGCGAGGCTGCTTTTTGAGGTAGAATTTTCTTCATTCTTGTGTCGCTTTCTGGTTAAGTTTTTCAACACAGCTCACCATCTATGTATTGCAGCTGGCTCCTTACCTCGTCAAAGCAAGCTCGGAGCTGGTCGCCTCCCAGAAACTGGCAGCCGAGGCAGAGACGGCGAAGAAGGTAGCGGCCGAGGCTGAGGGCCGTAGAGAGATCGCTGAGGGCCAGATCGGTATCATGACCGGCGATCTTTCTATTGCTCGGAAGATGGCCACGGACGCCCGTGCCGCCCTCGAAGGAGTGAAGGCCGACCAAGCTCGTCTGACTTCGCTCCTTCAAGAAGCCGAAGAGAGGGAGAGGCGCCTCCTCCGAGTCCATGGCGAGTGCGAGGGTGTTCTTGCCCGAGCAAAGGACGAGGCCGCCGGCCTTGTCTAAGAGGCTCAGGAAGAGACTCGCTGAGCCAAGGAGGAGTAAGACAGAGTCGTGGAGGCCTTCCTCGAATCCGCCGAGTTTGAGGAGGAGAGGGACCACCTTTATCAAGGTGGTTACAAGGCCTGCGTTTTGGAGATGAGGGCGGCCTTCCCTGATCTCGACCTCTCCGCCTTTGAAGTCTACAGCCCGACCGCCGAGGCTGCCGAGGGCGACGCAGCTGAAGGAGATGCTGCCGTTGCTGTTGCCGACGAGGCCGGTCCCTCGGGTGCCTCCTAGGATTGTATTTTTCTTTTTGTAATAAAAAAATTTTTGGTAACTGGCCCGATATTGGGTACTTACATGAAATAGAACTTTTATTGAGTCGACTTCAATTACAGTATGAATGATTGTATCTTATGGGTAATAAATCTTGAGATGCTCGGCGTTCCATGGATGAGGCAACGGCTTCCCATTCAAGTCTTCCAGCCAATAGGTTCCAGGTCGGATGGTGCCTGAGACGACGTAAGGGCCTTCCCAATTCGGCCCTAATGTGCCCGACGCAATTTCCTTAGTATTCGGGAAGGTCCTTCGGAGGACCATGTCCCCGGTTCGGAATCGTCGTACTTTGACTCGACGATTGTAAAACCGAGACACCTGTCTTTGTCGAGCCATCACCTTCAGTCGAGCACTTTCTCTTCTTTCTTCTAACGAATCAAGTGCGAATGAGAGGAGTTCACCATTCTCTCGTTCATCATACAGGTTGACTCGGGCTGAACTAATACCGATCTCGACTGGTGCGACTGCTTCCACACCATAACATAGAGAGAAGCTTGCCGACCTCCTCTCCTATGATAGTATACCTCTCCGGGCCGAGAGGTCGACGTTTTTGTCGGATGGGCCTGTAGGTTGGGTCGATGTTGAGTCGGTGCGTCATGACTGAGGAATCGATCCCAGGCATGTCTTCATGACTCCAGGCGAAGACATCGGCATACCGCCGAAGCAAGGTGATTATTCGTTCTCTAAGAGGCAGGCTTAAGGATGAGCCGATTCGGACTACTTTTGAAACGTCCGTCTCGGTTAACGGCACCGAGATGAGTTCTTCCATTGGTTCTCTCCGCTCGTGCAACCCGATACGGGGGTCCAGTGATTCAATCATTGAAATCTCTGCCGGGACTTTTACTGCGATGGCGTAGCACTTCGTAGACTCTTGCTGGTCTCCTTTCACTACCCCTACTCCCGACTCGGTCGGAAATTTCATGGAAAGGTGGTAGGTAGACGCTATGGCCTGAAGGAGGCTGAGAGACGGTCGGCCGAGGATGGCGTTGTACACTGACGGTTGGTCCACGACCAGGAAGTCGACCATCCCGGTCCTTTGATGGGGCGCGGTTCCCGCGGTGAGCGGCAGCGAGACGATTCCTTCTGGGAGTACCTGTTTGCCCGAGAAATCGATGAGCGGCGTTCGGACAGGCCGTAGTACCGACCGACCTATGTCCATTTTATCGAATGCTGTAGCGAATAGGACGTCCGCTGATGACCCTGTATCCACCAGTATACGGAACACTTTTCTGTTCGCGATGGTGAGGGTGACTACGAGCGCATCATCGTGAGGATGATGAATGCCTCGAGCATCTTCTTCAGTGAACGAGATGTAATATTTCTCTCATTTTTTCTCTTTGGGAGGCCTAGATAGCAAGAGAACCTCGGACTCGGGGCGGTCGAGGCTTCTGACGTGGTTTCTTCGGGAGTTATTTGAGTCCCCGCCGCCTCGATGACCCCCGAAGATCGTTCGAATTTCTTCCTGGGGCCGCTCTTCGCTCGGTCCCGCGGCCACGCCGGTCCCTACCGTATGTTCTCTCAGCCGGCCTTCTTTAATCAGCCGCTCGATCTCGTCCTTCAAGTGATAACAGTCACTAGTGTTGTGACCATGATCACGATGGTAGTGGCAATACTTATTCTTGTTCCGACGATCAGGGTTCCCTCGCATTTTCCGAGGCCAGTTGACGAAGCCCTCGGTCTTGATCTCCATCAATACTTGTTCAGGAGATTTGTTCAGGGGGGTATATGCAGAGAATTTTCTGTCTGGTCACTTCCCTGGCCTGCTGTCGTCTCGCCCCCGGTCGTCTTTTCGCTTTCTGCCTCCGGCTGAGTCGGCTTCTTTTTTGGTCGACTCTTTTGCCGATGGTTTCGTATTCTTAATTTTCTCTCTTAGGAGTCGCGTCTCCTCCGCATCGGCGTACTTGTCCGACCGAACCATAAACTCGCTCAGAGTATCGGGCGGGTTTTTGTCCAGTGACGCCAAAAAAGGCTTGTCTCTGACTCCCTGCATGAGAGCGTTAAGAGCTGTCTCCTCAGAATGCTTTCGAACTTGCAGGGATTCGAAATTGAAGCGTTTAATGTAGTCTTTTAATAGCTCTCCTTCCCTCTGAACTATGTTGTTCAGATGCACGGGAGGCTTCAGTTTCTTCTTTCCGCTAATGAAATTGCTGAGGAAAGCGTCACTGAGTTCAGCGAACGACTTTATCGATCTGGGTTTCAATTGCTTAAACCAAAGTCGAGCTACGTCCGTCAATGTCAGAGAAAACGCTCGGCACATAACAGCGTCCGAGGCATTGTGCAATTTCATGTAAGTCCTGAAGCATTAAAGATACTCTATTGGATCGGTTTTCCCGGAAAATGGAGTTATCTGGGGCAAACGGAACCTTTCCGGCAACCGGGCCCGCATTACCTCGTCCACGAACGGAGAAGCCTTTTCTTCGTGTTTGGTCGGATCTGAGTTCCGACCGTTCTTTATATCCGCCATCTTCTCTCGGACCTCGTTCTTGAAGTCCTGTATGTCAGCCTTCTAGGGTTCGGCGCTCTCGGCCGTTTCTTCAGCGTCTGCAGGTAGCCGACTGCGTCTCCTCTGATCTATTCTATGCCTCAGGTCAGAGGGAGGCAGAACGGCTGTTGCCGAACGAGCAGGTGCCGGGTGACTTGGTTCTCGGGGCTGACTCGGTCGTCTAGGAGACCGTGGCGCGGGTGATTGCGCTACAGACGCTGGTGGATGAGCTGTCGTCGACTCTTGGCGCTGCATCTGCTGGTTGCACAGTTGTTCTAGCATGTGTTTCATGGCAGCCATCTCGGAACGCATTTCCTGAACCTCACGATCCAGGTATGCGTTCCCTTAGTTGGGCTGGCTTGTAGTTGCAGGTGGTGCTGCCGGGGGAGCTCCCTGAGCGACGCTAGCGGCGGCCTCCCTTGCTTCATCTGGGTCCGTCCTTCTTGTTCTTGCCATTGGAATGGTTGGAGAAAGCGGCTTTTTGTCCGTTTCCCACAGACGGCGCCAAACTGTTGCAGTGTTTTTATGGGACAGCTTCCCTTGGCGACGGACCCTCCTTCACCTACACAGAAACAATGTCAAGGGAACCCTGGCTAGAGCCGGAGAACCTCCAATGCTTAAGTCAGTTATCTCGTCAATAGCCAAGAGCTTGTCTCGGTTAGTTTTTGCGTACCTTTTACTGTTCCAAGCTTAGAGATTTATACAATTTGTCAATCCTTATCTTCAGAGGATTCTTCTCCTGGGATCACTCAGGATCCCGAGAATCTTGGGATCCGCTACCCGTATCCCTGGATTTCCGTAGATCAGCAACTGTCCTCGTCCAGCCACTTTCCGTCTCGGCTGGATCTCGACCGACTCTGGGGGAGTCTCGACCAGGTCGTGACCGACCCCGGGGGAGTCTCGGCCGATACAGGAGGACGGGTTCCCAGCCGTGCCTGACAGAATCAAATCTTTGAGGGGATCCTACTCTATCGGTTGAATGGCTTTCACACGCTCGGCCTTTAGTGGGGTCACGCAGGCGAGGTAATCACTCTGACAGAGCGACTTTACTCGTCCTTGCTTGCGCCTCCCGGCTTACCTTATGTTCTGTCGGTGTTGTCTCGGATTCTTCAAGCAGTGTCGGTGAAGCCGACGTACTCTCATGCGAATCTCGGAACTTCACCCGAGCTCGACACATTTTCCCCAACAGTATGCATGAAAATAAAGCCTACTTCATTTTTAGGCTCTGCTTTAAAATAATTTATAAAAACGGATAGGCAGCATGGATGTAAGATACATCAAGGTGGGGCTCACGGTAGGGGCTGTTGGAAACAGATTGGCTACTCCACTTGACACCAACCAATGGCTAGTGGTGGGTGCTATATGGACCTCACTATGATGTATGTGTTTCATCCATGCCGTCCATTTATTTTTATAGATCATTTTACACTATGAATCCAAAAATGAGGTATATCCAAATCTCAAGTGGATCACATTACAGGAAACAGTGTTGAATGAGGGTCGATCATTAAAAACATTCTGGGAACCATAAAAGTTTTGGATTAAGCTGATCATTGTTTTTTCTCTTCATCAGGGATTGTATGACCTAACCAATAGATTGGATGTCAAATAAAAAGTATAGTGGGCTTAGGAGGATTTTAATGGTGGATATTCAATCACTATTGTTTTCATGTGGTGTGGTCCACATGAGATTTATACTCCTATCATTTTTTGAATCGAACTGTAACATGATATTTAAAAATCGATGAACGAAGTGGATGAAACACATACATCATGGCGGGGCCCACGGAGGACCGACCACCAGCGACGGAGCTGGTGGCAGGGGGAGTAGCCAATCCGTTCCCCGCACCGTCCTGGGTAAGGCCGAATACTTTAGATAAGTCACCACCGTTTAAACTGGTGACCAACTATCACCGCAATGCAACTGATTTCTTTTGTTTTCGAGGAATGTGGAAGTGATTTGACAGATATTCCACCTACCAAAAGAGTAAAGAGGAAATGCTTTTATATTTTAAAAGCATGCCGGTGATAGATATTTGGACACGTAGCCTAAATATCACGATCCCGGCTGAGTGGCCAACTTTGGTGGACCATGTCCAGTTGGGAGAAGATAGGATAAAGCCCGGGCACGGATTAAATACTGATAAGGTCAGTAGCCAAATTGCTACTGAAGTGACGTCACCAAGCTCTCTGGACCCCACCATGATGCATTTGTTGCATCCATACCGCCCATACATTTGGAGAGATCGTTTTATAGCATGCAAAAAGAATGAAATAGATCTAAAGTTTAAGTGGATCCCACCATAGAAAACAGTGAGGACAGTGACATCCACCGTTCAAAACTTCTTAGGGGCTACTGTAGTTTCCGATCAAGCTGATATTTTTGTTTTAACTTCATATTTCTCCATGTTAACTTTCGAACAGTTTGGATCTCAAAAATACATCACGGTGGGCCCTATAAATGTGTCAACGGTGGGTGTGACTGCTCCCACGGTTTTCTGTGGTGGGTCCACTTAAACTTCAGATCTATCTCATTCTTTTTGTAATGCAATAAAACAATCTCTACAAATGTTTGGACGGCATGGATACAACAAACGCATCACGTGGGGTCCAAAGAACTTCAGTAGCGATTCGGCTACTGACCTTGTCAGTATCTAATCTGCACCCCCGGAGATCCGGAATACGGTTGGTCACATTTGTAAATGTTTTCGGCATCTTCAATGGACAAATGGCAGCATGTGTCAAATATTGCCTAAGTTTCTTAAAACAATTTTCATCATCATGTGGTAAAAATTGCACAAAATCATACTATCATACGCGCGCGCATGATATATATATATATATATAGAGAGAGAGAGAGAGAGAGAGAGAGAGAGAGAGAGAGAGAGAGAGAGAGAGAGAGAGAGAGAGAGAGAGAGAGAGAGAGAGAGAGAGAGAGAGAGAGAGTCATGCTCCCTTGCGCACCTATGCACGTGTGCACCTTTGCACACGTGCCATGGGTGTCTAATCTGAACGGTCCATGTGATGCGGAATCCCATCAAACCTCATGTGGCAAATTTTCACCCCAATCGAAAATTCTGGTGGGCCATAGAAAAGAGAAATGCAAATCAAGGGAGGAAATTGTTTTCGTTTTTCATGGCCCATCAAGTTTTAGATCAAAATAAAACTTCGGCCTGGGGGTTTTTATGGGGTTCTGCTTCACATGAACGGTTCAGATTTAGGATCCACATCACCTATGATGGGTTCTCAAAAAAGTTCGTACATAGTACGTACGAACTGATTTGCAGGTGAGCGTTTCGCTATATATATATATATACTAATTTGGTAGGCCATGAAAAATGAAAACCATTTCACCCTTAATTATTTTCATTTCTCTTTGCTATGACTTACCAAAATTTTAGTTCATAGTGAAAATTTGTCTCTTGGGGATTCATAGGACTCCACATCAGATGGATCGTTCAGATTACACTCCCATGACATGCGTGCATAAGCGTGCGTAGGTGAGTATGGCTCTCTCTTCTCTCCATATATATATATGGTAATATGAGATCAACCTTATGGAAGCTCTAATGAGATTGAGCTTGGTGGATCCTATCGTGAAGTGTATTGGACATCCATGCTGGGCATTTGGTGGGTCCTGATAGGTTATTGGATGTGCCAAAAATTAAATGTGTATAAAACTCAGGTGGGATGTATCATTTAAAACTATGTAAAAACATGCCTAAAACATTTAAAAGCACTTAGTGGGGCACACCTGAGTTTTGGATGTGATTGAAACTTGGTCTGACCCTTAGTCCTAGTGGCACACACACAATGGATGGGTTGCATGTACAAACCACTTCTTGGTGGGCCTCCAAATAAATATGAAGGTTTTAATGGGTAGGTAACTACTCTCAACTATTATCTATCGTGTGGCCCACCTAAGTCATGGATTGACCTGATTTTAGGCCCATGGCCCGCCATAAATGGTGGATTTGACTGATGGGGTGGATGTCTAACATACATCATGGTGGGCCCACACAACTCGACCTCATGAGAAACTCCCATGAGGGCAATCTCATAGTTCCATTATATATAATATTTTTATCAATTTATCCAATTAAATTGGATTATAAGAATTTTATAATGACATTTCACTCTTTTGAGGTCATTAAAGGGTTGTTTGGCAATTTCTATTAGAGTTCATAATTTAAAAATTGTTTGAGAGCATGGACTGGGAGGTCCAATTAATTGGAGTTGGATTATAAGAATTTTGTTATGACATGTCAAACTGTTGAGGTCATTAAAGCATTGTTTAGCAATTTCTACTGGAGTTCATAATTAAAAAATTATTTGAGAGCGTAGATTTGAAGGTATATCAAATCAAAGATGTTTTATAATATTTTCATTTTGCTCTAATTCAAAATCATCTTGCCATGTGTAATGTAAATAATAATAATAATAATAATAATAAAGTGTGTTGGGCTACTAATCAATTATACATATGGTATGCTAATGATATTCCAAAACACTTAAATTATCGGCTGTATTTACACCCGACCGATCACTGCAAGATTGAATGGTTTGAAAGGTGCCACATAGTGCAGATCAACTTCAAAAGGATAAATTATAGACGTACACATATGTGAGCTAGCATTAAATACTAGAGTTATATGAAAAGTAACTATGTGTAATCAAGCAATAGTCTTATTAAAGCCTCTATATAAATATTAATTACTAAAGTCTCATTAAAAGTAACTTCTACAAAATGTAAGAGTTCTAATACAAAACTTGGTAAGTTTTTCTATGTGATAGGCTACACTTATGAGAAGAATCAATAAAATTTATACGGTTGATACACAATCTAAAATTTACACGGAAACTTACACAATCAGTCTATATGAGGAGCACTTGATAAAGATCTCCCATACCAACACGTAATCTCACTACATGACACAATATTGTCATATCCAAGTTTTAGCTTTAATTCTTCCATTGTAACACCCGTACTTTTTCTTTAATGATGGATACTTGATCCCACTGTTCCCTATGATGTGGCCCACTTGAGCATTGGATTGCCCTTATTTTTGGGCCCTCGCCCTAACTTGACTCGACAAGACTGATTAATGGTGTGGATTTGTCACATCATTCCTATGGGGCCCATTCTCTAAAAAAAACTAAAACAACAAGTGACGTGCCCCACAACTAAACCTCTTCTCTACGACTCTCTCTTTCCTTCTTCTTCGCCATACAGTTGCGCACATGAACCCATCCACCATGCATGTCATCATCATGATGGGACTCACTCCTCAATCTAAGTTGCCCAATAGATCTAGACTCTCGAGTAACCCTAGCCCTTGAAATCTTTTGCCTAAAAACCTTTAATGCGGCCCACTAAAGATTCAGTTCTTCTTTGTTCTTAAGCTCATAATCTATCCTTATCTTACAAAACTGATGAACAACTTAGATATCTCTAACCATCACTAGTGGACCCTGCCTAGCCTAGCCATCAAAATTGGAAACTTGAGCATCCAACGCAAGTTCCGTTCAAAGTGGAAACTTGTCTCGTTTTTGCAGGCACAACCTTCCTTCTCCATAATGGCTTTTGATTTCCATTGTTCATAGCCTCAGATTTAACCTACATTCAATGGTTCGTGATCCTCTAACACTCCTCATTAACAAGGAGTCAATCTTTATCATCCATGCAAAATCAAAATGAAAGAAAGTGAATCAGTGAGAGGAAGAGATAGTCATGCTTTTCAAGTCGCCAGACTCATTGTTTTATCCCATCTGAGTTGTTGTTCTAGCGTATTTTGGACAAGATCCGAAGAATGAATTAGAAGAAAAAGCTAAAGGAAATGAGAAGAAAAGAAAGAAGAAAGAAAGAAAAGCAGGTAGTTTCATTGAGTTAACTCAGCAAGTCAACCAGATGACTCGCTAGCCCAATCATCCGAACTGATTCCATGTTCCAACTTCGAGCCATTTATCAACTAAGTTTTCTATCTCCATCATATAATTTTTATACGTTAGAGTAGTGTCACGCCCTAAACTCGAAAATCGGGCTCACAAAATTTTTGATCGCTGAATCTGGCATCGACAGCCTCCGTAGAACCCCATTCTCGGCTCTCGGCTCCCAGCTCCTATTCGCCAGGTTCCGATCTTGGGGCGCTACGAGAAGGATTTTCAACATCAGTTTGATTCGTGATAAGCATAACCAAAGGCATAACCCACAAACAATAACCAAAAACTCCATTACATTTTCACTATGATAAAAAACTTTACAAGTATAATGAGCATAAAAGGAAATACAATAATGATAAATAAAAGCTCAAAGATAATCTGCCACGTGCTCAAGCCTCAGCGCTGCTGCGATCTAACGTCACCTGCACGCAACAGTCATGCATAAGCTTATAGAAACCTTAGAGGGTAGTGAAAGTGTGTGCCCAAGGTAGTAATATGATCATGCAATATCAGAGTAATACGAAATATGCAGATGGATCTATGAATACCATAAGCCGTACTAAGGCCATGCGGTGCAAAGCATGAATGATGTCGGCCATACCAAGACCATGTGATGCGAAGTGCAACTCAAGCATGCGAATCCTCATCCAAGTCCACATATCAATACAGCTCAAATCTGGGATATCACCAAGTACACTCTAAACCAGATCGCCGCCTCATCGCGCAATAAGGTAAGTGGAAGAGACCTCACTATCCGTCTGTCAATATCAGGCTCGACTTGTCGATAGCGGACTCATTCCTAGAGCTGGTCAAACTCAGCCTAGCTTTGCCCCCTACTCTGGGGCGGGTAAGGCCGCACTCCCTTCCAACCGACCACGACACAGTGGAAAGTGTGACCATCTGGTAATCGGCACTCGGCACTCCTGTACCCACTCAGTCTAGACGTTGGAGTAACCTCTTGATACCATAAGGGTTTAGGAACTTTCACTCAAGGATATCTATAACACCCCATGTAGAACGAGATTTTCGGTATCCAATCCAGCTAACCACGATACACTTGTGGAGGCTACAGCCCCGATGTCGCTATGGCGTACAATAATCATGTCATACAATGCGAAATGCATGAATCACACTATCCAATCATGCGGTAAATCCTGTGCGTATCGTGCGCTCATGTGGGGCAACACCGCCTAACCGGGAGCCCCTAAACAATCTGCCCGAAGGCATATGCTATGATCAGTCACCTCTTATAGCATACATATGATACGTATGATCGTGAGTCATGGAACGATACTAAACCTGTGATAAAGTAATGAACTATCCTTACAATGCAGATGGGCCTAGACGGCCTATACACAATAAGTACGGGCCTAACAATGGGCCCTAAGGAGAGTCGTAATGTGGACATCCAACCAACATTACACTCGCAATGTGGACGTCAAACCAACATTGCTCCCAAGGCACGATCGTCGTAAACATCGTTACATAATCCGTGTTGGGATCACACATTGCAATGGACCTTAGGTACATACCATTGGGCCTTAAATACATCAAATGGGTCATATCATATGGGCCTTTTATTCGTCAAATGGGCCACATAAATGGGCCGCACCAATGGTCCTTATGTGCATTGCAATGGGTCATAACCCGTGGACCTTAGATTGCATCAAATGGGCCTAATCTCATGGGTCTTATATGTAACAAATGGGCCACACCAATTGGGCCCCATATATACATTAAATGGGCCTCAACCCATAGACCCTAGTACATCTCAATGGGCCTTAACCCATGGGCCCCTAAAACATCAAATGGGCTTAATCCCATGGGCCTTAAATGCATAAAAATGGGTGTAATCCCATGGGCTGTAAACATGTCGAACGACCCCATGATATGGGCCTTACATCCACATCAAAGTGGGCCCCAATAGACTACCATAAAGGCATTAAGATGACCTCATAACATGCCAAGGTGGGGTCCACTTGGACTATGGACTGGCTCATTTTCTAGCTCATACAATAAAATGAGCTTTTAAAATAGATAGACGGTTTGAATACAACACATGTAACAAGGGTGGGGTCCACTACTTAACCCATTCTTTAGCTCATACCCAAAATGAGCTTTCAAAACAGCTGGACGGGTTGGATGCAGTACGCATCAAGGAGGCCCCACTGTCACTGGACAGTGTGAATGAAACCCATGCATCAAGGGCTCCACCGTCCGCCTGGACAGTGGAGATAAACAGATATATCATGGTGGGTTCCATCGTCCACACAGGTGTGGATGGTGTAAGACCCGTATTCTAGACCGTACCATTTCGTATAGTTTCGCGGTCTTTTCAGTCGAATTCTGGCAACCCGCGATCTGTTATCGGCAGTTGCGCACAACCTTGAGTCATATTCCGTATTCCAGAGTCGGCTCGACCCAAGACCCGTACCCTAGCGACCACGCTGTAGCTGCGGTTCCGATGCCGTGACTCCCGCGCCGAGGCAATACCCTGGTCAGGAGATATAGGCCAACGTTCGGTACGAGAAAAACGCCGCACATTGCGAAAGTCAAGGGAATCTCTACGAGGTGTCACATCAATCCATCAATCCATTACATGTTAAGTACACATCACCTTTCACCCATTCCCAAGCACCGAACGTTGGCCTACATCTCCTGACAAGTACGTGTCAAGTACACATGTCAAGAATCTCTTACAAAGCCCATACCTCTCTTACAAAAGACCAAGTATGTGTAGGCCAAGTACGTAGGCCAAATACTTCGGTGTAGGCCAAGTACGTGTCAAGTACACATCACTCACCACATCCATCCATCACCCATCTCTCTCTTTACAACTCTCTCTCTCTTTTTCTCATTTCTCATCTCATTTTCTCAAGCAACCAAAAATAAGAAAAATCCATACGTATGAGCCTCTCCCTCTCTTTCAAAACTCCAAGTGTGGCCCACCTTTTCTACCCCATGATCTTCCATCCTAGCCATCCATTTCTCATCTCCTCCATTGAAATCGAAGCTAAGGTGCTAAGGAACCTATAGGAGCAAGAAGATCGGACGATGGGTGCTCCTCTAGATGTAAAAATCTAGTTTCTATAGCCTAGATGTTTTCTTTCTTTCATGAGAAAAGTGTAGGACCCACCAATCAGTGGTGGAGATCTCGCACAATCCCATGGTTGTGGCCTAATGGCCTACCTTATGCATGCATGATTCATGCATGGGGCCTTTTTCTATGGGCCCCATCATGACATTTTTCTTTCATATCATATTATGTTTGGGTCATCTAGACCTTATAACCATGGTGGGGATGGCATCCTCACCATGCATTTTAATTATAAGTCATGCATGTGCAAGATCCATGTTATAAATGTAAATCTATGTATGATGTGTGGGTGTGATTGATCTTGGGAGGGCTCAATAGTGGTGGAGCCCTTTCCCTATGGCCGGATTGTCTTTCTATCTCTCTTTTCCCTCATTTTATTTCCTAATGTGTGTGGCCCATTTGGTGGGCCTAGGACATCTAGAAATGTCAGCAAGGTGGGATGCCCAAACTGTCCATTGTTTGATTTTGGGTGTCCTATTTGTTGCCTTAATGATGCATGCAAGGTGTGTCAGCTTTAGATTATGACATGAAAATTTATGGGGCCCACTAAGGACGGCCACACCATCCTCCATTAATGTATTTTCCTTTTTATTTAACTTATATAATAAATTTTATCTAAGTACATGTTGCTGTCCAGAATTTTCTGGACAGTTTCTGGTTGTTTTTGGACCAAATTTTGGGACTGTTTGGGGAACTATTCATACCTATTAAATATATTTTTCTAAAGGTGGGGATCTCATCTTAATGTCCCCCAAATTTCAGTCCGAACTGACCTTCATTGGGGTCCCAAAGGTGTGGTCCAAGTGGGGTGGACAATCTGAATTTTCTACACTGTTCCAGCAACATTCCACCCTGCACAGGTTGGATTTATGGAATTTATTAAAATATTTGTGAGTGTTTAAAAATTATAAAAATTTATAGGGAGTTTTCTACTCATGGTAGGACCCACCTACTAAATTTTGGGGCCAATGGACGCCTATACACACCATGGTGGTGGCTGGACCGGCCCATTATAATATGGTGTCCAGATCAGTCCGATTTTCAGGATAGATTGATTTATTTAAATTAATTAAAATATTTACAGATGTCTAAAAATTTTAAAAATTTTTAGGGGTATTTTTCACTTATGGTAGAACCTACCTACCAAATTTTAAGACCAATGGATCCCTATACACACCGTGGCGAGGGCCGGACTGGCCCACTACGTTGGGACGTTCAGGTCTGTCCGATTTTCTGGACAGTCTGTTTTGTTTAAAATAATTAAAATGCTTAGAAATATCTAAAAATTATAAAATTTT
Source organism: Magnolia kwangsiensis (assembly GCA_037074715.1). Classification (NCBI taxonomy): domain Eukaryota; kingdom Viridiplantae; phylum Streptophyta; class Magnoliopsida; order Magnoliales; family Magnoliaceae; genus Magnolia; species Magnolia kwangsiensis. The sequence goes on along the minus strand of CM073573.1, from coordinate 162,513,225 downwards.
TTAGGCCTGTGGCCCACATATTTAAGTATCACTCTGTAAAATTTCAGCCTCAAATAATCCCGTTTGGGTATCCAAAAGAATGGGCCAAGATGGCTGGACTCCCAGATTTTTCTGTTGTGCAATCCTGCAATATGCCTTGATAAAAACCATACTTCAAAAATATTTCTTCTAATGGTGGGCCACCCTTTTGGGTTTCCTCTCATTGTAAGCATGATGATGGACCTTGGACCTCAATTTTCAGAGTTTTAGAGGCCTTGGACCCACTCCAATGGAGTGCCCAAAGTTAGGACAACAACATATTATGCTTGGCCTTGGGCTGAAATTTTGAGGAGTGGGGCCCACCATATTACAAAGATCTCCATGGGATTAGGCCCATTTGGTGTATTTTAAGGCTCATGGGATTGAACCCATTTGATGTATTTTAAGGCCCATGGGATTAGGCCCATGGAGTGGACCCATTTGATGTGTTTCAAGGTCCATGGGATTGGACCCATTTGATGTATTTTAAGGCTACTGGGATTAGGCCCATTCAATGTGCATATGGGGCCCAATTGGTGTGGCCCATTTATTGCATATAAGACCAATGATATTAGGCCCATTTGATGCATTCTAAGGACCACGGGTTATGACCCATTGCAATGCGCATAAGGCCCATTGGTGCGGCCCATTGATGTGGCTCACTTGACGAATGAAAGGCCCATGTGATACGGCCCATTTGATGTATTGGGGGGCCCATGGGTCGAGGCCCAATGGGATGTTCGAAGGCCCATTGCAATGTGTGATTCCATTATGGTTTATGTAATGATATTCATGACGGGCCGAGCCTTGGGAGCAATGTTGGTTTGACGTCCACATTGTAAGTAAAATGTGGTTAAATGTCCGCATTGTCACTCTCCCTAAGGCCCACTAATAGGCCATACTTGTAGTATGTAGGCCATCTAGGCTCATCTTCATTATGATCAGGGCCCATCTGTTTGTATTTTGGCCCATATGATAGGGCCCACCTTGTAATGTGTTGCTCGCACCGTTCATTCACGTGGCCCCGACGTGATGTACGTGTTTTATCTAAGTTGTCCAGTAATGGCCCCCTTTGGAATAAGTAGGGCTCAACCCATTGTGATGTATTCAAGGCCCTGGGTTATGGCCCATTACAATGTATGTAAGGCCCAATTGGCGTGGCCTATTAGATATATACATGAGACCCATGTGATTAGGCCTACCTTGATGTACCTTGTGGCCCATCCGTTAGGCCACTTTGATTTATTTGTGGCCGTTATTGAGGCCCATGTGATTAGGCCTACCTTGATGTACCTTGTGGCCCATTCGTTAGGCCACTTTGATTTATTTGTGGCCGTTATTGAGGCCCACCTTGGTATATATATAAAGCCCATTGGAAAGGCCCATGGACACAGTCCACTTGATGAATATAAGGCCCATTAGTGCGGCCATTGATGTAGCCCAGTTGATATATATGAAGCCCATTGGTGCGGCCCATGGGCGAGGCCCACCCGTTTGTATTGTCAGGCCCATGTTTAAGAACCATGTCTAAGGCCCAGTGTAATGTATATGCTGCTCGCGTATGGGGCCCATAGTGATGTATATGTGGTCCAGAGATGAGGCCCATTTGTGCGGCTCATTGATGAAGCCACTTGATGTGAATAAGGCCCACGTGTAAGGTTCACCTATTGTGTATTTGGAGCTCATGGACGAGGCCCATTGTGATGTATTCGATGCCCATGGGACATGACCCATTGTGATGTATTTGAAGTCCAAGTATGAGGCTCAATACGATATGTATATTAGGCCTTATGTGAGGCCGTGGGCCGCTATATGTTTTGCTCCATGGGAGCAATGTTGGTTGAATGTCCACATTGATGGGCAATGACAGTTAGAGGTCCTCATTCTGACCTTCCCTTAGACCTTGTTAGTCTCATTCTCTTCGTGGGTTAACCCAAATAAGTGGGCCCCATTCACCACAGACGGATGGCTCCATGCTATTGGATTTGGTGTAACCATGGCCAAGAGCTGATCTTTATATTGTGGTTAATTATTATCCATCTATGGACCCCGCCTTATATATCTGTGGGTGGTTGGTGCCGACTATCAATATTGATTATCGGTGCTGATTATTGTGGCCGATTATAGATCGAGGCCAATCATCGTGGCCGATTGTGGATCCCAATTGTGATGTACATTCTGCCCGTGTTTGAGGCTCATTGTGATATGTTTATGGCATATGGGCAAGGCCCATTGTGATATGTATTAGGCCATGATGCATGGCCCATTTGATGTATTTAAGACCCATATGTAGGGCCCACATGTCATGTATTCAGGGCCAATGAGCAGGGCCCACCTGTCGTGTACATGTAACCTTTGAGTAAGGCCCATTGTGTTGTATATTAGGCCCTTGTATGAGGCCATGGGCCCATTATATGTTTAGATCTATGTGGGTCATTCCTTGGGGCAATGTTGGTTAAATGTCCACATTGTCGAGGCCGATTGTTGATACTGATTATGAGTATGTAACAGCATAGCATCATGATACATGCCCATACGCATCATCTACATGTTTTTTACAAGATGTGATTGGCCATTGCATATGTCATTAAGCAGGATGATATGAGACTCCCTGATAGGATGAGGTTATCTCACATGAGCGCATGATATGCGCAGGATTGGTGCATGACTGGATTGTATGACTCGTGCATCTTGCATTATGTGTTGTGATTACTACACGCCCTAGCGACATCAGGGCCGTAGCCTCCACAGGCATATCATGGATGGCCAGATGGGGCACCAGAAATGTTTGGTTCGAGTATCGGGCTGCTATAGATGGCCCTTGGTGAAAATTCCTAAAATTCTCTTGGTTCGAGAGGACGCCCCAACGTCTAGACCGAGTGGGTAGATGAGCGTCAAGTGCTGATTACCAGATGGCTGCACTCTCCACTGTGTCGTGGTCAGTTGGGAGGGGGTGCGGCCTTACCTTCCCGAGGGAGTAGGCATAGCTAGGCTGAGTTTGACTAGCTCGAGGAATGGGTCCGCTATCGACGAGCTGGGTAGGTATTGGCAGACTACTGACCAGGCGGATAGTGAGGTCTCTTTCACTTACCCAGTTGTGTGCTTGATTGGGGCGACAGGTGGCGTGGAGTGTACTAGACCCCGGTAATTTCCTCAGAGAGCAACAGTATTGATATGTGGACTTATTGAGCAGGAATTGCATATCCATTCATTCATTCATTCACTATCCACTCGGGCTGGCGGTGCGTAACTATTTGTTACATGTACCTTCGCATGACCAGGATTTCGATTGGGCACGCGACTAACCTAAGATCAGGAGTTTACCACATCGAGTCTGACTATCCAAATTTAGGTATGAGACTGGTTTGGATAGAAGTCCCTTATGATGGACCCCATAGCCTGCGATACTATGTACTATCATCCCGACTTCACACTCCAGCATGATCATTCCATTCGCATCGCATATTGCATTACATTTGCAACATATAGCATTTTGGGTTACTGTGTTCCTGCATTTATATGGTCTAGATACGGCTGATGCTATTCGTGAACTCATCAGGAATTACGTACTGCATCGCATCTTCGGCATCTGACATTTGGCTCTTTATGACTCCTCATTTGCATAACTATTCTATAATGTATATTATGATATTAATTAACTTCTGAGCTTATCTGTATTTTCGCTTACTCTGTTATCATATGATTTATGATCTTGTCAATATTCTGTTTACTATGATAATTCATGCTCTTATCAGTATTTCTGCTTATTCCGTCATTATACCATTTATGGATTACCAGTATTCCGGTATTGTATGATTATGGCTTTGTATTGAATACTTGACACTTACCTTGTGCACACACTTATACCACCCTCTAAGCTCTCTATAAGCTTATGCATGATAGATGCGTGCAGGTGATGTTAGGTTGCAGCAGCATTGAGCTTGGAGCATGCAGCTGTTTTCTGAAGCTTTAATTTTGACATATGTATTTTCCTTTCAGTATTGTATTCAAATGATTATATTAGTGGATATGTGATGATGACGTTGCCTTTGTGAATTGGGTAATCTTGTGGTTATGCTTCTTACGAGAAAAATGTACATTAAAAAAAAATTCTCCTTATAGGATCCCAGGATCAGAATTTGACATATGAATGCTAGGAGCCGAGAATGGGGTATTACGGAGGCTGTCGGTACCGGATTCGGCGATCGGGATTCCTATGAATCTGATTTTCGGGTTTGGGTCGTGACAGACGGTGTGGTAAACACGGACATCACTGGTGGGTTCCACGTGGGGCCCATTGTAATGTTTACTTGCCATCCAATCTATCCACACGGTCACGGGGACCTGGACGAAGAGGAAAAACAATATTCATATTGATTCAAAACTTATGTGGACCCAAAAAAGGTTTCCAATGGTAGAAATCCAATCACATTGTTTCTTGCAATGTGGGCCACCTGAGCGTTGGATGGGGCTCATTTTTGGAGGGGGCTGTTCACTCCCCAAGTGCAGGGTTGTGATGTAGTAATAACTCGGTAAGACCGAGGTCGAATCCCAAGGGACTGAAACTTGTACGTTATCTAAAATTAACTAGAACTAGAACTCGATGAAGATGAATTCTAAATCAAGTAGCAATTGTGAAATAATTGTAGGTTGATTAATCTAAAACTTGGGAGATATCAGAGAAGGATAACTAGGGATTCAGAAGATCCACTCGTAGAGATCAGGGAGATCTTATACATCAAAAATTATGAAAATTACTGAATTACCGTTGATATAGTTTCAAAGAGATGAAAGGTATATGAATTAAAATGGATTCCATCACAAACCATGCCCAAGAGACTATGGCAAACAACAGAATTAACCTAATTACCAACCAATCATATGCTATGAAAGTTAGGAAGGGTACCGACATCCAACCATGCCCAGGAGACTATGGTGAACAATGGGGCTTCCTGACGTCATAAATATAAAAAGGGAAGGGAAATATTCAAAGCCATTGCAGACCCACTGTAATTTCAGTCACAACAGACCATTAAAGACTTAAAAATATTCCCATAATAATCAACGTCAATTCATAAATTAAAACTATATTAAAAATATAAAATAAAATCTCCCATCTCACTACAAGCTTCACCTCTTAGCCCTAGCTAAGAGGTTTAACCTGACATGGATGGACTAAACTCCATGGGATTCATAGAAAGAAATCAGGAAAAATAAAGGAAAAATAAACTCAAACTCTTTCTGTTACACTTCACGTCCAAGCTTCCATCCCACAGTCAAGCTTCCCGTTGTCGATGATCCCTCTCCAGCCGTGGGTTGAATCACGTCTCTTCCTTATGATCCCCGTCCAAGATCTTACTCTCCTCCTTTTATAGTGTTGCTGAAGTCGGCTACAGAGGTCAGTTGGGAGAACCGACATTGATGCGCAGTCTGCTGCGTAAACGTCTTACGCTGAAGCATGGTGAGGTCCATTATAGTTGTCCTTTGCGAAATCCACCCCGTCCAATGTTTTTCTCTCGAAAAACCGTTAGGAATGGACAGTTTTTGGAGTGGGTTCGGTTTGGCCTATGAGAATCTTCATTCTGCCATCCATCTTCCTTTTAATGGACATGATATTTCAATCGCCTGCATGGAGTAAAACCGACGCCTAGGTGACAGTAATACCCATCTTCTGAGACCATTGAACGGTTCAGATCATCGATCTGGAGAATTTGTGCGGCCCACAACGATTTTTCGTAAGTTTTTACGCGAAACAGAGCTTCCGCAGAAGCTCTGTGATGATCGGTGGACCCAAGATTGACGGTGGTGGAGAAATCCACACCGTCCATTGTCTTTAGGACGAAAAATCCTCCAGAGATGCTGAGATCCAAATGTTTTCAGTGTGGCCCACAATATTAAGTTAACTCACCATTTATCATCCGTTTTAACAATTGGATTTAGATACTTTCGATATTCTGCAATTCCTCCGCCTAGGCAATGATAAAAGGCTCGACGGGATATCAATGGACGGTCCGGATCATGAAATTTACTAATGTGTGAGGTCCACTGAGATCCGTCGATCAACCAGCACTCGCCCGCTGGTTGCATGAAGAAGAGGACTCGGGTCTTTACGGGTGTTGACTAAACTATTGGTCCGGTGCACGGCTGGTGAACGTGTACTTTGTATACGCATGTGTACACGTAAGGTCCACTGTAATGCTCATAGAAAATCTGTTCCGTACATCTCTTTTCTCAGTTTTTTTAACCGTCAGAACCAAAATTGAAGCATATCCAGATAGCAGGTGGGCCCTAAATCGAGTTTTCCTGGGCTGATCTGTCAATTTAGCCACTTTCACAATGATTCAGGAGTTGAAATTTGACGTGTACGGTTAATTTATGATCCTTGGAGCATGTATAAAGTTTCGAGCCGAACAGATGATGGGAACCCCGTGATCTTGCATTTTGGACCCATTTCGGGCCACTTGAGCTTCAGTTTCTCGATTTTCGTCGATCCCTAGCATGTGATTCCGTTGATCTTAGTCCCCTAGAGTCTTTCCCTTGCCTTAGTGTCGTCAAGGCATTAAATCCATGCTTTTAGCCTCTTAATTCAGTCCAAGCTCGTAATTACACCTTGTAGCACAAACACGGTTAAAACGGACCATTAAACAGTATCTTGTTCGTAAATTCATGTAATAACTGGGGTCTAATATGCAATATTTGACCCTCAACAGGGGCCCACCTCAGGGGGTGGCCCACCATATGAACAGGTCGGATGGCAAACATACATCATGGTGGGGTCCACAGTTGGAGCCGTGGGACCCTGCTCGACCGCCATGCACGCTGCTGTGTGCTGCTGTTGTCAGGGGCAGTAGGCGCTGCCCATTATGCATGTGATTTTTATTTTTATTTTTGGAAATCTGAATTCCTGTGGTTTTTCACAGGTGGGACCCACATCATGTAAATCTAACCCATCCATTGTACTCTATGGCTTGAGACCGTCTGAACGAGTCCCATATCCGGTGTTTTTTCGGCCAATAAAAATATCGGGGTGACTTTCAATGGTAGAAATCACCATTTTATAGGTTATAGCCCGCCTGAAGATCGGATAAACCTCATTTTTCGGCTCAACGCCTAAAATGTTCCAAGGAATAAGGTGGACGGCGTGGATTGAATACATACATCAAGGTGGGGCCTATGAGAGTGGGCCACCCCATGAGCTTGTAACCAAGCTAATATTTATGTTTTCTTAGAGACGTCCAGCGACCCTGGATGTTGGACGGTCCTCACAACCAAGGTGGGCTATACTGAGGTGGGCCACCACATGATAAATGGTTTGGGTACAACACATATAAGGTGGGCCACACTAGTAGATGGTTTAGGTAGGATACATGCCTCATGGTGGGGTCCATTCAAGTGGGCCATACAACCATATTATAATCTCAAAAAGGAAAAATGAAATAGAGAGGGAGAGAGAGAGATAGAGAGTGGGACACTCTTGAGATGGAGGGCTCTGTCACTATGAGCCCTCCCTTGTAAGAAATCATACAACAAATGGATCCCTTTATACACGGGACCACCGAAAATGAAAATCAACGGTGGAGATCCATTCCCCACCGATATAGACGGTATAGATGACCTTTTTAATGTAAGAAAATAAACATCATGATGGGGGTCCATGGAGATTGACCCCATCATGGGATGATCAAGATGATCAAAGTGGGCCATCAGCCACATCTTAGGGTCTCAAGTGAGATCCAAACCATTGATCGGTTGGCCTCACTTGGCCCATCTTAAGAACATGAAAAATTACTCTTATCAAGCACCCACTATTTAATCTTCTTGCTCCTATGGGTTCCTTAGCACCTTAGCTTTGATTTCAATGGAGGAGATGAGGAATGGATGGTTAGGATGGGAGATCTTGGGATGGAAAGATGGGCCACACTTAGAGCTTTGAAAGAGAGAAAGAGGCTCATACGTATGGATGTCTTTGGTTGCTTGGAATGAGTTTGAAAATGAGAGAGAGAGTTGTAAAGAGAGAGGTAGATAGATGGGTGATGGAGTGATGGATGTGGTGGTGATGGGTGTAAGAACTTTTTAACTTTTTTGGCCTTTTGTGTAAGAAAGGCATGGGTAGTGTAAGAACTTTTTAACTTTGAGGGCATTTTGTGTAAGAAAGGTATGGGCTTGTAAGAACTTTTAGACTTTTGTGGCTTGCTTGGGAAAGGGTGAAAAGTGATGTGTACTTGACATGAGATGTGATGGGATTTGATTGATTGATGAGATTGATGTGACAAGTCATATAGATTTCCTTGGGTTTCGCAACGCGTGAAGTTTTTCTCGCACCGAACGCTGACTCATATCTCCAAACCAGGGTATCGCCTCGGTGCGCGAGTCGTGGCATCGGAACCGTAGTGACGGCGCGGTCGCTATGGTAAAGATCTTGGGTTGAGTCGACTTGGGTTGATGGCATACGAATCAGGGTCGCGCATAAATATCGATTAAGGGTCGAAGGTTGCCGAAATTCGACCGGTAAGACTGCGGAAGTCTACGGAATGGTACGGATTAAGATACGGGTCTTACAAGTAGCCTTGATTCAAGTTGACTCACCAAGTCAAATCAGTGATTTAACATGTTATATTTCTTATATTTTAAATATTAGATAATTAAAAACTTTAGCTTAGGTCTTAATAAATTAGTATGTATGATTTGTGTAGGGACGCAATCGTTTGACGTTGAAAACATTTACCAAAGGATACTCGTTTAAATGCGTCGAATTGAGTTTATGAGAAATCGGATTCAAACCATCTACATGTAGAATCCATCACCACTTCAAATCTATTGCTCTAAATCAGGTAAGTGATCTTTCCTCTTGAAAATTTGAGGTTAATATATCAATTGATTTGATTAGTTATTATGTATTAAATTTATTTAATCATTGTCATTAGTTGCATATTATTTTATTTGATTTCTTGGTTGTATACTGTAGAGATAATTTATTTGAGTTATTAATTGACTTCATTTTATTTATCGTGGCGTGTTTAAATTACAATTATTTCCTTTATTATTACATGATGAAGAATGTATTTCAATTTATGGGTGCTCTGTCCTAAAAGGATGATTGTATTTTTACGAGTGCTCTACCGAAGGTCATTCTCAAAAGGATCGGCACGGTGCGCGTGCTCTGCCCAGGGTCATTCTCGAAAGGATCGGCACGGTAGGGGTGCTTTGCCCAGGGTCATATACCCGAAAGGATCGGCGCAGGTGCTCTGCCCTGAGTGATTCCCTGAAAGGATTGACAGACATGGGTGCTCTGCCCTAGGTATTGTTGAGGGTTAAATATTGTATATTAGACCCCAATTATTACCTAATTTTACGAACATGATACAGTTTAACGACCCATTTTGATTATGTTTGTGATGCAAGGTGTATTTAGGAGCCTGGACTGAAAAGAATGTTAAAGGCATGGATTTAACACTCAAGAAGCACCGAGACAAGGGATTGACCCCAGGGGACCAAGATCGAAGAAATTACATACCAGAAATCCAAGAAAATCAGGATACTCACGTTAAACGGGCTCGAAAATCATCCAAAGTGCAAGATTAGAGGGTTCTCACCATCCGTTCGGCTTGAAACTTCATATATGGCCTAAGGACTATAAATTAATTGTACACGTCAAAATTTAGCCATTAGATCCCTCTAGAAGTGGCCCAACGGACAGATCAGCCCCTAAAATCCTGATTTGGGACCCGGCTGATATTTGGATATGCTTCAAATTCGGTCTCAACCCCTTACACAGGGTGAAAACGGATGGATGATACAGTTTTCTCACGAACATCACTATGCACCCCACATGTACATTGCATGTACATAAGGTACACGTGCACTCGACGCTCATCGAACGAGGTTCCTTGGTCAAAGTCGGTTGACCCGACCTTCTGCACAAAGGAAACAACGTACGAACGTTGTTTCACCGGTTATGAGTAGTGGGGCCCACTCTTCGCCCCATTGCATGATCCTATCTTTCCATTCACTCCAGAGGGTGGGTATTAACTTTGCCTAGGTGTCTTTTTACCACCATGCAAGCTCTCTCACCTTGCTAGACATTAAACGCAGGATGGACAGTGAAATGCAAAGTTTCGTGGGCCACACCTACTATGAGCCAAAATAATCTATTCCTAGATGGTTTTTTACAAGGAATCTAATGGATGGACTGGATTTCTCCATAATGTGTTGATCATTGTCCCACCACAGCGTGAATGCGCAGGCTCTGTTTCACAAATAGAGCTTGCGGACGAATCTTGTGGGCCACCATCGTAGATCAACGGTCTGATCTGAACCGTCTAGTAGGAGCCCACGGACCCTCTTATCCAATTTTAGGTGACGAAATCTCTAGAAATTATGAAGATCGGTTTCTAGTTGTCTAAACGCAGGTCGAACGGTAGAAGCACAAGTCCCATGAGCTATGCCGAATCCAAGCCAAATTAGTCCATCTCCGACCGAAAATCTGACGTGAATCCACTGGACGGAATGGATTTCCTTGTCAGTATTAATTATGGGCCCACCAATCATCACAGATGCGTAAAGAGTTTTCCAGAAATCTCTATTGCGTAAACAGAGAGTCACTGACCCTTTATGCTTATGACGTAGGGATGAACGTGATGAGGTCAATCACTGTCTTCCTCAAGGATAACTACTCCGAATCCACGGAGCTTCTCTGTACTCCTCACAGAGACTTCTCAAATCCACGAGGAAAGAAAGCAAGAGAATAGAAATAAATTCTAATAAAATTTGAAATTGATTAATGAATAATTGATAATTATCTAATGTGTCTCCTTATACCATTTATATAGAAAAAAAATAAACTAAAATTTGTAATTACTAAAAATAGCATGATTCTAACTCTAACAAAAATCCTAATTCCAATAAAACTCTTCTTAGGCTTAATTTCTAAAAATAAAAATTACAAATAAACTTTCTTTAGAAGAGTCCTAGTATAACTAAAAGTTATTTCTAAAAGGAAAGAAAATTTAAAACTCTAAAAATATTTAAAAAATTGGAATTACTAAAAATAGTAATTTTTTTAAAAAAATTCATTTTTGAGTTGAAAGCGTACGTTTTCTGACAAAACGGGCATATGCGACCTACTATGTGGGTCGGTTCACCTCGGATGGCCTGTTTCAATAAAGATTGATAGGTTGTACGCCCCATAACGATACCCAGACCAAAAGTTATGGTTGATTCACGGTCCATCTTCTTTTAGCTCAACCATGCTGGTAATATCTCTGTGACACGTTCTACATCAGACCCCTTCACTTGAAAAAAATTCATCCTCGAGTTATTCAAGGGACTTGGCTCATGATTCTGAGATAACTTTTGAGATAATTTTTGACGCCGATGTTTATTAGGCTTTTTTTGTGCTTGGCCTTAAGCTCTTGAGCTGATACAATACATGTACTCATGCTTTCCTTGACTTGACTAATATTGATCAGTTCCTTCCCATTTATTTTTAAGATCTCATATTTTTCTGATAATGTGGGCAATTAGGCAGACTTACCCCTGAGATGGGATCAATGTGATTTTGTATATCTTGTATGGAAGGTAATTTATTGGGGTGTTCATCGAGCACAATCTCCTAGAACTCCTGCAACATTGACTTCAAATCTTTTAGGATATTCACATGCTCCATATATTCTTTCTTTTCAACTAATGGATATATATATCTTGTTTCCTTAGATTGTTTAACAAAAATCTGTTCAATTGTGAGAAACTGTTCCTCAACTTTAGAAGTCTTAGGTTGGTTCTCCCTTCCCATAGGGGCGAAGATAATTTCTTTACCATCTTTAATAAAGATAAATAGGTTATCCCGATCCTTATGTGTAGCATTAATACTATTTTGCCAGGGTTGACCTAGTAACATGTGACAAGCTTCCATGTTGACCACGTCACATATTACTTCATCCTTATAATATTTACCAATGAAAAAAGATATACGATATCGTTCAATTACCTCTGTTTTGTTGACCTCCTTGATCCATCCAATCGTATATGGAGATGTGTCTTTTTGTTTTCAGTTGTAGCTTTTCCACCATTATTTTCGACACAAAATTCTCATCGCTCCTGACATCGATGATCACATTGCAGACTTTTTTGTATGCAGTGCACCTTGTTTGAAGGATGTTGTCTTGTTATAATTCTATTTCTACCTTTGGCATGTACAACGACTTCTTCATAATCGAAGTGGTGGCCTGTGATTTACCATCATCTGATAGTGCTTTGTAGAAATTGGGATTGTGTCGTACAGCGGCCATAGGCGATTGAGTATAACTTTGAGCTCAAGGCAGAATTAGCGCATCCACAATACGGTTGAAGGTTGCCTACAGCCCTTGCATGGTCAACTAACTCTCCCGGTGGAAGGCTTCCATTCTTTTCAAAAGATAACTAATCCCTGTATCACCGTCTATAGGATTTTGATTCATACCTTCATTATTTGTCATCGGCCCGATGGGAAACCTCGCTCTGATACCAAATTGACGCAAGGATGAACGTGATGAGGGCGATCACCGTCTTCCTCAAGGATAACTACTCCGAATCCACGGAGCTTATCTAGACTCCTCACAGAGACTTCTCGAATCCTCGAGGAAAGAAAGCAAGAGAATAGAAATAAATTTTAATAAAATTTGAAATTGATTAATGGATAATTGATAATTGTCTAATGTGTCTCCTTACACTATTAATATAGAAAAAAAATAAACTAAAATTCGTAATTACTAAAAATAACACAATTCTAACTCTAACATAAATCCTAATTCCAATAAAACTCTTCTAAGGCCTAATTTCTAAAAATAAAAATTGCAAATAAACTTTCTTTAGAAGAGTCCTAATATAACTAAAAGTTATTTCTAAAAGGAAATAAAATTTAAAACTCTAAAAATATTTAAAAAATTGGAATTACTAAAAATAGTAAAAATTTTCTAAAAATTTGCTTTTGAGCTGAAAGCGCGCGTTTTCTGACGAAACGGGCAAATGCGACCCACTTGGGTCGGTTCACCTCGAATGGCCCATTTCAATAAAGATTGATAAGTTGTACGCCCCATAACGATACCCAGATCAAAAGTTATGGTCAATTCACGGTCCATCTTCTTTTAGCTCAACCATGCTGGGAATATCTCTGTGACACGTTCTACATCAGCCTATAAAAAGAGAAGAGAGAGCAAGGGGCATTCATCGTTGCACGTGTGGAGAAAAGGATCAAATCTTTTGGGGCAGCCGTGGAGGCATCTTAAAGTGAGGGAGCATGAGTTTTTCCTTCCCTTATTTTTGTTTTTTTTTTTTCTGAGTTTTAGCTTGATCGTATTTGGCTAAACCTCTTAGCTAGGGCGAAGCTTGTAACATGATTGAGATGTTTGCTTTTGATTGCGTGCGTTTTCTAACGAAATGGGCAAATGCGACCCACTTGGGTCAGTTCACCTCGAATGGCCCGTTTCAGTAAAGATTGATAAGTTGTATGCCCCATAACGATACCCAGATCAAAAGTTATAGTCAATTCACGGTCCATCTTCTTTTAGCTCAACCATGCTGGGAGTATCTCTGTGACACGTTCTACATCAGCCTATAAAAAGAGAAGAGAGAGCAAGGGGTATTCATCGTTGCACGTGTGGAGAAAAGGATCAAATCTTTTGGGGCAGCCATGGAGGCATCTTAGAGCGAGGTAGCATGAGTTTTTCCTTCCCTTATTTTTATTTTTATTTTTATTTTTCTGAGTTTTAGCTTGATCGTATTTGCCTAAACCTCTTAGCTAAGGCGAAGCTTGTAACATGATTGAGATGTTTGCTTGGTTTTGATTCATCTTTTGTTGAACTCTTCTGGATACTAGTTTGATTATGAAGGTATACTTTTAGTTTTTAATGGCTTGTTGTGACTTAAGTTACAATGAATCTGCGATAGCTTTAAGTATGTTCTTTCCATTATTGAGAATGTGAAATTAATAGGACCTATTGTTCACTATCGCCCCATGGGCATGGTAGGGTAACGGAATCCTTCTTAACTTTTACAATTCTCTTATGATTCATTGTGGGTTTGGTAAATTGTTTTTGTTTGCTATAGTCTTCTGAGCATGGTTAGGTGACAGGATCACTTCCAAATCTTCACCACTCTTATTTATTGATGATTAGATCCATGAGAAGTTCAGAGATTTGACAAATCTCTTCCAACAAATTGAATAGGATATGGCTTTGATTCTAGTTGTGTCCTTGAATCAATGCAAGGTAGCTTCCCAATTGCTACAAGTGGATCCTTTACACCTTCGTTCCCACATTTATTTTTATTAGTTTTTAATTAATCTATTTACAATTATTCTCTTAATTTTTTCTGATTTAGATTACATCTTCACATAGTTCTAGTTCAAGTTATTTTCAGATTACGTACAATGTTCAGTCCCTATGGATTCGACCTCGGTCTTGCCGAGTTTATTACTACATCACAACCCTATACTTGGGGTGTGAACAGGTATTTATCCTAAAAGTTTATTTACTAAGTGCTTTGCCGAGGGTCATTCCCTAAAAGGATCAACACCGGTGCTTTGCCGAAGGTCATTCCCTAAAAAGATCAATACATACGGGTGCTCTGCCCTAGATTGAACAAGAAAGGATTTTAGATTACTATATTATCTTATTTTGTTATTATGAAAAGTAATTTGTTATTGTTGTCACGTAAAATGCCGATTCAATACTCGTAATTAATCATATTTATTTTATTGAGTTGCATTGGTGTTAAAGTAAAATTTTTAATTTTGGGAATGATTTGACCCTACAAGTCGTCACGCTCACACCCATATAAACTATTTTGCAGGGTTTGTATATGAAGAACCAGTTGAGCAAAATTGAAGACTTTTATATTTATTTATTTAAAAAATAATTAAAATTTAATGTATGTTTTTATTATTTATTTTTGAATGTCAATGTAATTAAAGATTTAAGGATTGATTAGTGGGCAATATTTAATGATAATGATTAGTATCCTTTTAGTTGCTCTGATTGCCTGGAAAATGCATGAAATAATGTGGGTTGCGATATATATTTTATTTAAATATAACTCGTAATCCTAAAATTCGGGTTCGGGCCTAGCTGACTCAGGTTTCGATTTTCGGGGCATGACATCCACTTCTAACATAATATTGTCATATTCTAATTTTAGCTTTAATTCTTCCACTTCTGTCTAGCCTCGTCGTAGAATGTCCGAAGTTTAAGGTAGCTTAGATCATTGTTGTCCAGTGCCATCATTGCAATATGCTTAAGAGGAGTATAAATATCAACAATCCACCATCATTGAATCTTGATTAACCGAGTCCATACTTGAAAGATCACACCCCGGTCATATTTTGTTGAACATCAGCCTTAATTGTTTGTTCATATAGGTAATCTCACATATTTATCTTTTATTTTATTTCTCTGCTAATTTATTTCTTTGTTGATTGTATTGATCGAACTCTATTATAATTGTTGGGGAAAAAATGTGTCGGTCTCGGGTAAAGTCCCGAGGTTCGTAGGAGAGTAGGTCGACTTTGCCGACACTGCTTGAAGAAACCGAGACAACACTGACGGGGCAGATGGCGGGCCGTCAGGTGTAAGCAAAGACGAGTAAAGTCGCTCTGTCAGTGTGATAACCTCGCCTGCCTCACCCCACTGAAGGTCGGGCGTGTGAAAGTCATTTAACCGATAGAGTAAAGATCCCTTCAGGGAGTTAATTCTGTCGGGCACGGCTCAGGACCCGACCTCCTGCATCGGCCGAGACTCCCCCGGTGTCGGTCATGACTTGGCCGAGACTCCCCCGGAGTCGGTCGAGATCCAACCGAGACAGGTAATGACGGAGCAAGGACAGATGCAGATCTACGAAAATCCAGGGATGTTGATAGCGGATCCCGAGATTCTCGGGATCCTGAGCGATCCCAGGAGAAGAATCCTCCGAAGATAAGGATTGACAGTTTGTATAAATCTCTAAGCTTGGAACAGTAAAAGGTACGCAAATACTAACTGAGAAAAGCTCTAAGCCAGAGACGAGATTACTGACTTAAGCATCGGAGGTTCCCCGGCCCTAGCCAGGGTTCCCTTGACATTGTTTCTGTGCAGGTGAAGGAGGGTCCGTCGCGAAGGGAAACCGTCCCAAAAAACACAGCAACAGTTTGGCGCCGTCTGTGGGAAACGGACAAAAAGCAGCTTTCTCCAACCATTCAAATGGCAAGAACAAGAAGGACGGACCCTGATGAAGTGAGGGAGGCCGCCGCTAGCATCGCTCAGGGAGCTCCCCCGGCAGCGCCGCCTGCGACTACAAGCCAGCCCAACCACGGGAACGCATACCTGGATCGTGAGGTTCAGGAAATGCGTTCCGAGATGGCCACCATGAAACACATGCTGGAACAACTGTGCAACCAGCAGATGCAACGACAAGAGTCGACACCAGCTCATCCACCCGCATCCGTAGCGCAGCCGCCCGCGCCACCGTCTCCTAGACGACCGAGTCAGCCCCGAGAACCAAGTCACCCGGCACCTGCTCGTTCGGCAACAGCAGTTCTGCCTCCCTCTGACCTGAGGCATAGAATAGATCAGAGGAGGCGTAGTCGGCTACCGGCAGACGCTGAAGAAACGGCAGAGAGCGCCGAACCCTAGAAGGCCGACATGCAGGACTTCAAAAACGAAGTCCGAGAGAAGATGACGAAGGAAATGGCAGATATAAAGCATGGTCGGAACTCAGATCTGACCAAACACGAAGAAAAAGCCTCTCCGTTCGTGGACGAGGTAATGCGGGCCCGCTTGCCGGAAAGGTTCCGCTTACCCCAGATTACTCCATTTTCTGGGAAGACCGATCCTACAGAGCATCTTGAATGCTTCAGGACTTACATGGAATTGCACGACGCTTCGGATGCTGTTATGTGCCGAGCGTTTTCTCTGACCTTGACGGACGTTACCCGACTTTGGTTTAAACAACTGAAACCCGGGTCAATAAAGTCGTTCGCCGAACTCAGCGACGCCTTCCTCAGCAATTTCATTGGAGGAAAGAAGAAACTGAAACCTCCCGCGCATCTGAACAACATAGTTCAGAGGGAAGGAGAATTACTCAAGGACTACATTAAACGCTTCAATTTCGAGTCTCTCCAGGTTCGAAAACATTCTGAGGAAACGGCACTCAACGCTCTCATGCAGGGAGTCAGAGACAAGCCTTTTCTGGCATCGCTGGATAAAAACCCGCCTGATACTTTGGGCGAGTTTATGGTTCGGTCGAACAAATACGCCGATGCGGAGGAAACGTGACTCCTAAGAGAGAAAAACCAGAACACGAAGCGTTCGGCAAAAGAGTCGGCCAAAAAGGGAGCCGACTCGGCCGGAGGGAAGAAGTGAAAAGACGACCGGGACCGAGACGACAGCAGGTCAGGGAAGAGACCCGACAGGAAATTCTCTGCATATACCCCGCTGAACAAATCTCCTGAACAAGTGCTGATGGAGATCAAAACCGAGGGCTTCGTCAACTGGCCTCGAAAAATGCGAGGAAATCCTGGTCGTCGGAACAAGGACAAGTATTGCCACTACCATCGCGATCACGGTCACAACACGAGTGACTGCTATCATCTGAAGGACGAGATTGAGCGGCTGATTAAAGAAGGCCGGCTAAGAGAACACACGGCTGAGACCGACGCCGTCGCGGGACCGAGTGTAGACCGGCCCCAGGAAGAAATTCGAACGATTGTCGGGGGTCATCGAGGAGGCGGGGATTCGCATAATGCCCGAAAAAACCACGCCAGAAGCCTCGACCGCCCCGAGTCCGAGGTTCTCCTGCTATCTCGGCCTCCCAAAGAGAAAAAACGAGAGAAGTATTGCATCTCGTTTACTGAAGAAGATGCTCGAGGCATCCATCATCCTCACGATGATGCGCTAGTAGTCACCCTCACCATCGCGAACAGAAAGGTGTTCCGGATACTGGTGGATACAGGGTCATCAGCGGACGTCCTATTCACTACAGCGTTCGATAAAATGGACATAGGTCGGTCGGTACTACGGCCTGTCCGGACGCCGCTCATCGGTTTCTCGGGCGGACAGGTACTCCCAGAAGGAATCGTCTCGTTGCCGCTCACCGCGGGGACTGCGCCCCACCAAAGGACCGGGATGGTCGACTTCCTGGTCGTGGACCAACCTTCAGTGTACAACGCCATCCTCGGCCGACCGTCTCTCAGCCTCCTTCAGGCCATAGTGTCTACCTACCACCTCTCCATGAAATTCCCGACTGAGTCGGGAGTAGGGGTGGTGAAAGGAGACCAGCAAGAGTCTAGGAAGTGCTACGCCACCGCAGTAAAAGCCCCGGCAGAAATTTCGATGATCGAATCACTGGACCCGCGTATCGGATTGCACGAGCGGGGAGAACCGCTGGAAGAGCTCATCTCGGTGCCCTTAACCGAGACGGACGTTTCAAAAGTAGTCCGAATCGGCTCATCCTTGAGCCTGCCTCTTAGAGAACAAATAATTACTTTGCTTCGGAGGTATGCCGATGTCTTCGCTTGGAGTCACGAAGACATGCCTGGGATTGATTCCTCAGTCATGACGCACCGGCTCAACATCGACACGACCTACAGGCCCATCCGGCAGAAACGTCGACCTCTCGGCCCGGAGAGATACACTATCATAGGAGAGGAGGTCGGCAAGCTTCTTAAAGCTAAGTTTATCGAAGAGGTGTACTATCCGGAATGGGTAGCTAATGTCGTGCTAGTGAAGAAAGCTAATGGGAAGTGGCGAGTCTGTATAGACTATACGGACCTAAACAAAGCCTGCCCTAAGGATAGCTTCCCTCTTCCTCGTATCGACCAGTTTGTTGATAGTACGGCGGGTCATGAATTGCTCAGTTTTATGGACGCCTATTCAGGCTATAATCAAATTGTAATGCATGAAAATGACAAATCAAAAACTACCTTTGTCACCGACAAAGGCCTTTATTGTTACCGAGTGATGCCATTTGGGTTAAAGAATGCCGGAGCAACTTATCAGCGGTTGGTGAACAAAATGTTCTCCAAGCAAATTGGCCGAACGATGGAAGTTTATATTGATGATATGCTCGTCAAGAGTAAACAGGCATCCGACCATGAGAAAGACTTGGAAGAAATGTTTTCAATTCTGCGTAAGTATAAAATGAAGCTAAACCCTAGCAAGTGCGCGTTCGGTGTGAGCTCGGAAAAGTTTCTCGGTTTCCTCGTTAGTCAGTGAGGAATCGAAGCAAACCCAGAGAAGATCAAAGCCTTACTCGAAATGGAGTCTCCCAGAACTATCAAAGACGTTCAACGGTTAACCGGAAGAGTGGCCGCGCTCAATCGCTTCCTTTCCCGAGCCATAGACAAGTGTCTCCCGTTCTTCAAGCAATTGAAGGGACGACAGACTATGATGTGGACGGAGGAATGTGAGAGAGCGTTTCGAGAATTGAAGGTTTACCTCGGATCTCCACCGCTATTATCTAAGCCCGAGCCTGGTGAAGTGTTATTGTTATACTTGGCCGTGTCTGAAGCTGCGGTAAGCTCAGCGTTAATACGCGAGAGTCAAGGGAAGCAGCTGCCAGTCTACTACGTTAGCAAAGCCTTGTTGCCCGCCGAGACAAGGTATCCTCAGCTTGAGAAAGTAGCCTTCACCCTAGTAGTTTCATCACGACGCCTTCGGCCATATTTTCAGGCCCACACCATCGCCGTTGTGACCGACCTACCACTCCACCAGGTTCTCCAAAAGCCGGAAGCCTCTGGCCGACTTACAAAGTGGGCAGTCGAATTAAGCGAGTTTGACATACATTACCGGCCCAGGGCCGCTTTAAAAGGACAGGCCGTCGCCGATTTCCTTGTCGAAGTGGTTCCTAATCCCGATAATCCGCCCGAACCAGAGGGAGTTAATGTACCCGAGGGTCCCTCTTCTCTCGGGCCTACACCTTGGAAGCTATTTGTCGACGGCTCGTCCAACTCGAAGGCAAGCGGGGCAGGGGTAGTATTAGAAACTCCCGATCAAACTTGTATGCAGTATGCCTTGCGACTCGACTTTCAAGCGTCCAACAACACAGCAGAATACGAAGCTTTATTACTAGGCCTCAGACTAGCCGCGAGCCTGGGCGCGACCCATTTGAGCGTTTTCAGCGACTCACAATTGGTTGTTAACCAAGTTTCCGGCGTCTATCAGACTCGGAAAAAACAGTTAAAGGCGTACATGGAGAAGGCCAAAGAATTGATCAGCGGATTCCAGAAGTGTGAAATAATTCGAATACCCAAAACCGACAACGCCAAAGCCGACCTATTAGCAAGGCTGGCCTCAGCAGACGAGAAAGACATACCTCGGTCAGTTCCAATTGAACATGTCCCTGAACCCAGTGTGAACGAGCCGACCGTCTCGGTCCTGTTTCCAATCGATCCGGCGGCTGCTTGGTTCGACCCGCTCGTCCGCTACCTTAACAATGGTGAACTGCCAGAAGATCGCGCCGAGGCGCGGCGGTTAAAAACCTGAGCCTCGCGCTACACTGTCCTCAATGGGATTCTGTATAAAAAAGGCTTTCATACTCCTCTACTAAGGTGCGTCGACTCCCAAGAAGCCGACTATGTCTTACGGGAGATACACGACGGAATATGCGGAAACCATTCGGGAGGACGCTCGCTCGCCAACAAAGTGTTGCGGCAGGGATATTATTGGCCGACCATACAACATGACTCCAAACGATTCGTACAAAGGTGTGACAAGTGTCAGCGGTTCGCAGTGATCCCGAGACAACCCCCCGAGGAGCTGACTCCAATGTCGGGACCCTGGCCTTTCGCGCAGTGGGGAATAGACATAATCGGGCCCTTTCCATTGGGGAAGGGCCAAACTAAGTTTGCCATGGTGGCGGTGGACTACTTCACGAAGTGGGCCGAAGCAGAACCTTGGCAAAAATTACCGAGCAAAAGGTCACGAGTTTCCTATGGAAAAATATCATATGTCGGTTCGGAATACCCCGAACGATAGTAACAGACAATGGCAGGCAGTTCGATAACAGACAATTCCAGGAGATGTGGGGCAACCTCGGCATTCGTAATGTATACGCCTCACCTCATCACCCTCAGACGAATGGACAGGTCGAGGCGATCAACAAAATCATAAAGCAGCATCTCCGGACAAGACTCGACGAGGCAAAGGGAGCATGGGCCGAAGAACTTCCGAATATACTGTGGGCTTATCGAACCACGGCACGAACCGCGACGGGAGAAACCCCCTTCTCTCTATGTTATGGCGCGGAAGCGGTCGCGCCGGTCGAGATCGGTATCGGTTCAGCCCGAGTCAACTTATATGATGAACGAGAGAACGGTGAACTCCTCTCTTTTGCACTAGATTCGTTAGAAGAAAGAAGAGAAAATGCGCGACTGAAAGTGATGGCTCGACAGAGACAGGTGTCTCGGTTTTACAATCGTCGAGTAAAAGTCCGACGATTCCGAACCGGGGACATGGTCCTCCGAAGGACCTTCCCAAACACTAAGAAAATTGGGTCGGGTATGTTAGGCCCAAACTGGGAAGGCCCCTATGTCGTCTCAGGCATCATCCGACCTGAAACCTACCAGCTGGAAGACCTGAACGGGCAGCTGTTGCCTCATCCTTGGAACGCCGAGAATCTTAAAGTTTATTATCCGTAAGATACAATCACTCTTACTGCAATTAAAGATGACTGAATAAAAGCTCTATTTCATTCAAGTACCCAATGTCGGGCCAGTTACAGAAAGTCAGTTACAAGAATTTTGATTACAAAAAAAATATACAATCTTAAGAGGCGCCCGAGGGACCGGCTTCGTCGGCAGCAGCAACGGCAGCGTCTCCTTCAGCGGCGTCGCCCTCGGCAGTCTCGGCGGGAGGACTGTCAACCTCGAAAGCAGAGAGATCGAGGTCAGGGAAGGCCGCCCTCATTTCTAGAACGCAGGCCTTGTAGCCGCCTTGGTAAAGGTGGTCCCTTTCTTCCTCAAATTCGGTAGACTCGAGGAAGGCCTCTACAGCTCGGTCTCGCTCCTCCTGGGCTCGACGCGTCTCTCCCTGGGCCTCCCGAACAAGCTCGCCGGCCTCGGCCTTCACCCGAGCGAGGGCGCCATCGCACTCGCCATGAACCTGGCGAAGAAGCCGCTCCCTCTCCTCGGCCTCTTGAAGGAGCAGAGTAAGGCGAGCATTGTCGGCCTTCACGCCTTCGAGAGCCGCGCGGGCGTCAGCGGCCATCTTCCGGGCAATAGAAAGATCGCCGGTCATGATGCCGATTCGGCCCTCGGCGATCTCCCTGCGGCCCTCAGCCTCAGCCGCGACCCTCTTCGCAGTCTCTGCCTCGGACGCGAGTTTCTGAGAGGCGACCAGCTCCGAGCTTGCCTTAACGAGGCAAGGCGCCAGCTGCAATACAGAGACGGTTAGTCGCCTTGGAAAACCCAGACAAAAAGCAACACGAGAATGAAGAAGATTTTACCTCAAAAAGCAGCCTTGCCGCATGCCCGAGGGTCTGGGCCGTCGAAGCGTTGTAGTAGTTGGCAAAGTCTCTCTCGCTCCCGTGGGCAAGCGCCCAAGGCACCATCCCCGCAATAATCTTCGAGAAGGGGGACTCTGCCTGAGTCATCTCCCTTCTCGGGGACTCTTCGCGAAGGACCTCCCTCGCCCTGAGACCTCCCCTGCGGCGGGCCCCGACTCAGGTGCCGCCTGAGTGATTGGGTGGATAGGCCCCGTCTCCTCGGCCCTCTCATCAGGGTCAGAGAGGACGACCACCTGGGGAACGGCGGGCACGGCAGCAGGTGGAGCGACCGTGTCCTTCCCCTTACCCGCGATCTTCTGCTGCTTTGAGGGTCGGGACCCAGACAGCAGATTCGATCTTGGGGGAGCCTTCACCTTGGAAATAGGCTTCAAAGAGGGTCGGGGCTCGGCCATGCTCTCTGGGGTAGGTCTCAAAATTGGGCGAGCTTCGGGGAGATCTGCAACAACGAATGTAAAGGTTAAGCAAGCAAACCAAAAACCAAGGAGACAAGCATAAGGAAGAGCGAATTACCTGAAACGAACGAGTCAAGACCGGCAAGGTGAAGACGCTCGGGTTGCAGGAACAACTTCCAAGATCGCTCCGCCGCGCTCAGCTTCTTCAACTCTCTTATCCAAGTCAAAGCCCCGGACTCGAGCTTCCCCCTACTCTTTAAGATATCTGCAAGACACGGAATAGTCCAGATCAGTGGAAGATAATATATAAAAGGAGGATAAGAAAAAGGGTGAGCCGAGGCGCCGAGTCACCTGCTCTATGGAACGTGCGGGATACTTGAGGCTCGTACGGCCACGAGTCGGCCGACTCCCACCGACCGCACGCCCAAAACCACCTCTCCTTCCAGAACTTGTTCGAGGTAGGTGGGTCAGTTATTAGAGATCCCCCCTTGCCTCTCCACGCACTTAGGAAGTATAGGCCAGGGAAGTTGGGGTTTGGTCGGACTTGATACAAGTAGAGGACCTCGTCTACCGTGAGAGAAGGTTGTTCTAGCTCGGACTAAAGCACGGCACACCCGAACAAGTTCCTCCACGCGTTTGGGACGATTTGGCCGGGGGCTATTTTGACTCGAGAGAGGAAGTCACGGGCAATGGGCTGGAGTGGCAGGCGCAGGCCGCACTGCATCGATACTT
Source organism: Magnolia kwangsiensis (assembly GCA_037074715.1). Lineage (NCBI taxonomy): Eukaryota > Viridiplantae > Streptophyta > Magnoliopsida > Magnoliales > Magnoliaceae > Magnolia > Magnolia kwangsiensis. Next base: position 162,489,574 of record CM073573.1, on the reverse strand, counting down.
GAAAAATTGTGACCATCCCTGCGGGGGGATGGTCGGGAAGGTCACCCGGACGAGGCAGATGAAGGATGACCGAATCAGGCACATGGTAACCAGCCCTGATTCGGTTTAAATCGGACTCGGTGAGGGTAGAAGCTACGAGACCGCTGGGCTCGTCTCCTTCTCCTTTCGAAGACGATCCAGAAGCCTCCGCAGTTCGCGTCACAGGGTATGGGACGACCATTCCCTCACCTGTGACCAAATCTTCCTCTCCCTCTCCCTCCTCGTCCTCCATCTGGTCCGCCCACGGGTTAGGTCTCCCTGGACGAGTCACCAGAGATGTCCCGCCACTTGATGGACCTGTCTGGGCGGGATGCTCAGCCGAAGGGCTGCCGGTTTCTCTGACAAGCCGAAATGCGGCGTCAGCTCCGACGGCGAACTCCGTCAACAGAGATGGTGGGTCTGTAATATCCCAGAGGTATTGGGACACGCCCTCGTCCACTGACATTTCCTCCCGAGGGCTTTGAGAGCCGTGTGCGGCCATTAAAGCTAATTAAAGGAGAAGGGGAAGACTAAAGACTCACCAAAGGGATCGACGGTGATTGCAAGGAATGGCTGACAAGGAAAAACGCGACAGCGGAGGAGAGGAAGAAGAGAGCGAAAATTCAGATACGGACGGGAGGAAGGAGGACGAAAACAAAGTTCGAACCGTCCTCCCGCCCGGGCTTTTTATAGCCGTGCCACGTAGGCGGGTCATTATGGCGGAGGCGAAGCGACGTTCGCCTCGGCTCCCCCTTCCAACGCGTGGCGACTGTTGATTGATTGCGCTGAAATCGTGGCCACGCGTCTGCCACTTATACGCGGACGGAGCGAGTTGACGGCTGGCCGCACGTGTGACCTTGGAAGGCGCAACGACGCACGCTAAGAACGACTCAAAGAACATTAAATGCCTCATGATTGTCTCGGATGCTAACGCCAACCGACCGATAAAATCGTGCTCCTTGCTGCCATAGACGGCACCAGAAGCAGGGGGGCTCACTGTTGGGGAAAAAATGTGTCGGTCTCGGGTAAAGTCCCGAGGTTCGTAGGAGAGTAGGTCGACTTTGCCGACACTGCTTGAAGAAACCGAGACAACACTGACGGGGCAGATGGCGGGCCGTCAGGTGTAAGCAAAGACGAGTAAAGTCGCTCTGTCAGTGTGATAACCTCGTCTGCCTCACCCCACTGAAGGTCGGGCGTGTGAAAGTCATTTAACCGATAGAGTAAAGATCCCTTCAGGGAGTTAATTCTGTCGGGCACGGCTCAGGACCCGACCTCCTGCATCGGCCGAGTCTCCCCCGGTGTCGGTCATGACTTGGCCGAGACTCCCCCGGAGTCGGTCGAGATCCAACCGAGACAGGTAATGACGGAGCAAGGACAGATGCAGATCTACGAAAATCCAGGGATGTTGATAGCGGATCCCGAGATTCTCGGGATCCTGAGCGATCCCAGGAGAAGAATCCTCCGAAGATAAGGATTGACAGCTTGTATAAATCTCTAAGCTTGGAACAGTAAAAGGTACGCAAATACTAACTGAGAAAAGCTCTAAGCCAGAGACGAGATTACTGACTTAAGCATCGGAGGTTCCCCGGCCCTAGCCAGGGTTCCCTTGACATTGTTTCTGTGCAGGTGAAGGAGGGTCCGTCGCGAAGGGAAATCGTCCCAAAAAACACAGCAACAATAATTAATCAAAATCGACAATTTCATCTTTAGTTTGTAATCATTTCCATCTATTATTGCATTATTAAGAAACTTAAGGCCCATGATCACCGTTGGAAGAAAAATTTTGAACTCACGGCAAAAAAAATCAAAAGAGCTAACATTTTTTTAAAAAAAAATTACTTAATCATTGAAACATGGGTGGTTGGACAGTTGAGTAAACTTTCATAGGTCCAATCCTATGTCTGATTTGATGCTTGAGGTTGCAAGTATTCAATCAAATTCAAGTCAAGTATGACTCTAGTATGCTTGTGCTATCCTAAATACATTCATTTAAAGGCATACGAGCCGTTCGTTAACAGGTGTGGCATCCCATTAATTTGATTAAATAACAACATACTACATCACTAAAATTGCATCCATAGAATTGTCTAAATAACTCAAACATTTGGTCATGTAAATCAATAATTAAAAACATTGATTAGTCGTTCATTTATGATCTTATGCTTGTGGTGCACCCAAGGCTCCAACTCCTAACTACACAACAGCCACATAACAGGAAGAGCCGTAAATGTGCATGGACTTATCATTTAAAATATATTCACTTTATTGTTGATTTATGATCTATATGAATTGGGACCCACCTTTGACTTTTCATTCCTCAGCACCTTAATTTAATGATCCTAGCCATCCCACCGATGTTGATAAAATGGACCTATATTCTAGATCGATGTTGTGGACCAATGTCCGTCATTTATGATCCATGTTACTTTCAAAAAAATCACATTCATAGGATGATACTAATCAAGTGGGCCCATCTTCATTTATCCATCTCTTAATATCTTTTAATAAACACTTTCATAAGAAATCCTAACCATCAAATCAATTGTTAGCAAAGTTGATTATCCATATTCATCATATTAAAGTAGTCCAATCAATGACTAAAATCATTCATCACGTGAAACCCACCTTTGATCGTCCATCCCTCTTAATTGCACTAGAAGAAGTCTAGCCACTGAACATGTACCCATTCCCACATGCCGCAGTACCATTCATCACATGGGACCCAACGCATGCGTCAATGTTACATGCGTGTAAAACGTCTAGTATGCACACGTGAAAACTAGTTACACATGTTAATGATCTTTCCGCACTTCTACAATGAAAAAAAGGATTTAGGATTGATCCGGATATTGCACCATTGAGAGCTAATATGGTACTAATACAGGAGGATTTTTGGTCGATTTTGAAATCCATTACATCTGTGATATCTACGTTGATGCTCGTATTTTATCCCCACCTTCATCCATATATGTCATTTACATATGATATTTAAGTTGCATATGTGTACAGGTAACTGGCGCCGGTTGTAAAACGTGGTTCGTTGATTATAACTTCATAGTCCACCAAACGGGGTTCACTTAATACACTATATTTCATAAATAAGGAATTTGCTCCCAGATATTAGAGGTGAAAATATCATGATATTTCTGAACATATAATTATTATGCAATAGTAACATTGTTAATTTCATTTAATGCAATTCCATGCCATTTAATTCTACTGTCTAAACAGATAGAATTTTGGGCCATGCCTCATCTACAATAGTAGGCCACTATATGGGCGGCTTCAATTTAGGCATTACCATATGTAATATTTTTTGTCCATGTATATCAAGAACCATGATCTAGCAGAGTATCAAAGAGCACGCTTGTTTTGCACTGGGTACCTGACAGGCCACGTGGGTGGATCTTTCAAAAGATCCATCCTATGTATAAGTTAGGATGGAACGTCCACCATTAACATAGCACAAGAGCTACTGTATTGTCTATATGCCATCTAATCCATTTGTATGATGCACGTTATTGGGATGAAAGAATTACTAAAAAGCATACTATTCTAGGACTTAGGTGGGCCTCGCCACGTGAATTAAAAGTTTTAGGTAAAAAGTTTTTATGATGGCTTACTTGAATGTTGAATTATCTTGATTTTTGGGATAAGGCAAAGAAAAGTATACCTTACGGGATAGACCTTGTGGTTGATATGAGTTGAGTCATTTTTCTCATGTTAATGAAAGTGACCCTGATGGGTACTTAGCAGGAGGTTTCCAAGTATTTTCCTTAAGCAAGAAGAAAACACGAGGCCCGCATTTCATGTTTTAAATGCAACAAAGCTATTACAGCCGTGTAATCTTATGTGTGTTCACAAATACTATTTTAGAACTGGCTTCCATATTTATCTTAAGCACCAATTTTTGTATCCATTATGAAATTTGATTGGATTGCAAGCTACTATTAAAGATAAAATAAGTTGCAGTCCAATCAAATTGTTACCCAATCTTCTTCAAATGTCACACTTGTAGTGTACCTAAATGTCTTTAGTTAATTATCACATTTTTAAGGGTTCTAAACCACTTATCATATTGGATTCATGCCCTCATTTTAAGACAAGGTCCTAAAAATGAAGTAGAATTGTGGGTGGACCCCGCTACAAAAAGAGTGATGTGATTGAATACCCATCATCAGAAATTTCTTGGGCCTACCAGAATGTTTATTTGCCATCCAACCTGTTAATAAGGAGGGACCGTTCAAATATTAGCTTGATACAAAACTTTCGAGGACAACAAGAAACTTTTAATTATCAATCACTACTGCTTTGTGTGGTGTGGTCCACCTAAGATTTGGATCTGCTTTGTTTTCGGGATCAATCCCTAAACTGAGATATCAAAACTGATGGATGGCATGGATGTAAGGAACATATATAACAATGGGCATTACCATAATATAAAAAAGATGTCCACCTGATCTTTCTCCACATATATTCACTCCATCCTTCTCCATCCTTCCATTGTTTCGTAAGGTGTCCACCTGATCTTTTTTATTTTATGGTAATGCCCTAAAAATGATCAGGAAAAATGGAAGGATGAAGAAGGATGGAATGAATATACAACACATATACCAAGATAGGTCCCACGGTTACGGCCTCACCCAACCTAGAAGCGGAATGGCTGATGTACCACGCACCAGCTAGTATGGGCGTCAGTAAGCCCTGTGGATACATCATAAGGTATATGCTATGTCCACACTGCCTATCCATTTTGCAAGCTAGTCTTAAGGCTTTAGAGGAAAAATAAAGCAGATCTATAGATCAAATGAGCCATGTTGAAAAAAAGCAATGGAGTTTAAATGTCTACTATTGGAATCCTTTGAAAAGTCACAGAAGTTTTGGCTCAATATGAAATTTACTTGCCCTCTTCATTTAGGTATTTTTGACCCTGCGAACCGATTGGATGAAAAATAAATGTTTTTGAGGGCCCTATGAATTTTTTAATAGTGAAAATCATTATCCGGCTGCTATTTTTAGTGCGGTCCAGTTGAGCTTTGAATATGATTTTTTTTAGAACTAATGTTCTAATATAATCTAAAAAAAATAGATGAACAGTGGATGTAGATTAACATTGGGTATGGTAAATAGATCATGGTGGGTGCCATAAAACTTTAATATCCTTTGAACCGACCGTGGAGATCGAGGAGCGTCGGCGCTCGTCATCGCACGACACGTATTACACCTCCACCAGCCAATCCCCTTCTTACGTAACGAGAGTAAACGTCAGGAAATTACGAAAAGGACATTTCAGTAATTTCCTGACATTTTATTCCTGTTGCGGAAGCAACCGTGGAAGGCGTGACGTTTCCGCTCTCGCGCTGTATTCCTCGCCTTTTCCTCGTGTTTTTCTCTCTCTACAGTCTCCCCCACTTCCACCTCTCACTCCCTTTAAAACCGCACCCACTCTCTTTACATACCACTCCATCTCTGCTCCTCTTCGCAGAAAAAAAAAGGACCCACGAAAATGTCTAGATCGTCCGCTGAACTCAATTTCTTCGGAATCGAGAAGGGGAAAAAGCCTCTCGATCGTAGAAGCTCCTTTAAAGGTTCTTTCACTCCTTCCTTTTCTTTTCTCGATCTGCGATTTCTTCTTCTTCTTCTTTTTGGATTTTTGAAAATCTTCGTTTGGCTGCAGGAATTCAAAATGCGATTTCGAGGATCGATCCGCAAGTACTGAAGTCGGTAATCGCTTCCCGAATGAGGAGCGAAGGAAGATTGCCTGAAAGCGCCGTTACACCGAAACTGAACGAAACGGTACCGGATCCAAAAAATCCGATTCCGTTACCTTCGATGCGGAACGGTGACGGCGGGCTCCGTTCTCTTCTCCCCGTCTTCAATCCCGTTTCAAGGTACGCTGTCTTTCAGAGAGAGAGAGAGAGAGAGAGAGCTACTACGTTGTAGGACTGTACACGTGGCAATTACCTCAAATCCAAGCCGTTGAAGAAGTTGGAACCCCCAAAATTACGTGGAGCGTATGATCCTTGCGGTTGGATTCCTGGCATGCAATGGACGATATAAATGGAAAGTAACAAGCGAAGAAATGTCCCTTAATCAGAGGTCAGGATTGACCAATCCACAGTGCGTCCCACTGTTTGGACGGTTTGGGTTCGTGGAATGTTCCACGTGTACGGTAGTGAAGCCATTAACTACCCTATCTCATGGAGAGAAAGGTCTCATTAGTCTGCGCACGTGGCACTCGTGCCAGGACCGAACCGTAAATCAGGCTGCCCTACTTAAAGATACTCGCGCGCACTTATCAGGTGCTGCGCGTGTGCGGAAAATGGACGGATAAAACGAGTAAGGTGGTGGGTCCGCCTGAGGGACGGCCTGGGCTGGCATGCATGTGCGACCCCCGCACGTGTCCCGCCCTTTATTTATTGTTTATTTTTAAATATATATTTCAGGGTCGTCGCCGAAGATCTCAAAGCAACAGCTCCGTTGACGATTTTCTACAACGGAACGGTCACCGTCTACGACGTTCCTCGAGATATGGTACGTATTTCCGATGCGGAACGCGCGCATCATAGGATGTTCGGCCCACAGCTTCGTTTGGCCCGGAATATGTCCATCTGGGCCCATGTATTAGTAATCCATGCCGTCTATCTGGTGGGGTATCTCCCCAAGAACAATTGTGTAGATTTTCAGATGGGTCCACTTGTAATCGATCGAACATTTTGTATATTTCCTCAATTTCTCTTTTTTTCATTGAAAGTAAATCGATTTTATTTCAGGCCGAGAAGATCTTAAAGGTGGCGGTAAAGGGAGATGTCCGAACGGTCGAATCGGCCGATACGAAGTTCGCGGCCTATTCCTCCAGCACCGAAGGACAGCTGCTTGAAAAACTCAACGGTAGTAGATAAGTTTGAGCGAGTTTTGCTAGCTCGCATATGGTGTAGAACATCTAATCCGTGCATCAGGTGTCCCGCCCTTTAGATGATCTCACCAAAAGTTAATTTGGTCATCGATCAAGTGGGTCAGTTGTCAAATGAATAATGGAGGGCTATAGAGACTTGCGAGTCTCCATTTCTCCTATCAATTATTTTCCACTCATAGCAGTTATTACTTTTGGACATTTCTACCATTTCAAGTCAAGAATACCTTTGGGTGTGTTTGGGCGTTGGGATTAGAAGGGATTCGGTGGGATGGGATTCAAAAAATATAATTATCACTCATGTCAGGGATTGTCCTCATTGGCATGGGGTAAGATTAATGTCGTGTTTTGTTGGTGCTACGGTGGCACAGTGAATGGATATGTCCACCATGGTACGGATTGCGTCCTACCCGTGGTAATCCGGGCGGGCAGGGTTCTTAGGTTCTACCGTGATGTACGTTATTCATATTGTTAATAATTTTTATATAATAATTTTAAGGTATAAGAAAAACTTTGAGGTAGTTTCATTTTTTAAGTGGACCATGAAGTGGAGATGGAAGGTCCACCATTAAAAATTTCTTGGGAGCTAGAGAAGTGTCAGATCAAGCTGGAATTTGTGTATTCACTTCATCCAAGTTTGAATGGCCTTATTAATAGGTTGGGTGGTAAAAAAACATAGGGTGGCCCTTAGAAAGGTCTCAACGGTGGATGTCAATATCACTACAGCTTCCTTTGATGTGATCCATTGGAGCTGTTTAACTACTTAATTTTTTGTATAGCATATTAAAATGATCATATAAAAATGATTAATGGTATGGATAAAATACTTACATCACGATGGGCCCTACAGAGTCCTACCCGGACAGATTACCGTCCGGTCGGAGGTAGGACGCAATCCGCATCCACCCATCATCATTTGAAATTACTGAGAATAACACACGTGTTATATCTAAACCGTTCATTTGTTTTGTAACCTCATTTTATGACATGAGCCTAAAAATGAGGTAGATCCAAAAACTTGTGGCTCCAAAGAAGTTTTCAACAATAGGTATTCAATCCCCATTGCTTTCAATAGTGGGGTCCACCTGAGCTTTAGATTTATCTGATTTTTTTGCCCATGCTTTAAAATAATCTCAAAAAGTGGGTGGGCGGTGTAGATATAGCCCACACATCATGGTGGGACCTACACAACTTGCTAACATTCAATGAAATTTGCACGGACCCAATGCAATTCCATCTAATCTAATTCCATTCTTCCCAAAGATGGAGTGGAATTGGGACAGGACCATATGAATCTCATCCCACCTAATCCCTTCTAATCTCATTGCCCAAACACGCTCTTAGGAACTAAAAACTAGAGTTGTATGGAACTTTGCATGTTGAGAAGAGATATGAAGATATATTAAATCACATGGGGAGTGTTTGTTAATTGAAAATTGTAAATATGATCCAAAATATAGTTTGGATTAATAACCCTTTAAATTTATTAAGGCTGGAAGCTTTGTAATTTAGGTGGTTTAAGGGATTATCATATATTGATGTAGAGCGGGTTGCGGATAGTTTCATGGCCAAGATGGATCGAAAAAGGCCCGGTCAACGACAGAAGTGATCCGGACCGTTGGACCTTAGATCGGGCGTATCTCACAATTCGCAATGAGTTATCTGACGTAAAATATATGATTTTGGGGTAGAACGAGCTACTTTAGCCAACGAACCCCACTACGCCGGGTTGCGCAACCCGAATTTGTGAGAAATTCCCTGATCGATGGTCGTTTTCCTGTTTTATTTTCATTTTTACTATGAATAGTAATGTAACTCTTCATCCATTGGGCTTTAGGAGTTTGTGTCCAACATGAAAAGTGCTTAGGATAATTAGGAGAATGGTTTGGTGAAGCTAAATAGGACACTTACTATTTTTTGCCGAAAACCTTGCGCGCTAGTAGACATCACGACCATCTATAAATAGTAAGTTTACTATTTATAGTAAGTCGCAGATTCTAGAATTTTTAGTTGTAGTTTGATTCTGATTTCTTTCTTATTGCTTGGTACCCTTATTTAAAGGGTTGTGAACTCATTTTTAGTCATTCATCAATTAATTTCGAATTTTATTATAATTTATTTTTATTTTTCTGCTTTCTTTCCTCTTGGATTCGAGAAGTCTCTCTGTAAGGAGTCCAGAGAAACTCTATGGATTCGGAGTAGTTATCCTTGAGGAAGACGGTGATCGACCTCATCACGTTCCCCCTTGCGTCATATATTTTCTATTACAATTTATTAATATAATTAGTGAGAGAGTTGAAAGTGGACCCTAATCTTAATTACTACAAATTATATGGTATTAAAGCTAGGTTTTGCAATCACTCTCTTCTCCTATCTTTATCGTTCAAATTCAGCTGTCGTTGCCATAGCCACTCCATGTCTCTCCCAAACCCATATTCCTCAAACCCTAACTTTTAATGAGATTATTACAACTTACATAAGTTCAGTACAAATCACATGTTGTGGACATTTTTACTAAAACTTTATTATATAACTATTTTTCTTCATTATATTTTTAAGTTGGGTATGATAGATATCTATTGTTCAGCTTGAAAATGATTGTTTAAGTAATAAGCTTTATAATTTAGGTGGTCTTGTGAACTGTTGTATATTTTCTCTTATAATTTATTAACATCGAAGGGAGAAGTGAGAGTGGACTCTGATCTTAATTAGCCTAAATTACAAATTTATTTATATTTTATTCACAAAAACCAACTAATTCATGTAGCCCATTTGATGGTGTTATTAATTATGGACTGTCCAACAATGGCTATTGGCGGTCACCATTAGTTACCATAAGGAAGTCTGCTCCATATGGAAGCGGATTGATTCCGGCTCCTTGTCGAACCTAACAATGTATACCTAATTTATATAGAGGCCCATCGTGATGTATTTGTTTATCTATGCCATCCTTTCCTTTTCTCAAGTCATGTTAAGGCATAAGCTCAAAAATTAGTTAGATCCAATGCTATTGTCGACCATACCATAGATAACTCTTACATTTAATGCAACTTGCATGTATTTAATGCAACCAAGCTTACTATTTAGTGTGGTCCACTAAAATGTCAGTTCTATTTTATTTTTGGGCCCATACTCTAACATATCAGAGAAAAAAATGGACACTTATCTCAATTTTGTGCCTGTATCTTAACATTACCTGAGAAAAGGGATGAAAACGCATGTAAACAAATACATCACAGTGGGCCCTGCACAGATTTGGTTGAACGCAATCAGCTTCCCTTCCGTACATCTAGGGCCTCTTTGGATGGACGGATCCCATGGGATTAGGAGGGATGGGATAGTAAAATCCCGGGATATGCCATGGAAGGTAAAATCCCGGGATATATCAAATGTGCCAAACTGACCCAGTGAACTGGATCTTAAACCAATCCACTGACACCACCATCAGTACCTTAAAATCCATTCCATCCCGGATCCGTCCGGCCAAACAGGCCCCTACTGTGCCTCGTAATTTAAGGATATTTCATCTCCCCCTACTCTTCCTCCATATGTGTTACACGTGCCATGGCCTGTTACGTAGAAAGTGGTACTCTTGGTTAGACTCTCTACACGATGGGTCACATCTGGTGTACAGATCTGATGTTCCGCATGTGCTAATTTGGTACGTGTGTATGAGCGTAGAGAAATGCTTGTAGACTGTTCCGAGGGAGTTGTTTGATACTCTGGCTGTATAACACTTGATATGCAGGCAATAATTAGAGAGACCGATGATTATAACAGCTCAATTTGAATTACACGCAAGCCATGAATGCAATTTCCAAGCGACTGTAAATCATCCGTCGCTCTGCCAGAGCATTAAAATGTTTCTCTTTCCTGTTAACGCCGTTTCTTATGTACCCGTGCAGATCTGCCGATTGCAAGGAAACACTCACTGCAGCGATTCCTGGAAAAGCGCAAAGAAAGGTACTTGATTTCTGCTCATCCTGCGTACTTTTGCGACCAGCTTACTGTCCAACAGGCTGTACTATATTAAGTTACAGTCCACCCACAAAATAACTTCCAGTCTCTCATTTTGTACGACATCCAATCCGTCCAATTAGTTTAAGCGTGGTTTTGATCACCTTGTGCAAAAATCAACCATATCCATTCATTGGATGGACCACACTTGTGTTCTATTTTTTTCCAATGGCTAGATATTTTTATATAGTGTAGCCCATATGACGAATGGATAGAGATGATTTTTTCGAAATATGATCTTCATGGAGGGAGAAAAGTATTTGAAGGGTTGGATCTGACACACACATGGTAGGCTCGAAGTTATTCACCGGGCTAGTTTTGCACTATTTAAAAGATAGTGGTGACTAATCATCCTCACGTGTTGCAGTTATGTACATCTATCCATACATGGCAATTGTGGGTCCCGTTGTGGGCTTAGCATATCTCTAAAACTGCACTGATCAAGCAGTTCTAACCGTCCAATTAACGGTGGATCAACGATTTAGGTGGTCTGGATTGCTTTACATCTATGTCATGTGTATGTTTAAAGAGCCACCACCATTTAAATAAATGGTGCAAAACTATCATAGGAATGTTAGGTGATCCTGGCCATCCATCAAACAGCTCTAACCATGCAGATGATCTGTCCAAAAAATCAGGATGTTCCGTTGTTCGGATTGGCCAAAATTTAAGAAGCAGAGTGATTATTCATACAAGCATTGCCAAGTTTTCAGCCATCCATTCTTTTTGTAAAACTGTGGCTAACCTGAAATGGAGACGTCCTGATTTTTGTGTCAGTGCATCTTAGATGTGGAACCCACCTGATGGAAGGCTTGGATCTTACATCCTTGTGCCATGATGGCACATGTTGTGGCATGTTAATGGGCAATGGGCTGCCTCCTCCATGTATATGAGCTTGGCAAAGTTACATTTTCCCGAAAGAACTTTGATGCTCTGGCAGGGTGTGATGGATGATAAGCAGGCATTGGAGAATTGTGAACGCGGCGTACAAGTAATTCAAATTGATATGCTTAAATTACACTTATTTATTGCCCATGGATCAAAGGTTAGAATTGTCCAACCAAATATGATTTTCCAATTGCAGTAAGCTCCACAATTTAGGCTGTTCAATTTAATTAAAATGCATGCCACGTGTACAACTTTCACGTGCCCACGTATCAAGCATATAGCCAGAGTTCCTAATAACTCTCCCCTGGAGACACTACAAAAAAAAAATCTTTTTGGGCCGTTTGCAACTTTGTATTTTTAGTGTATTTTTGGAGATTTGAGAGGATTTGGGGAATTTTACTCCAAATTCATGCGTTTGGTACTATGTATTTGGAGATAAATGAAATATTAGATATTTAGAGTACACCCTTTTAGCATGTTTTAAAATCTTAGAATTTTGATGTGATTCGGGTGTAACAATAGTGAAATGTCTTTTCAATTACATTTTTAAAGATTGGAGAATTGCATTTGTAATAAAGGTACTTAATAGGATTAAGTAATTGTATACATGGCATGTTGATGATACTTCAAAACAATTCAATTATCAGTTACAACACTAAAATCACATTAATATAAGGATTTGAACTATTCAAATGTTGTTTATCTAAATTGATAGTTAAAAAACATAGGTGAGTCACTTTTTTATAATCTTTACATTTGTGGCCCACTCAAGGCCCGGGATTTTCTCTTCTTTTTTCTGCCAAAGTACATTTTCCAATAATATTCCACTAAATATCACATATGTATATACTAATTTGAGATTTTATGAATATATTAAAAACTCCCAATGTATTCTTCCAAACAAAAGGTTTGGATCCAGCGCATTCCAATTATAACCTACCAAACATAATTGAAGATTTCGTATCACCTTTATTTTAGTGTAATTGCTATTTAGTTTACATTGCATTCCAAATACAAGCTCCCAAACATGCCATTTGGATTAGACAAAGTTGTGTATCAACTAAGTAGTCGTGGACAACTATGCATGTCCGTGAGTTATCAACTCCCATGATGTCCTTTTATTATATCTGAAAAGGAATTAGGGATCTATGCCACGAGATTTAAAGGCCATATTAATGCCATGCTTGAGGTTGTTCAAATATTAATATACTTTCTTTTATAAACAACTTTCATTGCATTATCCAAGGGGATTGATTTTTGGCCTGTTATTTCTTTAGGCTATAGTAATCCATATTCATAATAGGTTATAATAAAAGCTTTAATAATTTCAATTAAAAAAAGATAAGTAAAAATTTTACTAGATCTAAATATATTATCAAACTGAAATAAGGATAGTTTGTGTTAGAACTATTAAGCCAAGTTTGAATTAATAATAGTGGTCACTTAAAACTAATTAACACATCCTAGTAAAGTATAATGACCTAATTGACTTATGATATTGAAAATATCTATTCAATGTAATGACTAGGGTGAGATCCTAGTTTTTAGGGATTGGTGAGTAGAAACGGTTTTATGGTCTTGTGGCGATAGTCAAGGAAGCCCATTTCCTTTCAGATTCTACACCAAATCTTACAATATTATTATGCATTATATTGTCTCAAAATAGGCTAGTTCAATCCAAATGAGTTTATCATTTGGTTAGAGGCAAACAAGGTGGGATGGATAATGTTAATGATATAAATCAAAACCTCTATCTTACCATAAAAGTGGGCCATTTGGGTTTGTGTGGTTAACACTCAAGCAGTTTCATGACATGAGACCATTTACTTGCTACAATTTTGACTTAAAGTTAGGGATCGTGATGATGAACTAGGTTTCACACTAGATTTGATGTTTAGGCCCATCATCTTGATAATCTAGTTGACAGCCCATCCATTAGATGATGAGTTAGCATGATGGAGTCTTCTTTCATGCTTAAGTTAATGGGATTTGATTTTAATGTAAGCATTTACACCTTCGTGTCATAATTATAATTAATGTTAATTCAGTTAACTTCCAAGTCAACAATATCCAAGAATGTAAGGAGACTCTAGGGTGTATGGATTTAGACTTGGATTCAAGAAAGGATTAACCTCTCAAGCTTATTGATTCAAGCTTGACTGCTAACATGGCCAAATATGGGAAGTGGGAATGATCAAACAGGCTAGGTCTAATGATTATTAGGCATTTATTTTCAACCTACTCATTGAGGTATCCCCAAGAAAGAGAACGTGGAATTTTTTTAAATAATTTTTTTTTTTTTTTTTATTAAATTCAATAAGGTGAAAATGATAACACATATTGGCAAACTTATCTCCTTAAAGAACAAGGATGATGGGAATATCTTAGTAAAATACCTCGTTTCAACACTGAGGTCTTGCCATCGATTCTCTAGTGGGGGTAGCTAACAGTGGAGTGTGTATTGACAAGCTAACGGGAGAAAAAAAAAAAAAAGATGATGGGAATATAATGGAGTACATATTGAAGATGTTTGAACTTACCTTTAAATTAAGGGCAATCAAGCTGGATATATCTAAAGAAACAGGGGTCTATCTCGTATTTCTTATCCTTCCATGTCGCCTTAGCACATTCAAGGGTTGACTATAACACATGAAAGACAAAAAATAATAATAATAAATCAAAAAAAATAAAATAAAATGACATTGACTAAGCCAATCGCATAGTGTATGTAAGAAGAGGAAAGACTTGAGCAAAATTGACATGGGAGTGCCCCACTTTGTATACTCCTCCAGTGGAAAAAACTTACAAGAAAATGAAAAGGAAAGCAAAATTAAATAGATAATGTTTCATGAACAAGGGATAAAAGTGAGAAGGATGAACCCTACTACTTGCAATCAAAAGAGTCATTTGAAAGAAAAAAAAAGTTATATAAATATAAAATCCCACTAATAAAGTTATTTAAAAAAAAAAAATTCTTATCTGTTTAAAGTATAATTCAATTAACATTTAGAACTTGCGCGGATGGTACTAACCATCCTATCCATACAAATTAGCCTTAACAAAATACCCATCATCCAACGCTTGTCCTATGGCCTTGGGGAATAACTGGATATTAGTCTACATCAATTATTGTCCATCCATAGCAATATTTAAAAGCTTTGTGTACGGTGCTAACATGCACATGAAGCTGATCATGTTAGATATTTCCTTGCAATAATGTTACAACTTAAAACAAAGATAATAATACAACCTTTTAGTATAGCTCATCTCCTTTTACTAATATTAGCAGCCTCTCATTCTTAGGTTACATGTTTACCATATTTTAATGACATGACTTCGCCCTTCAAAAATATTGCAGATTCACTTCACTTTTGCCATATGGAGGCATGTCCACTCACGAAAATAAGATGTCGGTGGGGTTGGTTTGGTCATGAGAGGCTATTATGCAAAGCTTTTTTTATTACAAGGATATGTTATTTACGCCCATCCATTTTGATAGTTACCACCCTTTCTTTCTACTTTTGATGATACAGCAGTACATCTTTGTACTATTGCATTATAAAAACGTAGAGATAAGGGTGTATCTATCAATCAATGGATGGCGCACGATGCAGGTATTTGCAAGTAGATATCTTTTACTTTTTTTACTCTCATCTTTTGTTGTTATGATACCATTTTCTTTCAACTTTCAGTGTATAAACATTTCCATAATCCAATTTGTTAATGTGAGCTTTGCAACCTGGACCATCTGATTGATGGGCCACCTATTGGATGGTCCAAACTTCTAGTTTTGGAGAAACAGTACTCGTATTGGAGACTTCGACCCCTAATTTGGGGTTCTTCTTTATGAATTTATTATTCATGGAAATAAGCTTCCAATTAGATGATCCACCAAATAGCCCGTAGATTTGACGGTTTATGTTCATATAATCAGTTCAATGGCACTTCCAAGTAGCCTAGTGATGTGTTGTTTGGATTGAATATAGGTTGGTGTCTAAGAAAAGTTCTTTTACAAATTTGAAAATCTAAGTCTACAGGGGATTCCACTAACGGACGCAAATTGCCAGTAACTAGGTAAAGGGGCTACAATGCACTGTTTCACCCAAAAGAATCTTTACTTTTCAATGCCGGTACTCTAACAAATACACATGATGCTTTGTCATTGTGCCATGTTAGGGTTAATAGAAGATTTTTGTAACTAGGGTTATGGGCAATTTGCGGCTGACATAGGGATGAACGTGATGAGGTCGATCACCGTCTTCCTTAAGGATAACTACTTCGAATCCATGAAGCTTCTCTGGACTCTTCACATAGACTTCTTAAATTCATAAGGAAAAAGCAAGAAAATAAAAATAATATTCTAAAAAATTTATAAATTGATTAATTGATTCAAATAAACAAGTCTACAATCCTTTAATTAGGGATGCTAAGCATTGGAATAAGTTTCGGAATCAAACTACAACTAAAACTTCCTAAAATTCATAACAAACTATAAATACTAAATTTACTATTTATAGTAAATGTCTTATGTAGCTTAACCATGTTATTCTGCTTATTTTTCTAAACACTTTTCACGGTGGACACAACTCCTAAAGTCCAACAAATGGAGAGTTACAATCAAACCAAAATTTATTATAAATAGTAAAAACGGAAATAAAATTGATTTTCGACCATCAATCTAATGGAATCTCACAAATTCGACATGAGTAAACCAATCATGCTAGGTTGGTTGGCTAAAGTAGCTTCTCCTACCCCAAAATCATATATGGTACATCAAGTAATTCATTTCGCTTTATGAGATACGTATGTTTTAAGGTTCTGATGGTATTAATGACTTCCACTGCAAATCGGGCCTTCTCTGGTCCATCTTGGACATGAAAGTATCCACGACCCACTCTACATCAGCATTCCTGTTAAATCGAGATTAAGCTTAATCTTGATTTTAGTAAACCCCACATTCTCTACATTAGATTCCATGCCCCAAAGTAATGCTTTCATCCTAATAGGTACAAATTACTAAAGTTTTATTAAGAAACTTGAATGCCATTGACTACATTTATGTGGGGAAGGTGCCACTTTAGTGCGGCAAATCCAGAGGCCATGAAACCTACCAAAATCAGTATTAGACTTAATATCCAATCATGCCATATCCCCTACCCAAATGAGCCTAACTCTTTTGCTAACTTAGAGTGATGTCAATGGGCTAAGAGCCCGAGCCAATCAAACTCATGGCCTGTCTTATAAGGCTAGTGCATTTAGTTGAAAATGGGCTAAGACAACGCTAGGCCTACCCGATTGACTGCCCTAACTTTAAGTCATGTCAATAGCCTTCAAGCTTCTTTTTTTTTTAAAAAAAAGCATGTTCTACAATGCCTATTAATAGCACCTTTTAAATGTTAGAAATTAAATATGGTAACTTTCTAGTGAATGATAACCATAGCATTTATATACAAATAATCTAACTTGTGGTAAGGTGATAAATGATCATATTTGATGCAGGAACATGTGATGACCTAACCCTAGATGCATGTATAATCAGGTTAAAGAATATTCAAATAAATACACCAATTAACTAACTGTTTTTAATCAAAAGAATTAGATAAATCTCAACACAAAGATGAGGTTATTCCGTCAGGATCATGCCCTTTAGCATAAGATCACGTAAATAGTAAAAAGAGAGGACCTCGGGATATGAGGATATTCAAGATCTAGTATAAGTCAGTCCACGATTAAGCTTGGATCTGATTTTACTGACTAATCATCTCTCTTTTCCATTCGAACTAGAAAGGGGATATCCGGAGAGGAACGAAAGGGGTGAAAGATAGGGATGAAAGATGAAGAAGGTATAGGTTCTTTTGTCCTCAAAAGAAAAGAAGAAGAATGATTCTTACCTTTCCCTACACCTCGAAGATCTTAGAAAGAGAGAAACCTAAAATCGAAGTAGAATCCTCAACACCTAAGGGTCAATCCTGAAACCATAATCTCTCGAATAAAAAGGAAGAAAAGAGACGAATTCTATTCATTCAATAATAATGAAAATGTAATTTCTCACAACATATATAAGTTATGAAAAAAGTAAAAGTGCAATAAAGCTCTGAAATAAGGAAAAGAACAAAAAAAAAAACTTAAAACTAAAACACCTGTGTGGTAGGGTCTGAAATTCGACTCATGAATCTATGATTAGGGTGTGGTCATGCTGCTCCTGCACTCATAGTGCGTTAGAAAATGGGTACAATGGACGCAACGTCCATCCACATCAACTCCTCTGCTCCGGTACTCTGTCGGCGACGCTTCCTCCTCTGGTACAGTCTAAATAGTGCATCACTAATGTTCGCATCAATTTTTTACTAAGTGGCTCTTTAACTCAGACCTATTGCACTTGACCCTAATCAGGGGTAGATTGGCCCAACTCAGTCAGAGTGGGAGTGAATTTGAGGGTGACTCATGATAATGACCCACAACGGTACCAACCCGGTTCGAGTTGACTCGGATGAGTCAGTACGACTCAAATGAGTTGGCAATCCATGACATGATCTAAGAGACCTGTAGAGCCCATTTGGATGATAAACAAAAACCATTACAACTCATTTTTAACCAATAGAAGTAACGACATTGTTAGTATTGTCGAGGGATCTTCCCATGATCCAAATTTCATGACAGGAAAACACCGTGTCGTCATTGTCTTTGTTAAAGTCCCTTGATATACATTGATATGTCATCTTCTAATGGCTCGAGCTTTTAGAGTAAGTAGTGATTTAACACAATCTAGAGTGAAAAGTCAAGTGCTCCAATCTCTGGAGCAGCAAATATGACTCCATGTTTCACGATCACATCTATTCTTAAGAATAACTCTTGAATCACAAGGAAAGAGAAAATATCTAAAAAGCTTATTTCTTAATAATAACCCTTAAATTATGAGGAAAGAGAAAACATTTAAAAATATGCCCGCATTCCACAAACACATCTATTCTTAAGAATAACTCTTGAATTACAAGGAAAGAGAAAAGATCTAAAAAGCCTATTTCTTAATAATAACCCTTGAATCATGAGGAAAGAGAAAACATCTAAAAATATGCCTATATATTCCACAACCACATCTATTCTTAAGAATAACCCTTGAATCACAAAGAAAGAGAAAATATCTAAAAAACCTATTACTTAATAATAACCCTTGAATGACAAGAAAAGAGAAAACATTTAAAAATATGCCTACATATTCCACAACCACATCTATTCTTAAGAATAACCCTTGAAATACAAGGAAAGAGAAAATATCTAAAAAGCCTATTTCTTAATAATAACTCTTGAATCACAAGGAAAGAGAAAATATCTAAAAACATGCCTAAATATTCCTCAACCACATCTATTCTTAAAAATAACCCTTGAATCACAAGGAAAGAAAATATCTAAAAAACCTATTTCTTAATAATAACCCTTGAATCACAAGGAAAGAGAAAACATCTAAAAATATGCCTCCATATTTCACAATCACATCTATTCTTAAGAATAACCCTTGAATCACAAGAAAAGAAAAATATCTCAAATACCTATTTCTTAATAATAACTCTTGAATCACAAGGAAAGAGAAAACATCTAAAAAGCTCATAAACAATCTTTAGATCAAGAAAACTAAGATGTTTTACTGTAATAAGTCGTTTAAACCTGTAAAATTAAAAATAAAATTTATAAAAATAGTAAAATTTAATTTAAAATTTTAATTTGACATTTAAAACAACTGAATTTTATGAAGTTATTTTGGAGCTAATAAACCCTGGGTGATTAGCTAGGGCATAAGGCTATGATCATCCAAAGCAATAATTTACGCTAAACCATTGAATTGTACTTTTTAGACCCATCGCTTTTGATTTGCCTAGACATAAGATTGTCCTTGACTTTATCCTACATCAAGACCCGAGCATGACGTGCACATGGTCGGATCAATGATTGAGAGGTTGACAGGCCCAACAACTACAAAGTGTTGATGAATGATCTCATATACATGTGCCCCGAGCCATCATTCTCATAGTAATCACCTAAAAGAGATTCAAATATCAGTCTAGGAGAAAATAAAACAGTGGTGAACCCAAAGATCAAAGGGTTGTGATTTTCCCAGCAGAGCAGTGGCCCCAAACCAAAGTTGTAAGTACCTTAATTGCATACTTGGGCCCTTGGGGGCACAAATGCAGAGATGGTAGGATGATCCCAACTGATCATATGTTGGTAGTACCAATACTCTGGATGTAACACAATCCAAAAGCTTATGTAGTTAAATGGTGGCCATTCGAATAGAAAATATTAGCTTATTACATTCAACCATGCAAATAAATAGCCCAGATCATGTCACCAAGGAGAGGGAGACTAAAATCAATCTACAAAGTATCATGCCAATCTAGACCGTTCAGATCTTGGAACGAATCACTGATTCGATGATCCTACAGTCAAATGGCCGTCTGACGTTGAGAAAGAAAGTAGTCGTTATCCAAATTCAAGGAGCAAAATTAGACGGTTAAAACAAGAATTTGGAGAGTCTGGGAAGTGAAAGAAATCTACCAGAAACATCTGGTAGTTGGAAAATTCTGACCCCTAAGCAGGTCTCAGAAAATAATAGCAGGGTGAATATACACCAATGGTGAACACTTTAAAAAGGGTCTAACAACGGCTAGGATCTTCCAATCTTGGGAACTTTTGTTGCATGGGCCATCTACATTGAAGCTACTCATATTAACAGTTTGGAGCACTAAAGCACCGGACCCACTGGTACAAACTAAAACCGCTCATGTTACTGAAAATTTATTGTTTGACACTACACCTGAAGAACCTCCACTAATGGGTGATGAGGAGATACATAACTCTCCTTTTTATGTGAATCATTTAGAAATTTCAACAAATATAAGAAATACCAATAGAAATATGTAAGTTAATTCACACAACCGCAATAATAAATCTAAGAGAGAAAATAAAGAAACATGCCGATTTACATGGAAATCTCTCTCAATTATGCAAAAATATGATTATAAGTTTTCTACTCAACTTAAAACCTGCTTGAGAATCACTCTATTCTAGGTGTAACATCCCGAAAATCGGGGGTCGAGCAAAAAACCCAACTCCCGAGTTTCAAAATGTTATTTATGCAACATAGATATGTATGATTGAATGTTGTCTGTGATAATGTATTAAACATGAGTGAGATTAAGCCAGAACAGCATATCATACTCCAGAGACAGTTAAATTTGCAAGCGGAAGACTGTAATAGTATGTATAACATATATAAACTGTTGTATGTCTCCAGAGTGTGAATATATTACCAGGTTATACACATGCATGTATACTTCAAAAGTAAACAAAATGAATATACATGAGGGCGCTAAAAATATAAAATGACAAGTGTCAATGTATCTAATCAACCTCCCTGTAATCCCGTCAATCAGATCACGCATAAAGGAGAGATCCTCCTCATCATCATCAAATCCAGCTCCGCCTCGCAGGCCGCGCCATCATCTGCAATCACAATAGGGACTGGTAGGTGTCCGGAAACACCATTCCGTAACGTGGGACTGAGTGATCAACTCAGTGGGATAAGAGAGCAGAGATTAGCATGTTATCAAATCAATCATGCGATAATAGTAAAGCAGTAAATCAAACAATACTAATACTGTTGTTAATGTAATATGACATGACGTGATGTATGCCCTCACCGACGATCTCCCTAATACGGCAACATCTTACAACCGCGGCATGCCACACTCCCTAGAGTGCTCCACATCTTTCAGGCACATGCAATGTTATGGTGATATGATTTTCAAGTTGTTATTAGTCCATTCAAACAACAGGATTGGGAAACTAAGGTACCTCCCTTATATCAATCCCAACACAGATCCTGTCTAGGGTCGTCACTCCTAGAAATCTCATACGATGTATATTTTGTAGGTCGCTGCAAGGGCTGTCAGGGCTGTTGCACGCACTCGTTGTTCCGCTCCCCCATCACCTTATCAATACAGGCCTACTGTACTCTACTGCTACGGAAGGGTCGTCGCCTCCCGTAGACTCAGAATACGCTCGCGGTCACTACAAAGGGCTGCCAGAGCTGTTGCTCGCACTCGTTGCACCGCTCCCCCATCACCTTATCAATGTAGGCCGACAGCAAGAATATAGTGTCCCATACCACCATAATCTGCTCACGAGACAGGTGCTCACTGGTCACTACGGGGAGGTTTGTGGCCCCAGCGTAGGCCGACAACTCGACCACGGTGTCCCATACCACCATGCCTGGCTCATGAGTCTTCGTGGATCAAGGTACCGTGGTTAACAGGGTTTACAATGGTAAGTTCAGTACCCTAGGTTCAAGCAGTTATGACTCATGCAGGGTGAACATACAATGGCCAGTCGGGTTACTTGACGGGCTCGACTAGCGCGATCGCATCTCAAGTTGAACGACATGAAGTGCGTAAAACACTTCGTGTGGCCTAACCACTGCCGCCAACTCCAGAACACGGCTCGCGTTCATCGACGCGTCGTTCGTGGAGAAGATAAGCTAACCACGAATTCGTTCGGTTACCGACTGCCTAGACTAGGCATAGTCCCAAACAATCATAGAATCACATCAGCAGTTGTGTAAGGGTAATGGAAATGAAATACAACCATGTGAGCATGTTAACACATGTTATTACATACAACTTAAGCAAATCATCTTACACATGTCTTTCACACATATGATGAAATTACGCATTTCGCCAACATATAGGAAATTCTCTCATCAAAATATTAATTGAGAATTCAATCTCAAACTAAATCATAAGGAAATCATCAAGTACATGTTATATCATACCACTTGAGTACAACATCAAGCATATGCATTTCATACATATAATGAAATCGTACATATGGATAGCATGTAGGAAATCATTTTCATCAGCATATTAATCGAGAAATCAATCTCAAACTAATCCATAACACCATTTAACTCAATACATACTAATATAAATATTTATACAAACACTTACACTACACACTTAAGTCTACATATAGCATGTCGACCCGAAGTGCGCGTTTAGGCGAATCTCTTCGCCAAACTAATTATGCACGTATTCCTAACATTCTAATGCGACAATAAACCATGTCAATCATATCAGTAAAATATGAATAAAAACAGTACTTCCTACAAATGACTAAAATGCCCTAAATCTCATATTCTTCGTTGGTTTACGAAACAGGAAACGGACAGCATGTTGTACATGTCAAACGGCATTGCCATCGAGAATCTACTATTAAACGACATTGAAAGCTTTGGAAACAGTCAATCAAAGCGTCTAAGATCCGCACCTTTTCTCTTATGGATGTGTAAATTCGAACGGAGCGTATACGCTTCGTCTACGGCGATTAGACAACCTGATATACATGTACATCAGCTACTATTCTATTTGAATCGAAGAAATCCCCAAATTAGCAAGTGTTTAGGGTATTTGCTTACCTAGAATCGCGGTGAAATCGCCGAAAAAGTGATAGAGGTGCGTTGCTTAAGCACGTGCAACACGGAGCACAAGTAGCAGGAAGAACTCTCCCACTCTCTCTCACAATCTCTCACCTTTTTCTCTCTCCCAAGTTAGGGTTTCTCTCAAATTCGGATGGGAGAGAGGAGTGAGGGTTTCAACTCCTTTTATAGCCTAAAACATGTCCAAAATAGGCTTGGGAACAATGTTTACTTGGTGCCTAACCAAATCGGGGCTGTTTCGGTCCAAATGAGCATTTCTGAAGGTCCCCTGGCCAAATGCGGTCGGACTTAAGCTCATGCATACTGGATCTAGCACACATCCAGTTTTCAGACCGGTAGGGTTCCCAGATCGCACGTGGCGGTATAGTTTCAGTTTAACGGTCATCGCACCAAGATCAGGCCTATAAGTCTCGTGATATGTAATAGAAATTTTTCCTGATCCAAGGGTGTAATTTGACTGAATTCTGACGGTCAAAACGCTCAATACTGATGCGTCAAGTTGTGTGCCAGATTTGAATTTCAAAATTACAACTCTACCCTATTCTCACTCTCTTCACTCCAGGCTCAATGAAATAGCCTCAGAATGTCAGTTGGACTTGATTTTCGAAACGATTGCCAAGCCCAGCTAAGTGGTCATAACGGTCTAAGATGGTAGGTATCGGACTTTCGACGCGCGGTCTAGATCCAATACAAAGTTTTAAAGAGGTCCCGAGAACAAACCGGTTTAGAGTTTGATCCGAGGCTTTAGAGCATTATAGCACCATTGGTTCCACTCGCTTTGGGCCTTGTAGAACGTATTTAAAGTGATCAGGGACCATTTCCCAGCTATTCTAACGTCGCGCTAGCTAACTTACACTTATTTTCTAAAGGAATTAATCCTAAGTGATTTCTTTGACTATGGAATTGGGTTCTAAGCGATTTTTCAGGTGTTTTAGTTGACCCATTGCCTAAGGACGTCTAATCCCAGATTGGCCAAAATCCGGGATGTTACACTAGGATTCATTCTCTCTCTCTACTCCACTTATTTCAGAAAGGGAATGAAAGGGTATATATGATACGCACTTACCCTACATACTTATGCAGAAGCATATGTGTGAACACTACTCAAGACAGAGTTTTATATGATAGAGTGGACCATAAACATGAGGATGGACCACATACCTAATAGTGTGGGTGGTGGACTATAAAGTAATACCAGTGACTACAAAACACTACCATTGCAAGGCAGATCACACTGCTATTATGATGTGCTCTGAAATTGTTAGGTAGCCAATGGTAAGGACTGAAAATTCATCATTGCATACTGGAGCAGAATCTCATTATGGTTTGATTTCCATGATTTTGTTTTACAATAAACAGTAAAAACATCATTTTTCAAAAATGAAATTGACTTTCCATAATTTCTATATTTCATTTGGTTTGATGACCAATTCAGGTGGGGAAAAGAGTTGGGATTTGTGGAATTTCCAAGAATAATGAAATATAGCTCTTTTTTGTTGTATTAGAAAGAATGGGGGCACCTGGTTTTGAATCTCTCTCTCTCTCTCTCTCTCTCTCTCTCTCTCTCTCTCTCTCTCTCTCGCCAAATGCAGCGTCAAACATGTTGTAGCCATGAGTGACTCAGGCAAACTCTTCTCCCAAGTCAAGACTTGCCTAAGTAAGGAGTAAATTAGCCTGACTCGGCCGGGGTAGGATTGACTCATCGAGATTACTTATGGTGTTGTTAGATGTTTTCAATCTTACTTGAAGAGGGGTCTCTTGATGCCATCGATAGACCACTCAATCATATCGAAAAATAAAAATAAAAAATTCTTATACTTGCTGAATAATTTTTGGGGCATTCTTCGATCGTATCAACTTGATGTCGATGTCACTCAATCTTATCAACATAATTGTGCAATTTTGCGGATGTGCGGGTTTTGTTTCCTATTCTGGTAGTAACACTATGTAAGTAGGTGTAATCGATGTTAGTATATTCTAGGACGTTACCTAAAGTATTATAGAACAAATGTAAGATTTTGTAAAGAAATTTTGAAGTTTTTTGGATCATAAAGTCCATCCATCTTTTATAAATTCATTTTCATAGTGGATTCCTTATCACTTTCTATCATAGTTTTTTCCCGCGAGAATTTTTCTATGTAAATTCGTATGTTCTTTGTATGCTTTGTTTGTGTTTAATTTTCTCTTATATGATTGGAATTCAAATTTACTTCTACCAACATATGATGTTTAACCCAACTAAGTTTTACCAGGTATGAGTCAACTTAATTGAGTCCTAAAACCATGCTTATGGTAGTAGCATCACCACATGTTCTCATTGCCTTTGGTTGTATTCGTTTTTAACCCTTTTGTTGTTATATGTCTTAAATTTAAACATGCACGACTAGTTGTGGGTCAGGTTTGATCAATCATGAAAGTGGCTTAACTCAAAGTCCAGCGAGCATAAATTTTTGGGGTCTAAGGTGCTCGACCGGTCGTGCAGTCCACACGACCGGTCATGGGTATGCAGACTCATTCCACAATTTTATGCGTATTGCGGATTTTAAGTCCTTTCGCAATAAGGATGCGAAAAGGAGTTTTCTAAAACTATAAATAGGGATTCCTAGGATTTTTCTAGGGTATGGAAAATAATTCTAAGGCTTTCTAAAGGGGTTCTAGGGAAATTAAAGGGTGTAGCAAGGGTGAGATTTAAAGTTGTTCAAATTGGGTAAGTCCTCTCTCTTTGTAATTTCTATTTTCATAATGGAGATCTGTCGTTTTGTGCCGTGGGTTTTTTCCGAAAGGATTTTTCACGTTAAATTTGTGTGTTCTCTTATGTGTACTTGGTGTTATTGTATTGTTATTCTAGATCTAGATTTGTGTGATTCCGCAATCAAAATCCCAACAAGTGGTATTAGAGAAATCATTGGGGCATAGATCTGAATCTGAGGGATAAGTAATAATGGCGAGCACTAGATATGAGATTGAGAAGTACTCAGGAAAAAATAATTTTGAGTTATGAAAAATCAAGATAATGAGTTCCTTAATCAAGCAAGTCGAAGATAGTACTTTTGAGGAGCGGAAGTCTACTATGACTGATGACGAGTCAAATGCTCTTGATAAGAAGGCTTTAGCATCAATCCGTCTATGTCTCATGAATAAGGTTCTCTACAGTGTTATGAGGGAGAAAACTACGGCTAAGTTATGGGCGAAGTTAGAGGATGTCTATCCAAAAAAATCCTCTAAAAATCGTCTGCACTTGAAGCGGTAGTGGTATAACTTCAAGATGGCAGAGGGTGGAGATCTGGAGGCTCACATCAGCAACTTTAATAAATTAGTTTACAAATTGCTGGATATGAAGGAAGTAATGAAAGATGAAGAACAAGCATATATGTTGTTGAATTCTCTTTCAACGTCGTATGAGTCATTCAAGGACACTATATGCAGCATGAATAAAATCCTCAGTGTCGACACTGTTATCTCAACTCTTCAAGGGAAGGTTATGAAAAAGCTAAACAGTGACATGGGGACATCTTCTGATGCATTGTTTATAGTGGGTAGAAATTCTGGACAAGGTACAGGTTCTTCAGGTTTTAGATCTAAATTCAAGGGCGAAGGCAAAGGAAATGTAAAGTGCTGAAATTGTATGAAGGAAGGACATGTGAAAAAGGATTGTAAAAATTTTAAATCGAAAGAAGAAGATTCTGAGGCTTCATGCAGGGAGGCCAATGCTGCCACATCAAATGGATGTGATGGTGATGTTTTATCTGTGTCTTCGCTCAGACGGCCATACAATGATCGTAAGGACGAGTGGATGCTAGACACAGGGGCATCTTTTTACATGACTCCTCATCGGAGTTAGTTCACCAGGTACAGGGAGTATAATGGTGGACAGGTATTTATGGGCAATGACATTTTTTGTAATGTTGTGGCTATTGGTTTGGTGCACATCAGGATATTTAATGGGGTGAAGCGAACATTAACAGATGTGAGACGCGTTCCTGATTTGAAGCAGAATTTGATTTCTCTTGGTGTGCTTGAGGTAAAAAGATGCAACTACACAGGTATTGATGGTGCTCTTAAAGTATCTAAGGGGGCACGGGTAATCATGAAAGCGCAACGACTTGGTAACATGTACAGGTTGATCGAGAGCACTTCAAAAGGCGGAACTGCAATGAATGTAGTGGATTCCACCTCTGCACGTGTGTGACATGTTGGGCATGGCCACATGAACAAGCAGGGCAGGAAAGCTGAGACATGCGGACAGGGATACAGAGCAGGTGGAGCAGTCACATGTGAGAAGAATCACACAGCATGATCGCAGGATATCGGCAAGGTACATGGATGACTCCAATATCGTAGGGGATTCATCTTCTATTCAGATGGCTTTAGGTAAGCCTGGTGCTGAGAAGTGAAAGGTAACTATGGGTGATATGATGGATTCGTTATACCAGACCGACATATGGGAGCGGGTGGAGCTTCCAATGTGCCGAAAAGTGGTTGGATGCAGGTGGATCTTCAGGAAGATACAGCATAGATACAGGGTGAGGTTAGTAGCGAAAGGTTATGCTCAGAGAGAAGGGATCGACTTCTCAGAGATATTCGCGCCGACGGTATGCAGGTGTCTATTAGATCTGTAATTGACACTGATTGGCTAATGTGGTCTTGAACTGAAAAGATGGATGTGGAGTCTGCACTTCTGCAAGGAAAAGTGAAGAGCAGATCTACATGAAGCAACCAGAGCAGTTCAAAGTTAAAGGGACTGAGAAAATACTTTGCAGGAGTTCATGGTTCGACCTGTCGCCTAAGCAGTAGTTTGATTCCTTCATGAATGAAGGATCGAGGGGCTGTAAAGATGGTTCTTGGCATTGAGACTGAAGAAGAAATAGGTTTTGATAATCACAAGAGGAATACCTTATGTATAGGTATTGATTAAGGATGTGACGGGCCAGATAAAGCCAAAGAGCTTGCCCTACGCATCTTTCCTCAAGTTTTCCTCAAGACATGTCCTAAAACAAATGAGGAAAAGCAGAATATCTCATGAGCCTTATTCGAATGTAGTCACAGGCTATCAGTGTTGTGAGCAAGTACCCCGGCAAGCAATTTTGGGCAACGATGAGATAGTAAGAAGATTACGTCTTTCCTTTTGAGGAAATAGGAGCAAAGGTGGTTGAGCTTGTAGATTTTGATCCGACAGACATGCTCACCTAGATCGTTCCTACAAGGAAGTTCAAGTTCTATGTAACTTCTCTGGGCATGGCAATGGCATAAAAGAAAGACAGTATGCACAATAAGTTATGATGTGATACAGAAATATGAGAAGATGTCAAAAAACTACACAGTTCAAGATTGAAGACATGGTGGAGATTATTATCATATGTCTTAAATTTGAACATGCACGATTGGTCGTGGGTCAGGTTCGACAGGTCGTGGGAGCAGCTCAACTAGTCGTAGCCCGCTCGACTCAAAGTCCATCAAACATAAATTTTTGGGGTCCGAGGTGCTCGACCGGTCGTGAGCCATGCTCGACCGATCGTGGGTGGCGCTCGACCGGTCATGCAGTCCGCTTGACCGGTCGTAGTTACGCAGATTTGTTTCGCGATTTTATGCTGATTGCGGATTTTAAGTCCTTTCACAACAAGGATGCGGAAAGGAGTTTCCTAAAACTATAAATATAGGTTCTTAGGATTTTTTCAGGGTATGAAAAATAATTCTAAGGCTTTCTAAAGGGGTTCTAGGAAAATTAAAGAATGTAGTAAGGGTGAGATTCGAAGTTGTTCGAATCAGGTAAGCCCTCTCTCTTTGTAATTTCTATTTTCATAGTGGAGATTTATCGCTTTATGCTGTGATTTTTTTCCAAAAGGGTTTTCCACGTTAAATCAGTGTGTTCTCTTGTATGTGCTTGGTGTCATTGTATTACTATCCGAGATCTATATCTGTGTGATTCCGCAGTTAAAATCCCAACACCTTTCACATACCTATGGTACAGTGTACTACTCATGTGGATTGTATCCCTACCATTGTATGGCTTAATATCTTGTTCCCATACAATACAGTTTAAATGGACTTATATTTCAAATGGCATTGAATAGGTGTCCTTCCCCTCACGACCTGACCCGCAATGATTGACGGGTTGAATGGCACCTTATAAGATTAAAGCAAATCATTGATTCATTGACTACCCACCTCTTGATACGATAGTTTATTATGGACACCGTTTGGCTGATGACCCTAACACCAGCCAGCTAGTTGATGTCAAAGTTCTGCGGACCCCCACCTTGATGTATATGTTTTATCCATACAGTCCATCTATTTTACCAGTTTATTTTAGGGCATGAGCCCAAAAATGAGGGGAGATCAACGTCTACAATTGAAAACGTTTTGAGGGCCACGGAAGTTTTGGCTAACATTTGTGTTTTCCTTATCAACAGGTTGGATGGTAAACAAATATTACAATGAGCCCTAAGAAGTTTTTTATAGTATAACTTCAATCGACACTGCTTTCCTGTGGTGCAATCTACGTGAGATTTGGATCTACCTCATTTTGTGGCCCGTGCCCTAAAATGAACTGGCAAAATGAACGGATGACATGTATAAAACACAAACATCATGAGGGGCCTGCAGAGCTTTGACACCAGCTAGTTGGTGTTGAGGTCACCAGCCGAGTCTCGTCCGTCTATTATGCATATGGGCTAAAGCATCGGTTTGGATGATGCCCAAAAATTCATTTTCTATGATTTTTGCCGGCATCAATGTGCCGCCACTGTCCACAATATAAGCGTCCTTCAGTTGAACCGTTAACTAATATAACCTTGCTGAAAATAATGTCCCATAATTCATTAAGTGGGTTACAATCAATCATAGAGTAAAATCTAAATCATTGGTCGTCATATTCACAAAGCAACACTCTTTTTAATTAGAAAAAGTCTGTATGATTGTTTTTTTTTTCCTCACTCAAATAATTAAGGTCTAAAGATTTCTTAAGTCATGTCATGGATTGCCAACGCATATAAGTCGATCGACTTGGAACTCGATCGTGATTGGTACGGGTCAGCACCATGAGTACTCACCCCTCTATTTACCCCCAACTCTAGCCAAGTTGGACTGATTTACCTTGACTCAGTGAGCCACGACTCAACTCTAACCAAAACGAGTTGGGATGAGTCACTGAGTTGGGAAAACAAATCCTTTATTACTCTACCACCCATGATGGCGACATTTTATGTACAAATGCTAAGATCGACGGTCGATTGCCCTGCCACGTCAGTTACGTGTAATGTAAATAACCACGCACAGACAATTTGATCATTGAGTAAAGTTTTCATACTTTTCAACTATTAGGTGCTTTTAGTTATGTTTACCATCATGATTAATGTGGTAACACACATTTTTTTTCCTAGTTTGAATGAGATTGATATGATCTCAAAGTTACGGCCGTCGATGGGCTGGGCCTAGGGTTGTCTTTGGCCTAGATTTTAAACCGACATGGCTGGGTGGCTTTTTTTTTTCTTTTTTCTTTTATCTTTTTTTTTTAACACATGCACACACCCCCACACACTCACGCCAGTAATGGGATTTCACCGCCTATGGGTACTTGAACCCTTGACCAGGCTGGGTGGCTTAGATGCCGGGTTGATTGGCCTATGTACTTAGCCCATGGACACTACTACAAGTCTCAATAAAAAAGTTAGATTCTCAAATTTAAGGAGAAACACTTTTAATATATCCAAACCGTGTATCACCAGGCTACTTGGATGGGCTGTGGCCTGCAAAGTGCATTAGTCGTATGAAAACCTATCTAATCATCCAACTCTTTGGTGGGTCATCTAATTGTATGGTTTTTTCTTATGAATAACAAATTCATTAAAGAAGACCAACCTATTGCATTGAGAGTATCATCCATGACATACTAACACACTCATGTTAGGAAGGATGAAGACACACTTAAGTAGTGAAAGAATATGTACCAGTACTGATTGACACTAAAAAAGTGTGGGATGTTTCAACAGCTAGAATTTTATAATCTTGTAAACCTTTTGCTCCACATTGAGGCCTTTCATAATAAGGGGTACTAGTACTAAAGCACGGGATCACTTGTACAGACTAAAACTCCAAGTATGCTGCAAAAATTCTTGATTATCTTATAATGTCTAATCTTTCCTAACAATTTGTAGTTTGTGTTGGGGAGATGCGGAACTCTTCCATTTATGTGATTCAGTTACGAATTTTTGCAAAAATAGAAGATATCAATAAAATATTATAAGCTAATCCATACAACCACAACCAATGAATCTAAGAAAGGAAATTTATATACACACACGCACGCACGCATGCACGCACACACAAAATAAGAGAAGAACACACCGGTTTATGTAGAAAAGCTACTCAATCGAAGAGGAAAAAACCAAAGGGTCACTCGCCAACTCTACTACGTGAAAATGGAATTACAGTCATTCTCTCTTCAAGATTATCATCCATGAGGAAACCCTTCTTTCACCCAAAAAGATAAAAGAAGATCTTTCACTATCTCAAAAATTAGAAATTCTCTACACTTGGGTTTCTAAGTTATAGCTCTCTCTCTCTCTCTCTCTCTCTCTCTCTCTCTCTCTCTCTCTCTCTCTCTCTCTCTCTCTCTCTCTCTCTCTCTCTCTCTCTCTCTCTCTCTCTCTCTCTCCCCGTTTCTAGAAATGTATGAAAATAAAAATAAAAATAAAAAAAGAAAAAGAAAGGAAAAGAAGGATACATATGAGATATACTCACTTCCACACATATATAGAAACACATATGTTGAACACTACTTAAGACACAACTCTACAAAATGAAGTGGGCCATACACATAAGGATGGACCACATACCCAGTACTGTGTAGGTGATGGTCCACAAACTAGTATCGGGTGGCTACAAAACACTAGCATTGCAGGTCGGATCACAATGCCATTTTGGTGTGCTTTGAAAATATAAGGTAGTCTATTGCAGGACTGAAAACGCTTCATTAGACTCTCACAGCTATTTTTTGCAATAAAAATAGCCAAAACCCCCATTTTACAAAAAAAATGAAATCAACTTCCCATGATTTCTCCACATTCCATTCGGCTTAATACCCATTTTCGGTGTGGAAAGGAGTTAAGAATTGTGGAATTTTCAAGCATAGATAAATGTAGCTATTATTTGTAGTATTAGAAAATAGTTCTTTCATGGGAACCTAGTTGTGAAGTGCTTTTTTTAAAAAAAAAAAATTTCTAGCTCCAGCCAAATGCCGCCTTAAGTATGTTGTAGGCATGGTTAAATGACTCAGTGACTCAGATCAACTCGACCGTTCTCGAGTCAGGACTTACCCAAGTAAGGAGTCAAACAGCCTGACTCAGCTGAGTTAGAAATGACACATCCAGATGACCTATGGTGCTGAACTGGACTGGGTCTTACCGAGTCCGGGTCCAAGTTGCTCTGGACTGAGTCCTAAAACCATTCTTAACAACATACCATTATTACAGTACTTTATTCTCATTACCTTGATTGGATTTGTTTTTACATATTTACCATCTTACATACTTGTGTAGGCTGCATCCCTACATTTCAAATACATTTTAAATGAACTTATATTTCAAACAGCACTAAAACAATGTGCCCAACTCGTAGAGACCGACATGGACTCGTCTAGACTAGAACGCCTCGGTACCATTACTCAACTCTCTATTTACCCCCTGACTCTAGCCAAGTCGAGCTGATTTACTAATTACTCCTACTCCGTGAGTCCCGACTCGACTCGAATTGAACCTAACCAGGTTCGTACAGAGTCAACCAGTCGAGAAAAGGAATGTTTATTACCATACCATCCATGATGGTGACCTTTCATGTACAAATGCTAAGGTCATGGGAGCATCTTGGTCAATTGCTATGTGATAATCCTGCACATAAATTCTAATCATAAGTTGAGTTACCTTACTTTTCAGCCATTAGAAAGTGCATTTAGTTACATTTTTCAATCATATACGGATGCTGTGGTACACATTCTTTTCTTAGTTTGATTGTGATTGATATGATCTCCAAGTTAGGGTCGTCAATGGGCTGGGCCTAGGGATGTCTTTCTCTCAGATTTCAAGTAACCCATCCCATAGGCGTATTTGGGTGGCTGTTTGGTGGATCATCTAATTCCCCGCGTATAGATACTGTCGCTACAAAACCAAAGGTATGAACCATCCCAGAGCTGGCCCACCAATCAGATGGTCTAGATCACAAAGCTTGTACAACAAATTGGATGGTTGAGGTGTATGCACTGAATTTCAGTGAACTCTTGTTATTTGGCCTAATGAAATGACCAGACAACTCTTATAAACTGGTTTGGTCTCGATTTTTGAGTCCTGACTCGGCTGTGAATCAGTCCAGCTCGCCCCTCCTCTAAGTACTGAATGGGATTGAATCAGACCAAGTCCGAGTTGACTCGGACAAGTCACGCAAGACTCGTCCAGGCCTTCAAACCATTAATGAAAGTGCAATCAAATTCCATAGAAATGGAGAAATCGAATCTCGTAGAGTCCGGTTGACTCAGATAACTCACACAAGACTCGAATGAGAAGTGCAATCAAAAGTGAAGGCCCACCGGCATATGGTTGCATCAGGCACCGTCCCTTTCTTCCTACTGTTGGTAATGCCATTGAACAAAAATGTACTACAGTATCTTTGAATAGGGGTGTATACAAACCGAGCTAGCTTGATTAGATCGCTCGGCTCGACCCGAAAAAGCTCGATTCGACTCGGTTCGGAGCAGAGTTCGAGCTGAGTCAAGCTGATTTTTTGAGCTTGAAAATGAGTTCCAGCCGAGTTCGACTCAGTTCGAGCCGAGTCAAGATGATTTTTTTAGCTCGAAAATGAGTTCCAACCAGGTTCGAGCTGGCCCAAGCTCGACTCGACTTAGATCGAACCCAACTCGAGTCGAACATAGATCGAACCAGCTCGGTAACTTAGTTACTTTGATATTGATATTGCTCACCAAGTGTTTGATGAAATGACTCGTTGGTGGCAAGGAAGATATGTATATGAAACAAATGTTCTCTTTTTTTTTAAATTTTTATGTTGCTTAGAATGTGTTTTATAAAATACTTGCATAAACACTACTGCTATTTTACATACAGTGAGATTTTGAATGTGCAATCCATGTATTTGTGAAAATGTTAAACTGACGAACTCAACTTGAACTAACCCAAGCTACTGGCCAAACCGAGCCAAGTTGGCCAGTCAGGCTCGAGGACCAAACCGAACCGAGTTTGAGCCAAGGCCAGCTAGTGGCCAAGCCAAGTCAAGTTAAGGCCAGCTCGACTCAGTTCGACTCGATGTACACCCCTATCTTTGAATGCCAGGCCAAGTTTGTCGGCCCAGCCTATTGCCACCGTTAATCACAACCGGATTATGTTCAAGTGACTTTCTAACCAAGGAGTACTATAGGGTTACGGTGGGGCCCACCTTGAAGTATGTATCATGTATCCATGCCGTCCATCGGTTTAGGGCATCATCCCAAAAACGAAGCAGATTCGATTATCAGGTGGACCATACCATAATAAACACCGGTAACGAGCTTATCAACAAAAACATTAATGGTAGGATGGTCAATCAAAAATTTCAACTTGATCCAAAAGCTTCTGTAACCCCCAAGAAGTTTTTAATGGTGGGTGTTAAATTCCCACTGTGTGGTCCACTTGAGCCTCGGATCTTCTCATTTTGGATTTTATTAGCAAAAATTATCTGAAACAGTGGATGAACGGTGTGGATAAAATCCATAATCACGGTGGATTCTCAGAGCGCAGGACGCAATCTGCTTTCTATATATTGTCGACACTCAAAAGAGAGAGCCTAATAAGTTTTAACCACGAGCTTAAATAGGCCCACCTTGGCCCAATATGTGATTTAAGTACTTGGGCCTAAGCCCAACAGAGTTTGTCATGGATCCAACCCATGGGCCTTTACTCATGTCCATGCCTTTGCCTCGAACATGCATAGAACATCCGAGCCATGCATCAAGTGGGGCATACCACGTGGATCATCTAGCGGAAAAGCAAGAGTAGTCAACCACGTGGATCATATGGCCTAAATGGTGTTGGGCCCGGCAAATCGTGACTGTTGAACTTTGGATTGAGGAGGCGCAGCCAAAGTTTCTCGCTGCTAATGAGGCTAGAAATTCGGGATCCAACGGCCAGACTCAATCCATCGGGCATGTCTATGTTTGATCCGAGCTGTTCATCAGGAAGGCCCTGTCACACCAGTCTACGGGTTGTCCTGGTCTGGCTCACAAGCTAATGACCTGGCCCAGTCCTAGCCCAGTTAGTGTTTTTTTTGTTTTTTTTTTTTTAACTATCCCGCCCAGGAACCACTTATAAAAAGTGTGTAGGCCCATGAAATCTATTGGGTCTTTAGGAGAGCGTTGGCCCAGTTCAGGCCAAAAACTCAGGCTGGGTCAGCTCAGACCAAATCTACGGCAAAAACACTCTGAACCTAGGTGGGCCTGTGCTGCTACTGTTACAACCCTACATGTCCATAAAGCATGATGAAGGAAAGGACGGTTGAGATGATGCATCATGGACTTAGATCCAATTTAATTTGGGCCCACTCGTGTGCGTTCCTCTTCTACATGCAATTATGTGCGCCAAACTGGCACGTGTACAAGATCCAAGCTTTCCATGACATGGGCCATATTGCTTAGATAATTTATTCCAAAAGTGAAGGTTTGCTCAATGGGGAGACCCTGTCTACACAAAGTCCGAGCCATTCGTGGACTCAAAGTGTCAAATACCCTTTTAGCTTAGCCTAAAATGGTCCTTCCATCTAAGCCTACAATATACCTAAGGGTTGACTTTTCAATCATTGACATATGATATTTTGAGGAAGTCCCGAGTTAGCATGTAAGGTAATTGTATCCTTTGGATGAAAATCTGTTAAGCCAGCATATGCCGATTGTCCCTTGGGTGAGAGTCTTTAAAGTCTACATGTTGGGCGATTGTGTTTCTGAGGTGAAAGTCGCTGAAGCTCAGTTAATATCTGTTGGAATCTTCATTATGAGATTAGGTATGAGGTGAAAGTCCCTGAAGCTCAGTTAATATCTCTTGGAATCTTCATTATGAGATTAAGAATGGAACTATTGTCAAGTCAAGTAGATAAATTCTATCGTGCAATCATGTCGGATGAGCATATAAGGATTGCAAAAAGCCACTGTCAAGTACCGTAGTACTTTGACCAAAAAACATACGAATAGGCCACTCACTATGGGATCAAATGAATGAACTTATTGGGATTATAAAAAGCCATGATCAAGCTAAGTGGGTTGTTGGTAGAGTGTTGACTATTGGTGAAATTAGCCTAATATTCAAAGTTATTGGATTTTAAACATATACGTGAGTACTCTTGCATATTTTGCATTTATTTACTAGGTATTTATTTTTATCCGGCTTTAATTTATGTGAGACTTCCTCATTAGGCTTCATAAATCACCTTTATTGGAATTTTAAAATTACAAGATGAGGATCTTATCAAGGAGCGAGTGGAGTGGAGTGGAGTTCTATAATAATATTTCTATTTAGCTAGTTTTAGTTTTATTTTTTAGTTTAAATTGATTATAAGAATAATTATAATGAAAGAATGATTTAGCTTTTAGACGGTGGCGATTGAATATTTTATTAATTGTATGTTTGTGGAATGATGTTATATGGTGGATTATAGTTTATGGTTTATGTTTATATTATATATGAGTCATGTCCTGAGATGCAAGATTGGAGCCCGACAAACCCAGGTGACAAATTTTGGAAGGCGGTAATGATGTCATATGCAGTGACTTTGACTACCCTTCTTTCTCTATCTCTCTCTCCCCCTCTTTCTTTCTCTCCCTTGCCTCTCCAACCTCTCTACACCTCCCTTTCAAATGGGGGAGGAAACCCCCTTTTATAGAAATGCTGATGGTAACCAAATTACTGGCGATAGTAATTGGATTTTTATTAGTTGTCGAGTTTGCTTGATTTGAATGTCGGGATTTTCTTTGAGTAGAAACTTAGGGATTCGAGCTTGACAAATGGTAGTGGAATCCAATTCCCACTAGTATACCAAATTCAAATCTTGAGGCATTATAAACACGGGCAAATTTTAGGTTGACTAGCATGAATTGAATTTTCATTGGTTTCATTTCTCGATTCTAGCCCTATGTAACATACCATTTTTTTTACAATAAGTATTTTGAACCCCACTGTTTCTCGTGGTGTGGTCCACTTGAGTTTTGGATCAACCTCATTTTTTGGCCCAGGCTCTAATATGGACGACCAAGACTAATGGACGGATTAGATTTGTCACAACATCTATATGAGGCCCACCGTCATTTTTGAAAAAAAAAAAGGAAAAAAAAAAAAGAAGAAAGAATTGCATGACATGTATAAGCACATCACCACGTTACAGCCCAGCCCCAAATTTCTTTCTCCACTCCGTCTTCTTTGTCCACAATAGAGGGTGTTAGACTCATCTAAACCCTTCAACCCACCATCCAAATAAGACTAGCCCACCGATCTAAACCATTCATCCAAACTGAAGTTTGTAGAAACTGTCATCATTATTATCTCTTACATTAGATCTGCTTATGCGGCCACTTGATCTTTCGATCTATTTTATTTCTCGACCTTACCTTTGATCAGTCTTGCAAATCAAATGAACAACGTAGATTTCTCACTACACATCATGGTGGATCCCACTTAGCTTCCATTTTTCAACTAAACTCCCTGAACTTCTGCACGCCTCCCGCAATCAACTCTCATTCTCTAATATGTTTTCTTGACTTGGAAACCCAACCAATCCTCAAATCCTTCCAAGAAGGTTATGGAAACCTTGGATTTTCTTCTGATCCCAACTGTTATTAATGAAGTCTTCACCGTCCAACCTAAAGTACAGTAAGTCATCGCCAGAGAGAAACCTAACACCAAATAATAGAAGGAGAAAAAGAGCTCAACTGCATCAGCTAGTGTTCCAGCGAGCTTGTCCAATGTTTCTGTCATCGTGTTACTGATCTCGGGTTGACCCCGAACCACTTCAGAAAGCATCCCACTAGACCCTCAGGTAAGTGATCTCCCCACTATTTATCTACTTCTCTTTTACACCACTTCAACATACAATTCTTCCATTGCACTATTGCATTAGCTCTTTTATTGCACAACAACTCACTGAATCAACTTAATGAGACAGCGTGTGAGTTACCTCCAGGTGTAGGTTCATATATCCAATGCATTAAGCACCGTCAGATTATATTGTTGTCAATTGCAGGAAAGTCGATCTATCCGGATCATAAATCAATGAGTGATATGTTATTATCATTGTCAAAACGCCAAATTGAATATTTAAGGGATTAGCCGATTACATTGTAATTCTAGTGGTGATTAGACAAAACATCATATCAAATCTAAAACACTAAATTAAGTATGTGATCTTTCCTTTTGAAAATTTTAGGTAAACATATAGATTGATTTGATTATTTATTATGTATTCAATTTATTTGATTATTGTCATAGTTGCAGATTATTTTATTTGATTCTTAATTGTATATTATAGAGGTAATTTATTTAAATTATTAATTGACTTCAATTAATTATCGTTATGTGCTTAAATTGTAATTATTTCCTTATTTTTACATGATGTATAATGTATTTAAATTTACGGGTGCTCTGCTCCAAAAGGATCACCATGTTATCTTTATGGGGTGCTCTGCCCGAGGTCATTCCCGAAAAGATCGGCACAGTATGGGTGCTCTGTCGTGGGTGATTCCCTAAAAGATATATACACATGGGTGCTTTGCCCTAGGTATTCACCCTAAAAGTTTATTTACAAGGTGATCTGCCTAGGGTCATTCCCTAAAAGGATCGACACACACAGATGCACTGCCCTGAATTAAATCCAAAAAAGATTTTAGATGACTGTATTATCTTATTTTATTATTATGAAAAATAAATTGTTATTGTTGTCATGTAAAATGTCAATTTAATAATCGTAATTAATCATATTATTTTATTGAATTGTATCGGTGTTAACGTAAAATTTTAAATTTTGGGAAGGATGTGACCCTATGAGCCAACGTGCTCACACCCGTATAGATTATTTTGCAAGGTTTGTATATGAAGAATTAGTTGGACAAGATCAAAGACTTTTTCCCATATTTATTTAGAAATTAATCAGTGTTCAATGTATGCTGTTATTAATTATTTTTGAATATCAATGTAATTAAATATTCAAGGATTGATTGATGGATGTTATTTAATAATAATTATTTTGACCCCTTTTAGTTACTTTGATTGCCTTGAAAATAATGTGAGTTGTGGTATATATTTTGTTTAAAGTCAACTCACAGCTCATAAATTCGGATTCGGGCCTGGCCAACTTGGATACCGAATTTCGAGGCGTGACATCCTATGTCAGGATATAAGAGTTTTTTAGGTTGGAATATGATATAGGTGCTTCTAGAATTGGATTCAACCACTGGTTTAGATCAAGCTAAGTAGGTTTTCTTATATCAAGTAGAGTGTCTACAACTCAATCCTTGGGTAGGTAAAACTGTAAAAACAAATGAAGGCCTAAATGATTTCTTTCATAATTGTTCATTTGTTTTGTACACCGTGACCACATTTTTTCATGAGCCCATTGACTTGTTAGGCCATATCTCACGGCAAGCTTGATCCTTCACACATATGCCATATGGGCATGTGTTTTGGTGTGTACATGAGCAGGGTCATAACGGATGTGGACTTAGCAAACCTTCATGATGTGACATAAGACTAATGTAGTTTTTCACGACATTTTGCAAGTTTTCGATTTTAATAAGTGGAGAATTCAAACCATTAAAAGAGAGAGAGAGAGAGAGAGAGAGAGATACAACAACAGCTCACATTATACTAGAAATTGTTTTAAGATGTAACCACGGGGATCTTCTTATATCGGAGATCTTTAAGGCACAATCCATCCACAACGAGACACAACAAATCAATGGTCTAGATTATGAAACTATGGGCCCCGCCTGTTATAATTGAATCGATAGCCAAATTAGGAGTGATCGATATTATTGACGTCTTAAGTCTGTCAATAACAAGGTCTATCGATGCCATCGACAGACCACTCGATGCCATGGAGCAAAGGTTGATGCCATCGACATGTGATCAATCCCATCAAAAAAATTCAAAAAATTCATGTTGGTTGCTTGAATGTTTTAGTGTTGGTACTTGATAACATCGAATGTGTTCGATGCCATCGACAGATCCTCAATCAAGTGTCGATGCCATCGAACATCACATTGAAGATGCACACAAAATTGCATAAGTTATTTCCTATTTCGGTTATAGCACTACATATATCAAGTGTAATCGGGTTTTAGAAGAGAGGGAGATATGTATTAGGGTTTTCTAATTCGTTCTTAAGGGTTCAAGGGTAAATTTAGGGTTCATGAAAAGAGATTCGAGATTTGTTCGAACCGGTAAGACTTCATTTATTGTAATTTATGCTTTCATAGTGTATTACTTATCGCTTTTGTGTCGTAGCTTTTTCTTGCAAAGATTTTCCCATGTAAATTTTAGATTTTTTTATTTTTTTTTTTGGAATTAGTTGTGTCATTGCGTGTACTTTACTTGATTCGTATCTGGGTATTTCCGCAGTTTCCAACAATTGAATGATGAGGGATATTCCAACGTGAATTGCCAACTAACGTTGTCACTAGTCAATAGCCATTAGATGGTGCACGTGGCCCCCACCATGATGCATGTGTTTTATCTACACCGTCCATCCACTTTTTCATATCATTCTAGTGTTTGAGCCCAAAAATGAGGTAGATCCAAATCTCATGTGGACCACACCACAAGAAATGTTTGGTGATCGAGCACCTACCTTAAAATTTTCTTAGGGACCATAAAAGTTTTAGTTGAAGTTTATATTTATACTTTTACTTCATTCAAGTCCATGTGACCTAATCAACAAGTTCGATGATAAATAAACATTACCATGGGCCTTGGGATGTTTTTAATGGTGAGCATTCACTCATCATTATTTTCTTATAGCGTGGTCCACTTAAGATTTGGATTTGTCATATTTTTAGGCCCACGCCCTAAAATGATGATATAGAATGGGTCCCGGACACATGGACTAGAGAAGGCCTGTTCAGAGGCAGAAGCTATCAAGACCGTCAGAACCTTAAAATAGGCATATATCGCAAAACAGAATGAGTTACTCGACATACTATATATGATTTTTGGGTAGGATGAGCTACTTTAGATAACCAACCCGGCATAGTACATGCCAAATTTGCGAGATTCCATCATATCGATGGCCGAATTTCATGTTTAGTTCTATTTGTATTCTAAATAGTAAGTTCTAGTTTGATTATAACTCTTCATCCATTGGGCTTTAAGAGTTGTGTCCAACATGAAAAGTGCTTAGAATAATTAGGAGAATAACGTGGTTAAGCTACATAGGATGTTTACTATAAAAAGTAAATTTATTATTTATAGTGAGTTATGAATTTCTAAGAGTTTTAATTATAGTTTGCTTCTGATTTCTCTCTCATTGTTTGGTATCCCTATTTAAAGGGTTGTGAAGTCGTTTATTTCAATCAATCAATTAAATTTCAAATTTATTAGAATTTATTTCTATTTTCTTGCTTTCTTTCTTTGTGGATTCGAGAAGTCTCTATGAGGAATCCAAAAAAGCTTCATGGATTCGAAGTAGTTATCCTTAAGGAAGACGGTGATTGACCTAATCACGTTCATCCCTGCATCAATTGGTATCAGAGCGATGACTCCCCTCGGACCGATGGCAAACAACAAAGGTATGCACCAAAATCCTGTGGACGGTGATCTAAAAATTCGTCATTTTTTGAAAAAAATGGAACCTTTCCACCAGGAGAGTCAGTTGACCATGCAAGGGCTGCAGGCAACCCTCAACCGTATTGTGGATGCACTAATTCCGCCTCGAGCCTAAGGCGATGTTCAACAACCTGTGGTCATTGTACGAAGCAACTTCGATTTCCACATAGCACCCACCAATAATGGTGAATCACGGGCTACTACCGTGAACATGAGGAAGTCATTGTACATGCCGAAGGTAGAGATAAATTTACAACAACACAACATCTTTTGAACAAGGTACACTGCATACAAAAAAGTATGTAATGTGATCATCGATGTTAAGAGCGATGAGAATTTCGTGTCAAAAATAATGGTGGAAAAACTACAACTGAAAACAGAAAGACACCCATCTCCATACACGATTGGATGAATCAAGGGGGTCAACAAAACAGAGATAACTGAACGATGTTGTATATCCTTTTTCATTGGTAAATATTATAAGGATGAAGTAATGTATGATGTGGTCGATATGGAAGCTTACCACATGTTATTTGGTTAACTCTGCTAAAATAATATTGATGCTACACATAGGGATCGGGATTACTTATTTATATTTATTAAAGATGGTAAAAAGATTACCTTCGTCCCTATGGGAAGGGAGAACCAATCTAAAACTTTTAAAGTGGAGAGACAATCTCTCACAACTGAACAGGCTTTTGTTAAACAATTTGAGGAAACAGGAAATATATATCCATTAGTTGAAAAGAAAAAATATATAGAGCCTGTGAACATATCAAGGGATTTAAAACCATTGTTGCAGAAATTCAAGGCGATTGTGCTCGATGAACTCCCTGATAAATTATCTCCCATACGAAATATACAAAACTACATTGATCTTGTCACATAGATAAGTCTGCCTAATTGCCCGCATTATTAGAAGGAATGTGAGATCTTGAAAGTAGAAGTGAAGGAATTGATCCATACTAGCAAGTCAAGGAGAGAATGAGTACATATATTGTGTCAACTCAAGAGTCTAATGTCAAATACAAGAAAATGGTTAATAAATATTGATATCAAAAGTTATCTCAGAATCATGAATCAAGTCCGTTGAGGAACTCGATGACGAGTTTTTTTCAAGAGGAGGGGTAGGTTGAGGGTCAAATATTGCATATCAGATCCCAATTATTACTCAAATTTACGAGTATGATACTGTTTAATGGTCCGATTTAATTGCGTTTGTGATACAGGATTTAATTACGAGCTGAAACTGAAAAAAGTTGCTTAAAGCTGAGATTTATTGCTCAAAATTCACCAAAGCATGGGACGGACTCTAAGAGACCAAGA
The DNA here is from genome assembly GCA_037074715.1 of Magnolia kwangsiensis. Taxonomy (NCBI): domain Eukaryota; kingdom Viridiplantae; phylum Streptophyta; class Magnoliopsida; order Magnoliales; family Magnoliaceae; genus Magnolia; species Magnolia kwangsiensis. The sequence goes on along the minus strand of CM073573.1, from coordinate 162,446,088 downwards.
TCAATGGATATACATGCTAGAAATCCATGAAAATTGAGAAATTGAAGCTCAAGTGGCTCGAAAATCATCCACAATGCAAGATCATGGGGTTCCCACCATCCATTCGGTTCGAAACTTCATACATGGTCTGAGGGTTATAAATTAACCGTACGCGTCAAATTTCAGCCATGGATCATTATAGAAGTGGCCCAACGGACACATCAGCCCCTAATACTCTGATTTGGGGCCCACCTGCTATCCGGATACGCTTCAACTTTGGTCCCTACGATTAAAATGGGATGTAAAAATGGATGGATGGAGCGGATTTATCAAAAGAATCACGGTGGGAACCACTTTACGTGAGTGCGTGTGCACAGCACACGTACACTCACGGTGCACCAAATTTGGTCAAACTGGTCAACCATTGCTGACCCGCTCAAATTCAAATTAGCCAGATTTCGCAATCTTGTTACGAAACAGAGGCTGCAGTCCATTCTTGTAAGCCACCATCGCAATCCAAAGGTACGATCTGGACCGTCCATCAGAGTTATACAGGTCCACTAACTATAACCTAGGTGGAATAATTCTCAAAAGTAATGAGGATCGAAATCTATCCGTCTAAATGAAGGATGAATGGCAGAGTAGAAAACCAGGTGAGCCACGTCAACGGAATAATAAAAACCGACCAGATCCGATCGATTTTTTGAGGAGAAACCGATGGACAGCGTGGATTTCTTTGATAAATCCAATCATGGACCCCACCAATGTCATAGCACGATCAGAGTGCGCAGGCCTGATTTTAGCATCCGGTCTCTGCCCGTTTCTGCGGACGCTGTATGATCATGGCAATGAACGGATGGTAGATCTGATCCATTCATCATGAAGGCCATCCTAAAAAGTCCCTTGAGAAGTTGATTCTTTACAAAGAGAGTAAGGAAGAATGGAGTTTTCAGCGTTGTCTTGCTGCTGTGAAACACATTGCTCTGCGCATGCTGCGAACTAGCTCTGAAATAGAGTTAATTGTGTAAACTGACTTTCTTATCACGCACGACCACGCTGGCTCCACCTCTTCAGCAGCCAACCTCTAGCAATCTATAAAAAGAAGACGGGAGAGAGAAAAGAGGGGATCCAAGGTTGGGAACGCTTACACAAGAAAGAGAGACAATTAGAGTTTTATTTATTTCTTATATTTTTATTTATATTTTAAGAGATTCTAGCCTCTCCATGTCAGGCTAAACCTCTTAGTTAGGGCTAAGAGGTGAAGCTTGTAGTGTGATGGGGAGACTTTTGCTTATGTTTTTTGTTTAGACTGAACTAATGTTAATTTTAGTTTAATGAAAGGAATGTTTTTAGTTTTCAATAGTCTGTTGTGACTAAAATTATAATGGGTCTACAATAGCTTTGAGTATGTTCCTTTCCTTTTGATGTTTATGACGTCAGGAAGCCCTGTTGTTCACTATCATCTCCTGAGCATGGTCGGATGACGGTACCCTTCCTAACCTTTATACATTATTGATTGGTTAGTAATTAGTTTAATTATGTTATTTACTTTATCTCTTGGGCATGGTTTGGTGATGGAATACATTCTAATTCATATACATTTCATTTCTTGAAAACTATATCAAAGGAAGTTCAGTTTAATTTCTATGGTTACACCTTCAACTGGATGAAGATTGACTCTAAGTCCAGTTGAGTTTCTGATGTAGGCATAAGATCTCCCTGATCTTTACAAGTGGATCCTTTGAATCCCTAGTTTCATTCATCTGAATTCCTGAAGTTTTAGATTAATTATTTTCATCATTATTTCTTTATTTTTCCTTATTTAGATTTCATCTTATTTTAGTTCTAGTTCGAATTAGTATCAGATTATGTACATGTTTCAGTCCCTTGGGATTCGACTTCGGTCTTACCGAGTTTATTGCTACATCACAACCCTGCACTGGGGGAGTGAACAAGTTTTTGGCGCCGTTGTCGGGGACTGACGGTTCCGTTTTCTGAAATTAATTGGTTTTAGAATTAGTTTAAGATTAAGATTTTTCTAATTGTAGGTTAGAATTTTTCTCTTTGATTTATAAAAACTAACTTATTTTCTTGTTTTGTAGGATCCTAACATAAACGTCTAATTTGGTGATCCCTTTTTAAATTCTCTATTTTTTTTTGTTTTTAGAACTAAGGTTTTAGTTTTAGAAATTTTTCATTTTAAAAAAAAAGAAATTGACTGATCTTTTCTTTACTTTTTTATTTTTAGTAAATTTCTAATTTCAGGATTTATATTTGTAGAAACTAATTTCTTTTATTTCCTATTGCAGGATTTTAACGTAGGAATTCTAATCTGCTAACTTCTCCGCCTCTTACTTTCCATATTGTTGTACGATCCTTTCTTTTATTTTTCTTAGGATTAGATTCAAAGTTAGGGTCTCATTATGTATATCCACGAGTGAGAATGTCAGTATGTTGAGAAGAATAATTTATATTGGGATGATGATTATGGTATAAATCAACTTATGTCTCAAAAATTTTCTGAAACTATCATTAAGAACCGATCGGAATATAAAGATCCACTGGTTAAGAAGTCTTTACATGATCATATGCAGGAGAATAATTACACCCCACGGATTAACAAAACAGTACATGAGTATTGGGGTTATAATAATTATAGGTGTGAAGACTATTATTACCTATCAGATAAGAAGAAAACAATGTGTGATTATATTATGAGTGATAAGTATTACCAACTATCAAATTCTCCCACTTATGATCCGTATGACTATAATCAGTGGAAATATCAATGTTGGGAAGATGAATCAGCAATATATCCTTGGGTCCTCTACCTTTGAAACCCAACCAGAAACGATCCAAGAGGATTCATTTCAGCGTAACATGGCTTGTCTTGCGAAAATTAGAAAATCATTAGAAACACTTAATTTGTGCCTTGATAAAATAGAGGAGGCTCGTTCATCTCAGCCACAATTCATTCCAGGAATGAAATACAATGCGAGGAAAGTCATCCTAACTCGCTTTTGAAGAACTCTGAAATTTGAAATGAGGAGTTAGATTCCATTAATGAGCATACGGTTCAATTTTTCGATGAGTCGATCTCGATGACTGTTCAAAAGAATGGTGAACAGACATGGGTTTCTTTCAAATGCAATGATGATAACACACTTCACTCACATGACACACTCGAGTTCAATGATAAGGAAGATGTTAGTCTATGTGAACCTCAACCCAATCTGGGAATAGAATGTGAGGATAGTGATCCCATTCCGAGTGTGCTCTACACAGAATTAGACGATGATGCGTATTGGGATGATGATAATGAACGTGCAGTCCAAATTCTCCTAGAATTAATCTCAAGTTTGGTCCAGGTCAATGATCAAGACGTACATGAAGTGGTCTCATAATAAATCACTCCCCTCACCTAATATGTCTGATTTAAAGGTGGAGGATGAGCCCCTTACAACTAACCCTTCTAACTCTTATGAAATATGTTTAGACCACTCTTCTGAATCGAGTGATGATATGATTCGGGAGAAGGACGAGTTGCTCGCTACAACCTTGGAATTTAAAACCACTCAGTTGAGGCCACCATCTAAGCTGTACACATTTAACAATTCAATACCTCGATTGAGTAGTTTTAATGAATAAAGTGATCACATCGATGCTTCCCCTATTGATTTTCAATCTGTCTGTGCAGGACTGAAGCAAGAGAGCGTAATCTGTCCACTTTTAAGGATGATAGATTCCTTGGACAGATCATTACAAGCTCCAATGTAAGTCACACTCAGCTGAACTTCCCAACTCTTGGAATTGCTTGGCACACTTTGCAGGTTCCAACAATCCCATGTATGTCTTGCAAAACAACATTTTGGTATTTATCACTGACCGAGAGAACCCTTATTTTGAAGCCCCTTCTTCCCTTAATCCTAAACGTCTACCATTATAGGAGGAAGAGCTGACAATGGAACCGAAGTTTGATACTTTGGAAAGTGTCGAGACTACATCACTTCTTAAGAAGTTTTCTGAACTTTATTTACTTATAGTCTTTGATTCACTATGGGATACTAACGTTGAAACTTTTTCTGTCACAGGTGAATCGTATATACTCTGAATACCTTAAGTAATTCAATGGAAAATTTCTTATGAGGTACATAAGTCTATCTGGAAAGTCATGCTCCAGGGCGCCCAAGCTTATTGCAAAAAGGGCTTTTAGATGATCTTGTTAAGGAACCTACTGAGAAACTTGTCAAGATACTAACTAGAAGAGGAACCTTACGGCATGATCAAGTAGTTTTTTCCTGCTTTCATAGGACTAGGGTAGTTTGCTTTATGTTGTTTTAGGATAGACGATTTTATGACATTAGCTTAGTTTGTTTTTATTAATTTCTCTCTTGTGCTGACCTACTCTCACGCTGCGTTATCATTGTGGAAAAGTCTCTCTTGATTTCTTCATCTAGGTACTATCTTTCCATCACTTTGCCTTTACTTTCGTTGTCTGATATGCATTGCATGCTTATTTCATTTTACATTAAGGACAATGTAGATTTTAGGTTGGGGGTGGAAGATTAGGTTGCCTAATCAGTATTTTCTTAGTCTTGAGCAAAAATTGTGAAAATTTTTCAAAAATTTTTGGACTTTCTAGTGAATTCGAAGTGATTTTGACGGATCTCAAGATACATGATGTTGGTAATTTATGACTCTTAGATTTCACAGTTAAGTTTGAATTGTTAATCCATGATTAGAAGTTTAAACATTGATTGAGTCTTGATTTCACATGTCACATCTCGCTTACACATCGACATTTCAGTTTAATATTGAAGAATTAACTTAGTAATCACTAAGCATGAAAGGAGCCAGCCTGAAAATTTTTAGCATTAGTTTATAAAGAAGAATTGAAAGGATTGGGCGAATGGTCTTCACCATACGTTTGCTCCCTATAGGTGAAGGTTTGATTCCCCAAAGTTAACATTCAAAAATTATTAGGCGACTGATCTTTACCATAAGTTTGCTCCCCACAGGTAAAGACTTGATTCCCCTCCTTGGCATTACTGGTAAAAAGTTAATATAGTGTGAAAATTATCAAAAGCTAAAAGAATAAAAAGATGATCTATGAGGTAAGTTTCGATTTAAGTTTTGGTTATCATGCATTCTCTTGTTAGTTACCCATGATATCCTGAAATAAAGAAGTGAATCTTAATGATGATTAGCCGAGATTACACTATACTCTCATGGATCCTAATGTTTAGAATTTTTCTAATTGGTGGATTAATACTTTGATCTTAATTATGAAGTTTACTGAGCACTTAAGTATAGGAAATGTAAGGCCCAACGTTCATGAATCTTAGACTTTTAGTATCTTGATTGTTTTAAAAAATCACTCGAATTTATAGAAATTGGTTTGTAATTCTCAACTTATTTTTCTCATAACTTGCTCGAAACTAGCAAGATGCTGGTTGGGGGTTGTGTTGAGGGTCAAATATTGCATATCAGACCCCAATTACTACTCGAATTTACGAGCATGATATTGTTTAATGGTCCGATTTAATCGCGTTTGTGATGCAGGATATAATTATGAGCTGGGACTAAAAAAAGGTGTTTAAAGCTAAGATTTAGTGCTCAAAATTCACTAAAGCATGGGACGAAATCCAGGAGACCGAGATCAATGAATATACACGTTAGAAATCCGTGAAAATGGAGAAATTGAAGCTCAAGTGGCTCGAAAATCATCCAGAATGCAAGATCACGGGGTTCCCACCATCCGTTCGGTTTGAAACTTCATACATGGTCTGAGGGTCATAAATTAACCGTACACATCAAATTTCAGCCATTGGATCATTGTAGAAGTGGCCCAACGAACACATCAACCCCTAATACCCTAATTTGGGGCCCACCTGCTACCCGGATACGCTTCAACTTTGGCACTATAGTTAAAATGAGATGTAAAAACGGATGGATGGAGCGGATTTATTAAAAGAATCACGGTGGGAACCACTTTACGTGAGTGCATGTGCACAACACATATACACTCACAGTGCACCAAATCTGGTCAAACCGGTCAGTCATTACTGACCCGCTCAAATTCGAATTAGCCAGATTTTGCAATCTTGTTGCGAAACAGAGGCTATGGTCCATTCTTGTGGGCCACCATCGCAATTCAAAGGTACGATCTGGACCGTCCATCAGAGTTATACAGGTTCACTAACCATAACCTATGTGGAATAATTCTAAGAAATAACAAGGATCGAAATCTATCTGTCCAAACGAACGATGAATGGCAGAGCAGAAAACTATGTGGGCCACGTCAACGGAAATAAAAAATCGACCATATTCGACCGGTTTTTCGAGAAGAAACCGATGGACAGTGTGGATTTCTTTGATAAATCTGCTCATGGGCCCCACCAATGTCATAGCACGATCAGAGTGCGCAGGCCCGGTTTTAGCGTTTGGTCTCTGTTCTTTTTTGCGGACGCTGTACGATCATGGCAATGATCGGATGACAGATCTGATCCGTTTATCATGAAGGTCATCGTAAAAAGTCCCAGGGGAAGTTGATTCTTTGGAAAGAGAGCAAGGAAGAATGGAGTTTTCGGCGCTGTCTTCCTGCTGTGAAACACATTGCTCTACGCATGCTACGAACCGGCTGCAAAACAGAGTCGGTTGTGTAAACCGACTTTCTTGTCATGCACGATCACACTGGCTCCAGCTCTTCAGCAGCTGACCTCCAACAATCTATAAAAAGAAGATGGGAGAGAAAAGAGGGGATCCAAGGTTGGGAATGCCTGTACAAAAAAGAGAGACAATTAGAGTTTTATTTATTTATTTATTTCTTATGTTTTTATTTTTGTTTTAAGAGATTCTAGTCTCTCCATGTCAGGCTAAACCTCTTAGCTAGGGCTAAAAGGTAAAGCTTGTAGTGTGATGGGGAGACTTTTGCTTATGCCTTTTATTTAGACTGAACTGATGTTAATTTTAGTTTAATAAAGGGAATGTTTTTTTAATTTTTAATGGTCTGTTGTGACTAAAATTACAATGGGTTTGCAATAGCTTTAAGCATGTTCCTTTCCTTTTGATGTTTATGACGTCAAGAAGCCATGTTGTTCACCATTGTATCTTGAGCATGGTTGGATGACGGTACCCTTCCTAACCTTGATACATTATTGATTGGTTGGTAATTGGTTTAATTCTGTTATTTACTTTGTCTCCTAGGCATGGTTTGGTGATGGAATCCATTCTAATTCATATACCTTTCATCTATTGAAAACTATATCAAAGGAAGTTCAGATTAATTTTCATGGTTACACCTTCAACTGGATGAAGATGGACTCTAAGTTCAGTTGAGTTTCTGATGTAGGCATAGAATCTTCCTGATCTCTACAAGTGGATCCTCTGAATCCCTGGTTTCATTCCTTTGAATTTCTGAAGTTTTAGAATAATTATTTTCATCATTATTTCCTTATTTTCTCTGATTTAGATTTCATCTTAGTGTAGTTCTACTTTGAGTTAGTCTCAGATTACGCACAGGTTTCAGTCCCTTGGGATTCAACCTCGGTCTTAATGAGTTTATTAATACATCACAACCCTGCACTTGGGGAGTGAACATAGTTTGATGTAGAAAGTATTACAGATACATTTTTAACATAGTTGGACCAAAAGGTGGACTGTAAATTGATCATAACTTTTGATTTGAGTATCATTACGGTATACCAGACGAAGTATTATAAACCAAAGCAGTATAAGAACTCGAGGATGAGTTCTTTTGAAGTGGAAGGGACTGATGTAGAGCGGGTTGCGGACACTTTCATATCCGAGGTAGACCAGAGAAAGCCCGATCAGAGGCAAAAACTATTAAGACCATCAGAACCTTAAAACAGACATATCTCGCAAATTGAAATAAGTTACTCGACGTTATATATGATTTTAGGGTAGGACAAGCTACTTCAGTCAACCAAACTGGCTATGTTGGTTTACCCACGCCGAATTTGCAATATTTCATCATGTCAACGGTTGAATTATATATTTAGTTCTGTTTTTACTATAAATAGTAAGTTTTAGTTTGATTATAAATTCTCATCAGTTGGGTTTTAGGAGTTGTGTCCAACATGAAAAGTACTTAGATTAATTAGGAGAACAATGTGGTTAAGCCACATAAGACATTTACTATAAAAAAGTAAATTTACTATTTATAATGAGTTACAAATTTTTAGAAGTTTTAATTATAATTTCCTTCTAATTTCTCTCTTATTACTTGGTATTCCTATTTAAAGGGTTATGAACTCGTTTATTTCAATCAATTAAAATTTGAATTTATCAGAATTTATTTATATTTTTTTGCTTTCTTTCCTCGTGAATTCGAGAAGTCTCTATGAAGAGTCTAGAAAAGCTCTTTAGATTCGGAGTAGTTATCCTTGAGGAAGACGGTGATCGACCTCATCACGCTCATCCCTACATCGAATGATCTATGGAAAAATAAATGATCAACGTGAATAAAACACATATATTATGGTAGGGCCCATAGAGCATTGTCCGATAGCGTGCTCTGCATTTGGAATATCCTCGGTGATCTAATGTGGTGGGATTTAATTGGCCACATGGCACTATAAAAAATAAAGTGCACACAAAATACGTTTGAAAGTTGTCCCACTAGTGGTACTCAAATAGTGAAATTTAATTGGGCCACCCGGTCCAATAATAGATGGGGCATCCCAATACAGACAACTTTCAAACATACCTTCTACTAGCCCTATTTTTTCACTGTCTGTGTTGTCCATTTAAATTCCGCTAAATCAAGTCACCATGAATATCCTGGTGATTATCTCATCAGCTAGGCCGCTCAGGTGGAGACCTGCCTGGTGGGTCCAACACATGTTCATACTTGTGTTTTCCCATCTTTTATGTCTGTTTTAGCTTATGAACAGGTTGGATCCCAAATGAACATGGTGGACCTTAGGAAGATTCTGACAGTGGGCGTCACTCTCCTTACTGTCTTTTCTCCAACTTTCGATCTGCCTTATTATTTTTATCATACCCTAAAATAATCTCTTCAAATGTATGAACGGTGTGGATGCAACACACATATATCATGGTGGGTCCTACAGAACTTTGTGACGTCGCTTCCGTGCCAGTCCCAGTCTCACTATTCAACCTGTCAGTAGCTAATCCGCGTCCGGAACTAAAACACCGATGCGGATATCCTGCTAAAGCCTTTCGTCAAAGTTCCTCGCTGGTAGCTTAGGTGGGCCCACCGTGATGTTGGTGAGAAATCTTCACTGTACATCCTTCATTTTAGGATACGTGGTTAAAATTGAAAAGTATCCAAAGCCAACGGCCGTACCAAAGGAAAAAAAATTTGGTTAGGGAAATTTATGCAGTTGAAACTTTTATGAGTTAAACAGTGGTGTTTAGCTGCCATCTATGCCGCTAATAACGTCAGTCATTTCTAAGGATGAGCTAAAAATAAAAATTTTAACATGAATCAAAACTTTCATGACCCATGAATATTTCAACCGTGATCATTTAATTATCATGTTTTCAGCTCACTTGAGCTTTGGATGCGGTTCATTTTTTTGACAACATATTATAAAATAAACTCACAAAACAGATGGACAGAAGGATTTTTCACAAACATCACAGTGGGCCTCACCTGTGTCCCCAGCGCAGGAACTGCCTGCGAAAGCCTTTCCCAGGATATCGGCGTCCGTGGACGCGGATTCCGCCCTAACCCCGCCCGGACGGATCCATGGGGTTCATGTAATTGTTTTATCCAAGCATTTCAAAACTTTGCTCTGATCATTTTAAGTTATGAAAATAAAACTGAGGCAGGTCTGCAGCTCTAATGGACCACACCAAAGGAAGCTGCGGTGATAATGACACTCACCCTTGAAACCTTTCTCAGGGCCAACGTGATGTGTTTTTACCATCCAACCTAGTAATAAGGTTATGTGGACGTGTATGAAGTGAAAACACAAATATCACATTGATTCGAAACTTCTTCAGCTCTCAAGAAGTTTTTAATGGTGGATGTTCAATACCCACTTTGTGGTCTACTCAAGGTTTGGACCTGCCTAATTTTTTGAAATATATATTAAAACAATCCAAGAAAAGTGTTGAACGGCGTGGATAAAACTGTTACATTACAGTGGTCCCCACAGAGGTCGGACGCAATCCGCCTCCGTGTCCCGGGCTCCGAATGGGCAGTTCTGTGGGTGGGTCCACCGTGATGTATTTGTACATCCAAACCGTCTATCCCTTTTATCAGATTATTTTAAGGCACCAAAACAAAAATGAGGCAGATCCAACTATCAACCGGACCACACTAAATAATAAGCTCGGTTGCAGGAAATTGCACAAAGTATTAAATGTCTCTTGCATTAAATAGAAGAGTCATCTGTGGTGTGGTCCATTTGATAGGTGGATCTGCCTCATTTTTTGTTTTTCTGCTTAAAATCATCTGAGAAAATGGATAGAGGTTTGGATGTACACATACATCACGGTGGGCCTGCCCACTTAACTGCCCGTTCGGAGCTAGGGACGGGCAGGGTAGTACGCAATCCGCGTCCCGCGTCCCTACGACACAGTAGCATGGCCTCTCAAAATTGTCCACTTGGCACGCATGTAACTCAAATCAAAAGCGTCCAAATCCTTGGATATATGGTCGGGACTGTTCAGTGCCTTTTCATCCTAGCCTTCGACAAATGTCAATCAAATTATTCATTCGAATCAGCATCCCACCGTATTTTTAATTAATTAATCCATACGAGATGTCCGTATAACCCAAAGCTTTGTGGGGTCCATTGATTTTTCAATAGGGCAGACATGACATGAGTTTTGAATTAGGAAGGTGTTTGCGTTTTCTCTGCATCCTGATTGGAATCACCTCATGAGCGGGCTTGGATGACATATAAATATCATGGTCGGCCAAATGAAAGTTTCAACCGTTGGCATTTCAATCCTCATCTTTTCCTGTGGTGTGGCCCACTGAGTTTTGAATCTGCCTCGGAGTGTTTAGGATTTCTGTGTAATTGCACGCAACTCAAGCTCCTGTTGGACCAGTGGTATAGGAACCGTTGAAAACATCTGTTTCACGCAGCTGGTAAAATACCCAATCTCTTTGGCCCACCATGTTTGTTGGACATGTAAAATCAACTCCCTCAATCACGTGGTAGGTAAGTTTCAAAAGTCTCTGGATTAAAAAATCAGGTGGGCCACCCCAGGAAATAATGGAGTTGGGATGCTAAACATGGTTTGTGTGTGGGGCCACCACTGTGCACACCTTTCATCGAAACCGTTCATCCAGGACTCAACCAAAACAATGAAGGACCGTACAAAGCCTGATTCAGAACTCAGGCCAGCTACAAGTCTTGAACTTAGAAGGTTTAGGCGCAATTTTACGTTATTCCCATTGGTGTGGCCCATCTGAGTTTTTAAACGGGTGGTCTTTTGCATGCACTGTTAAAGTAAGATTCATCACCTGATGGACGGAGTGGATTTCCCACACAAAACACGGGGACAAAAGAGTAGGTGTTGTAGACGATTTCGGCACCGTTGGGTAACGAGGGACAGCCGGATACATATTAGTTATATGGGCGTGGGGATAATTTTTCAGAGATCTGGGCCATTCATCAGCTAGTGGACACTTCAAGCATGTCACATGACAAAATTCATGGCAGAAAACTCATTGAATGAGCCACACATTTGCGTTGAATTTGGAACGTCGAATTATTTTTCCAACTACCCATTTTCTCATATAAGTTTGACCCACCTCGTAAGCAGGCCGATCTTAATCCATGGCATGTTCATGATATACCCACCTTAATGAACGGTCTGGATCACAAACAACTGTACCGTACATCTAGATCTCCACCGCGTGTGCAGCATACGCCCAGATCTCCGGTTCGTCTTCCGCCCCCTGGGCCCTCACGTGAGGGGGAGTGGCTTCGGTGGGTCCCCGGATAAGATCCACCCATGTCGGTGGATCCCTGACCGTGGGGCCCACTGTAGTGTATATGTCTTATATCCACGCCGTCCTTCCGTTTTTCCATCTCATTTTGGGCATAAGCCCAAAAAATAAAGCGGATCCAAATCTAAGGTCGACCACATCATAGGAAATAACGTTGGTTGACTAGTATAAACTAAGCCACAAAAGTTTTGCTTCATCCAGGTCTGTGAGACCTCATCAACAGGTTGGATGGAAAATAAACATTATGGTGGGCCTTAGGAAGTTTTTAATGGTGAGCATTTAATCACCACTGTTTCATATGGTGTGGTCCACCTGAGATTTTGATCTGCTGCATTTTTTTAAGCCATGCCTAAAATGAGCTGGAGAAACAGATGGATGGCATCGATATAAGACACATGTATTAATCCGGGTTCCACAGTCAGAGATCTACGAACTCGCTTCTCCATTGGGGTGCTGGCCACTGGCAATTGCCTGACAGGGTATAGGGTGGAGCAGGATCGGAAGTTACGTGGGGCACTGATATTTGTGAGAAATCCGTTCTTTACGTGGGTTGAAAAATGCTTGCCATTCAAACTGTCCGAAGTCCACTATAATTATTTGCCATCCAAACCGTTCATAAGGTCATTCCTACTTTCTATTAGGATCTGACTCATCCTTACCGTTCATATATCTTGCTGGCTCATTTTAAGACATGGCACAAAAACAAAGAAGGTCTGAATCTTAGATGGACCACGCCACACAAAACAGGTGATTTACTATCGAAAACTTCTTATAAGCCACGGAAGCTTTGGATCAGATATATATAATTTCCCTTTATCCAGCAGGTCTATGTCACCTTATCAACAGGTGGGCCCAGAACCAGTCTCTTATGCGATGTGGTGGCCATTAAGTCACCACTCTTTTATTATGCGATGCGGTTCATCAGATATTTGAATTACTTGATTTTTAAGACCATGTGACGCAGGGATGAACGTGATGAGGTCGATCACCGTCTTCCTCCAGGATAACTACTCCGAATCCACGGAGCTTCTCTGGACTCCTCACAGAGACTTCTCGAATCCACGAGGAAAGGAAGCAGGAAAATAGAAATAATTCTAATAAATTCGAAATTGATTGATGAATTATTAAAAACGAGTTTACACCCCTTTAAATAAGGGAATCAAGCAACATGAAAGAAATCAGACTCATACTACAACTAAAACTCCTAGAATTCGCAACTTACTATAAATAGTAAACTTACTATTTATAGACGGTCACGATGTCTACTAGTGCGCAAGGTTTTCGGCCAAAAATAGTAAGTGTCCTATTTGGCTTCAACAAACCGTTCTCCTAATTATCCTAAGCACTTTTCATGTTGGACACAACTCCTAAAGCCCAACGGATGAAAAGTTACACTCAAACTAAAACTTACTATTTATAGTAAAAACAAAATTAAAATGAGGAAACGACCGTCGATCAGGGGTTTTTTCGCAAATCCGGGCTGCGCAACCCGGCGTAGCGGGGTTGGTTGGCTAAAGTAGCTCGTTCTACCCCAAAATCATATATTTTACGTCGGATAACTCATTCCGGATTGTGAGATACGCCCGATCTAAGGTCCGATGGTCCGGATCACTTCTGTCGCCGACCGTGCCTTTTCTGATCCATCTTAGCCATGAAATTGTCTGCGACCCACTCTACATCAGTCCCCTCCACTTGAAAAGAACTCGTCCTCGAGTTCTCCTCCTGCGCTGGTTCATGATACTCGGTCAGGTCCGCAACGTTGAAAGTTCGTGAGATCGCCATGTCATCTGGAAGATCAACAACATAAGCATTGTCATTGATCTTTCGGATGATCGGTACCGGTCCAATCTTCTTATTCTTCAGCTTGTTGTACATCCCGGTCGGAAATCTTTCTTTTCGCAAATGGACCATTACCTGGTCGCCCACCTCGAACACCTTTTGTCGACGATGCTTGTCCGCTTGTTCCTTGTACTTTTCGTTCGAGGCATGTAGCTTAGTCTGCACCTCCGCATGAATACCCATGATCCTGTCTGCCATATGTTTTGCTGCAATACTCATGCCTGGGAGCTTGGGCAGAGGGACCAAGTCTAGTGTGTGGCGAGGTACTCGTCCGTAAATAACCTGGAACGGAGATTTCCCTGTCGAGCGGTTCACCATGTTGTTGAATGCAAACTCTGCTTAAGACAAGGCCAAATCCCACTGCTTCGGTTTCTCTCCTGAAATACATCGAAGGAGGTTTCCCAAAGTGCGATTCACAACTTCGGTCTGCCCATCAGTCTGTGGGTGGTAAGCACTGCTGAATTGAAGTCGTGTATCGAATCGAGTCCACAAAGTCCGCCAAAAGTGGCTAATGAACTTCGTGTCACGATCAGAAGTAATGGTCTTAGGGACCCCGTGTAGCCGTACGACCTCCCTGAAGAATAAATTCGCCACGTGTGTTGCATCAAGGGTCTTCTTGCATGGGATAAAGTGCGCCATCTTGGAGAAACGATCTACCACTACGAACACCGAATCCATGCCGCGTTGTGTTCGTGGAAGACCAAGTACGAAGTCCATTGATAAATCCTCCCAAGGACCGTCAGGCACAGATAACGGGGTGTAGAGGCCCGTATTCTGAGATTGTCCCTTGGAGGTCTGACAAGTATGACAACGTTGTACGGCTCTTCCCACATCACGTACTAATTGCGGCCAGTAATACCACTCTTCCACAAGAGCTCGCATCTTGTCTCGCCCAAGGTGTCCACCGAGGCCACCTCCATGTAGTTCCTGAATAATCTGCTCCCTTAGAGAACTTTGGGGGATGCACAATCGATTCCCTTTGAAGAGAAAACCATCCTGTATATGAAAGTCACTGGGGTGACCTTCTTGGCACTTCAACCAGGAATCTTTGAAGTCTTTATCCTCGGCATATAGCTCCTTGAGACAGTCAAAGCCGACCACCTCATTGTGCACCGTAACAAGTAGTGACGCACGACGGCTAAGTGCATCAGCCACCTTATTCTGCTGACCTGACTTATGCTTCAGAACAAACGTAAATTCCTGTAAAAACGCAACCCATCTAGCATGCACACGATTCACGTTTGTCTGACTATTAATAAACTTTAATGCCTGATGGTCGGTGTACAGAACAAACTCCCTCTGAATCAGATAATGTCGCCAATGTCGCAGCGCCTGAACAACTGCGTATAACTCAAGCTCGTAAGTCGACCACTTCTTTCGGGCTTCACTGAGCTTCTCGCTATAGAAGGCTACCGGCCTGCCTTCCTGTGATAATACTCCTCCTATTCCGACATATGAAGCGTCACACTCCACCTCAAATAATTTATCAAAATTAGGAAGCACCAAGATCGGTGTTGTAGACAAACGATGCTTGACCTCATGAAAGCTCTTATCAGCTTTATCGGTCCACTGGAACGGCCCTTTTTTCATGCAGTCCGTTATTGGCGCGACTATGGTGCTAAAATCTCGCACAAATCGACGATAGAAAGTCGCCAATCCGTGAAAACTCCTCACCTCATGAATGTTTGTCGGGATCGGCCATTCCCTAATAGCTCGCACCTTTTCATCGTCCACCCGAATTCCTGTGGACGTTACAACAAATCCTAAAAACAACAGGCTGTTAGTTAAAAAACTACACTTTTTCAAGTTGAGGTACAACTTGTTATCTTGTAGGACCTGCAGCACCTGCCTGAGATGTTTCTTATGTTCCGCCTCATCCTGGCTATATATCAATATGTCATCAAAATATACTACCACAAATCGGCCAGTGAACGGTTTTAGAACTTGATTCATCAAACGCATAAAAGTACTTGGTGCGTTCGATAGGCCGAAAGGCATGACTAGCCACTCATATAACCCTTCCTTTGTCTTGAATGCCGTTTTCCATTCATCGCCGGGTCGAATACGAATCTGATGGTACCCACTCTTTAGATCGAGTTTAGAGAACACTTTAGCCCCTTCTAACATATCGAGCATGTCGTCCAACCGTGGTATTGGAAACCGATATTTAATAGTAATTTTATTAATTGCTCGGCTGTCGACACACATGCGCCAGCTTCCATCTTTTTTTGGCGTTAATAATGCTGGTACAGCACATGGGCTCATGCTCTCTCTCAAAGACCCTTACGGATCAATTCCTCCACTTGCCCCTGAAGTATCTCACACTCCCTCGGACTCATCCGATAATGAGGGCGATTGGGCAGGCTAGCCCCAGGGACGAGGTCTATGTGATGTTGGATGTCTCTCATGGGGGGCAATCCATCAGGTAAATCTTCAGGCCAGACTTCTTTGAATTCGTTTAGTAACAGTCTTAAGCTTGGAGGGATGTTTGAGGGTTCCTCCTTCTCGCCCTTCACCACTACGGCATATACCTCGCCGGTTTCCTTGGACTCCTCTATGAAATCCCGAATGGTCAAGAGAGAACTCCCCTCCACTTTAGAGGCTTCAGGGTGGTTCTCTGGTGCCATAGGGGCAAAGATTATTTTTCGACTATCCTTGACGAATATATAGACATTGTCTCGCCCCCGATGGGTCGCATCACGGTCCGACTGCCAGGGTCGACCGAGTAGCATATGGCAGGCTTCCATGTCAACCACGTCACAAAGTATCTGATCCTTATAATGTTTACCAATTGAAAATGAGATAGTGCATTGTTCAGTTACCTTGGTCTCGTTCACTTTTTTTATCCAGCCAATTGAGTACGGGGAAGGATGTTTCGTCGTTGGTAGCTGCAACTTATCCACCATTACTCTTGAGACGATGTTCTCGCTGCTACCACTGTCTATGATCACATCACATACCTTTCCGCTGACAGTGCACCGAGTACGAAATATATTGTGCCGCTGTGGATGTAATTCCTTTCGTGGGGTATACAGTAGTCGCCTCACAACGAGAGATTCGCCACGATCTTCGCCTGTCACTTCATCGCCACCTACTATTTCTTCAGTGGTTTGTTCATATTCATCAAAGCCATGATCCTCTTCCACGGCCTCATCTTCAGTGCCCCCTTCGTTTATAGTCAAGTGCGCTGCCGGACGTTGAGGACAAGTGTTTGATAAGTGGCCTGGTTGGCCACAGCGGTAACAATTGTTCGGCCTTGGCCGAGCATAAGGATTCGGAATCCTACTCGGGCCCGCTGTTGTGGGTGCTGCCCGTTGAGGTCTGGATGGTCCGCTCCCCGTATCACGGTTCGCGGGTGGAGGAGGTTGAGGACGTTCTCCTACCGGATCTTTTCCTCGAGCCAGCACTGGATCCTGTGTGGGACCTGTCATAGGGGGTCGATTTGAAGGATAGGGACGAGCAGGAGCTCTTGCAAGCTGCGTTTCTGCCCTTCCTGCCAATTGAACTGCTTCATCTACGGTCCCGACTGGGTACATCTGAACTCGATCCTGAATTACCGGTCGCAACCCACCTATAAATCGTGCCACTTTCTGTGACTCAGATTCTGACAAATCGTTTCGTGTAGCCAACCGCTGGAATTCTTCAGTGTAATCTGTAACAGTTCGATTTCCTTGTCGGCAATTCTGGTATTGCTGGAATAATATCTGCTCATAATCACTGGGGAGAAATCGTGAACGAAGAAGACGTCTCATCCGAGGCCATGATGCGATGGGCGCCTTGTTTTGGCGGGCTCGTGAGAGTTGCAATTGTTCCCACCATGCAGAAGTACCAGATTTCAATTTAAACGCTACCAACTTCACCCTTTTATGGTCTGGCACATCCATATAATCGAAATATCTCTCTACTTCGGCTACCCAATCGAGAAAATCTTCGATACGTAATAAACCGTTAAAACTAGGAAGTTCAGCCTTACCTCGATAGTCTCTTTCAGCACGATCTAAACGATCGCCTCCATGGACTGGTCGTCGATCAAAACCCTCATTAATGTCCTCGTCGCTGGAACTAGAATCATCTGGTGTAGCCCTACGATTTACCGCTGGTAGTGCTCTGCGATAATCAGGGTCACGTCATATAGCAACCACAGGTGGTGGAGCGACCATAGGTGGTGGAGCACCGCCTAGGGCTCGGGGCGGAAGTAGCGCATCTGCAAGACGGTCGAGGGTTGCCTGCAGCCCTTGCATGGTCAACTGACTCTCCCGATGGAAAGCTTCCATTCTTTCCGAAAGATAACGAATCCCTGGATCATCGTCCACAGGATTTTGATTCATACCTTCGTTGTTTGCCATCGGCCCGAGGGAAAACCTCACTCTGATACCAAATTGACGCAGGGATGAACGTGATGAGGTCGATCACCGTCTTCCTCCAGGATAACTACTCCGAATCCACGGAGCTTCTCTGGACTCCTCACAGAGACTTCTCGAATCCACGAGGAAAGGAAGCAGGAAAATAGAAATAATTCTAATAAATTCGAAATTGATTGATGAATTATTAAAAACGAGTTTACACCCCTTTAAATAAGGGAACCAAGCAACATGAAAGAAATCAGACTCATACTACAACTAAAACTCCTAGAATTCGCAACTTACTATAAATAGTAAACTTACTATTTATAGACGGTCACGATGTCTACTAGTGCGCACGGTTTTCGGCCAAAAATAGTAAGTGTCCTATTTGGCTTCAACAAACCGTTCTCCTAATTATCCTAAGCACTTTTCATGTTGGACACAACTCCTAAAGCCCAACGGATGAAAAGTTATACTCAAACTAAAACTTACTATTTATAGTAAAAACAAAATTAAAACGAGGAAACGACCGTCGATCAGGGGTTTTTTCGCAAATCCGGGCTGCGCAACCCGGCGTAGCGGGGTTGGTTGGCTAAAGTAGCTCGTTCTACCTCAAAATCATATATTTTACGTCGGATAACTCATTCCGGATTGTGAGATACGCCCGATATAAGGTCCGATGGTCCGGATCACTTCTGTCGCCGACCGTGCCTTTTCTGATCCAGCTTAGCCATGAAATTGTCTGCGACCCACTCTACATCACCATGCCCTAAAATGACAGGGCAAAACGGAGGGATGGCATGGATGTACAACACATACATCAATGTGGGCTTCTGGCGACGGCCTGGCCGTGTTCCCCCTATCTGACCGAATCCGCTCCACCTACGGAATCACGACCCTTCATCATATTCCAGGCTTTCAATACGTGACTGCACGAGTATGAAGCATCACAGTCCGCCAGAGCAACAAAGTTCTTCTCTTCCTCCCTCTTCATCCATACAAGAAAAAAACAGTACGCGTAAGAGAGGATTGGCCGCCCGCCCTCTCTGACGGGAGCTCCCACGTTCGGATCCCTGTCTCAGATTCCTTCCCAAAATACCCTTTCTCTCTCAGATTTAAATCTTATATCACAGCAATTCCAACTTTACCGCCGCATTCTTTTCGTATTTTCTCAAACCGGCCCCAGATCCATCCGTCGAGATGATCACAATCCCATACATCACCGCTCTCACAACCCTCTTCAGCTACGGCCTCCTCTTCGCCTTTGGCCAGATCAGAGATCTCTTTCGTAAAGTCCTCGATTGGTCCACCTCCAACAATCTCCACGTCCGTACCATCATCATCATCTTCTTCATCTTCTCTCCCTTTCGATTTCATTTCCTACATCTCCGATATTCAACCGACAGTGTTCTCTTGTGTGCAGGGATACGCGCCGATCTGTCTTGGCCTCGAGGATTTCTACACCCGACGGTTGTATCTCCGTATTCAAGTAATTCTTCAGATGATTTCTCTCTCTCTCTCTCTCTCTCTCTCTCTCTTTCTCTCTCTCTCTCTCTCTCTTTATTCCTCGATTCTTGATTGTAATAGTTTATAGATGATCTGTTTTCACCTGCTGTGGATTTTTATTTTTTTTTGGGAGATGAGTGCGTTTGGATGTCCGTCCAAATCCTGATTTCCATGGATCTGGTATTTTCTAAGTTCATATTCATGAAATGGGCAAGTCCTGATCCGGGAGGATATAAGGCGCTTTTCAAATTCCAACAATTTGAAAGTTGGGGTGTTTGGGTGGCAGAGGTTCTTTTCTTGTTTGAAATTGCAAAGGGTGATTGCTGGAATGGATGCACTTTCAAATACACTGAGCGCCCAAACACATAATTGATATTTTTCCCTGATTAGGGGCAAAGGTTGTTTCATAAATTCATGTGTTTTTTTTTTTTTTTGTTTTTCAAATGGAACTGAAGATTTAATCCCTTAAAGGTCATTTGGATGCCAGTAAGTTTTCAAGTTGTTAGTGAGTTTCCCCGAAAAGCACCTGAAAGTGACTTTTAGGTGAAAGTCACTTACATTCTGCCTGGTTGGATTAGTTGTAAGTCAGTTGCAGGTAAAGTCGTTTTTTTTTTTTTGTTTTTTTGAGTGAGCTGCAAGTCAATTGCAGATAAGTATTGGTGCATTTACACTAAGTAGAACTTGGAGTAGGGAATCGTTCCAAAATGTTAAAATCACATAAGAAAGCTTGCCACAAAATATATCATTTTATTAAACCCATCTAGATGAATAGTTAAGTATATTCTTAGACTAAACTAGTAATCAAGTGGGCCATAAAAGTGTGCCCATTAATTCAAAATACCTGTAATGTAGAGCAATAGCTTAATATAAGCATTGGAGGTAAACTAAAAATATTAATAGTAGATCAAACAAACAAAGTACATCAATAACATCTTTAACCACACAAAATACATTAATAAAAATATCAAAGCTCAAAATGAATAAAAACTAGGCAAAACAAAAAGACTAGATGATGCCTTTCTATCACAATTAAATATCTTACAAAATGTTGCAATGAAGAATGTGAAAGACAAATGGACTTGAAACTCTTGAGGCTTTGATCAGTTCATGCCTTCATGGAAACTGGTAAGCTCAAAGATGTTTTTAGACACTAAAAAACCAAAGTGTGTTAGTGAATTAAAGCATTATATGATTCACTTCTCATCATTTTCCTTCTGCATCAAATTCCACTAGACATGTCATAAATTTTCTATCTTAATACCAGCATGTTATCCTGTTCAGTATGCCCAAAATTTAAGGTTATAAACCAAGGCCTTTGATGCTAAGGATTAAGGATAACAAGAGTGGCTCAAAGATATTTTAATTACCGAAAAACCACAAGCAATAATTTTCATAAATCCTTATCAGAAATACTGAAAACTCTTATGTCTTACCTTCTAAAAAAAGAATTAATTGTGTCGAAAGCTTCAACATAGATTTGGATCGTCCATCATGTTTCCCACCTTGGATTGTCCATATCTTTTGAAAAATCATTTTGTTGTAGTCAATCCTAATCATTTTATCAATGATGCGAAAAAAAAGACAGCACTAATTATAAAAGGTCCAACCATTAGTTCGCGCCAATTGTCAAAAGGACTAGACATTTGATTGCTCATGGCTTCTCAAGAATCAGTTTGATCCAATGACACTAACTAACCCGTTTCCAAATAAAATTGGTGACCTCAAGAAGTGGGGATTTTCTTTTCTTCTTCTTCTTTTTCTTTTTTTGCCTGATTGCCCACTTCAACTTCATGAAATAGTCTCTTCTTCTAATTACCTAATTCAGGAATCCAGTAATAAGGGCCAACTGTTACATTAAATAACCCAAAAGTCATACTAAATCAGCCATTCGAATTTGAATAATAAGACATAAAGGGCCATCTGATCAGCATGGATTTTGGGGCCCACCTTGATGAATGTTTTGTATATTCACGCCATCTATCAGTTTTGCCAGCTCATTTTAGGGCAAGGGCCCAAAAATGAAGAAGATCCAAATCTCAGGTAGGCCACACCATAGGAAACAGTGGTGACTGAACTCTCACCAATAAAAACTCTCGTGGGCCGCAAAATGTTTTAGATCAAGCTGATATTTGTGTTTTCCCTTCATCCAGGTCTCTGTGACCTTATCAACGGGTTGGATGGCAAATAAACATTACAGTGGGCCCGAGGAAGTTTTAATGGTGGGTATTCTATCACCACCATTTCCTGTGGTGTGGCCCACCTAAGATTTGGATCTGCTTCATTTTTGGGCCCATGCCCTAAAATGAGCTGGAAAAACTGATGGACGGTGTGGATATACAAAACATATAGTAAAGTCGGCCGCACTATCATGGTCCAATCAAATGCAATAAGAAAAACCTTGTAACCCTACCTCCCAACCCTGATTGTAAGGGGGAGAGAGAGAGAGAGAGAGAGAGAGAGAGAGAGAGAGAGAGAGAGAGAGAGAGGTGTGGCTGACTTGAGATTTGGATCTGCTTCATTTTTGGGTCCATGCCATAAAATGAGCTGGCAAAACTGATGGACGGTGTGGATTAAAACATACATTAAGGTGGCCCCACTGTCACGGCCTCACTGATTGCGGCAAATGCAATAAGAAAAACCTGACCCTACCTCCTCAATGCCGATTGCAGAGAGGGAGAGAGAGAGAGAGAGAGAGAGAGAGAGAGAGAGAGAGAGAGAGAGAATGTCAATTGCAGAGAGTAGGTCCTACAGTCCGTGGAACTATGTTTGTATTCTTTCAATAAAGTAAAAAAGATAATAATAAAAAATAGAGAAATGTTTCCGAAGGTTTATTTTAAAAGATGTGAATGGATAGGACAGCCGGTGTCTTTTTCTAGATCAAGGTACAACAAGCACTGGATAATCCTGTTTGGGTGATCCTTAAACGGACACTGGGTTAGTTAACAAATTTCACTCCTTCCAAAATCTACAATGGAAATATCAAAATGACCACTTGTAGAATGTCCCTAACAATTCAAGGGCTCATATTGATTGCTCTTGATATATAGACCGTGATCTGTTTGTGGGACTGTGGTCACTGAATCTCTATGGCCTACACTAGCAGCTCCTGCTGTAAGCCAATAGGACGACGTGGAAGGATTTTCTGTAAGATACAACCTCTTCCAAAATGATCCTTCCATCCTCCAATTAAGTTTTCAATTGTTGTTAATGAAAACAACTGAACTTACTCCTATGAGATTAATAAAGAAATACCACCGACCATTGTTAAAAGACTCAGCCTATCAGACCTATCTATCATGTCTTGAGTCGAGCCATGACTCACCTAAGTTGGGGGTGACTCGTGGAGTCGATT
Source organism: Magnolia kwangsiensis (assembly GCA_037074715.1). NCBI lineage: Eukaryota > Viridiplantae > Streptophyta > Magnoliopsida > Magnoliales > Magnoliaceae > Magnolia > Magnolia kwangsiensis. The sequence continues at coordinate 162,423,113 of CM073573.1, read as the reverse complement.
CGACTCAGACATAGGACTCGCTGGACTTTTAAAACCATGCCACACACTCCACACCATGAAGAAATGAAGAAAGAAATTATCCATCAATTTGAGAACTTGCAAACCAGAAACTTGTTTCTTGAGATGATATAGACTGAGGGTGTTGTCTGTTGTCACTGTGCAACAAAAAGATAACCACCCTACGAATATTTACAAGCAGACCATTAGGGTGTTTGGTCATTTCCTTGAAGGGGTCAATCAATTTATGTAATGATTCTTTCAAGCTGTTCATTTAATGCTAGATTTGTCACTGTATATGCTGTCTTTTCATTGATAATAAGAGATTTAGAGGATATTACAGGATATGCGCATAAAGGAAACTTCCCTGTATTTTTCTTCCATGTTTATCATCCAAGGCTTGAGATATATTGAAGATGTAAGCCACAAATTGTAGTAATAACCTCTTCTTTTATAACGTTTGTTTTGCAGGATTGTTTTGGAAGACCGATTGCAAGTGCACCAGATGCTTGGATTGATGTGGTTGAGCGGTATTCCAATGACAATAACAAGACACTCTTGTGAGTTTCACAATTGTTTTTTGAATTTTGGTTGAGGCCTTCCTTTCTTTAGCAATTTGGTTTTCACTTATCCTATGGACAGAAATGTACTTGTAAATTGTAACATAGACCAGATATGTGATACATAAAATCATATGGAGCATGGCGTATATGTTTCTCATTACAGATTATGGTGCTCAAGGTGACGATTTTCTGATGAACTCTATTAGTCACCATGAAACATCCCTTGCACTGTGCCCTTCTGGTTGTCGTCTTCTGGAATATTATTGAAAGGCAATGATCTATTTGAATCTCAACAAGTTGAATCAAACCAATTTCTTTTTCTTGCAGGCGAACCACGAATACCAGTAAATGCCTAAACTTAGGATCATACAACTACCTCGGGTTTGCAGCGGCAGATGAATATTGCACACCCCGTGCAATTGAATCATTGAAGAGATATTCACCAAGCACCTGTAGCACTCGTGTCGATGGAGGTATGTTTATTGTGTTACAAATCCAATTGTTATTTACTTAAAGTTTCCTGCTAATATTGTTATGGCATCAGGCACCACTACATTGCACACGGAACTGGAGGAATTGGTTGCAAAATTTGTTGGGAAGCCGTCTGCTGTAGTTTTCGGTATGGGCTACGTGACAAACTCTGCCATCATTCCAGTCTTGATTGGAAAGGTTTGTTGAGTTGATGAAACTAGATTAGCCTGCATCATAGGCACGAGGAATTATAGGGCCCTGATGCACCAGTACATGAATAGTGTCCTGATGTGCCACTGTACAATTTAGGCCCATGGTCCATTGATCAGGATCATTGATCTGATTGGCCCCACTGTGGATTATAGATGCCCCAAAACTTCCAGATGGGCATATCCTAATCCTCTAATCATTGGTCTAAAAATGGATGATTAAGCAAAAGATGCAACGATGATTGGGAAAAAAGGCTAAACATTGGATGGCTAGGATCTTCAAATCTCAATGAGTTGGGGCATTCCCCATCCACGGGGGACCCGTCTATCAACAATATGGATCACCAAACCATGGGCCCACTTGTACTTTCTGGATTGTCAGGATATGATTCCTGCGCAGAGGCATCAGGACCCAATAATTCTTTTATAGGATTTTACAGTTATAGTAAAACGAATAATTTTCAAAGCAATGATTGTCTTCTCTTTATGGATATACACAGGGAGGCTTGATAATTAGTGATTCTTTGAACCACAACTCAATTGTCAATGGTGCTCGAGGATCCGGAGCCACAGTTCGCGTTTTCCAGCATAATAGTGAGTTTATGGTGTATAATTTCTTCCAATTTAGAAGTTTTATTTGACCTTTTGACATATTTGTATCTCATTTATTCTCATGCATGTTGTATTTGTTTGTTTGTTTTTTTTTTTTTTCTTTTATTTAAAACCATCCTTCTCATAGCACCATCGCACTTGGAGGAAGTGCTGAGGGAACAAATTGCTGATGGACAGCCCCGAACACATAGACCCTGGAAAAAGATAATTGTTGTTGTCGAGGGAATCTATAGCATGGAAGGGGAGCTTTGCAAACTTCCTGAGATCATAGCAGTCTGCAAGAAATATAAGGTTGCGACCTGTCTATTCGACAACTTCTTGGTTTCCCATTGTATTGGATTGTTTCAGTTTAGGGAAAATTGCTTGAAGTCAAATGACTTCCTACACATGATGTTTTTAGGATGAGAAATGCTATTATGTCATGCATGGTATTGTAGTTCTATGCATTACGATCAGGATTGTTGATATGTTGGCCCACTATATGGATGGGCTATATCCCAAAATTGCAGTGATTAGTCAACTCACTGTATGCATCTAGTTGTGAACTGTCTGTTGAATGTGTACAGTTGCTCTATTTTGAACAACTTGTTCCCATTTCAGGTTCCTGATCAGATGGTTACCCACTTCACTGTGTGGACACATCGCCCATCCATGTGGCGGTCCAATAAATCAACGGTCCTGATCATCATACACGTGTATGTAATTGGTCTGCACATCACATAAAAATTCCGCTTTGAGAAATATTACTTTGCAGGAGTTCCTTGCGTTATAAATGTTTCTTCTATTGCGGGACTGACCTTGTTAATGTCAGTTATTTTGATTATCAAGAATAGCACCAATGCCAAAAATCCCCACTACTAAATTGCAAGCAATGACAACTCCTGTGTGTATCCTGCAACCACAATTATCAACAGGTTATTTTGATCTTTTCCATTTTAATGCTGCAGATGTTAGGAAAGGATTGCATGCCTCCACATCTATAGTTATTTTTTGGAAACTTATTAGGGTTTCAAGGGATTTGGTTTGGCAAAAAATTCCTTCCTGAGATGTCCTCTACTAAAGCCTTGGGATACTTAAATATTTTGAGAAACATCGAGAAATATTGCATGCATTGTGTAATGTCTTGCAACCTGAAGGAAACAATGGAAACTTTAAAAAATGATGGCATTTTTCAGTCAACTTCATGAGATGTTAAAGATACAAGATTAGACACAACTTGAAAAAAGAAAAAAAAAAAAGAAAAAAGAAAAAAAAAAGAATCATATTAGTTTGCTATTTTTAGGGGACAAAACTGTGCAACTGTCATACGTGCTGTAAATGTATTCAAAATGAGTTCATATCGTGCAACTGTCATAAAATACAAGCAATAAAACATAAGCAATACAATAAAAAAATAAAAAAGAACAAAAATGTATAGCTTGATCTTAAATCCTCATGGAGTTACAAGGCAACTCAAAGTTGTCATCCTTACTGTATTGGGCCTGCCATAATACTATTGTGCCACATAATTGTGATATTCATACGTGCTGTAATTATATTCAAAATGATTTCATATTGTGCAACCGCCATACAAAGCAATAAAACATAAGCAATACAATTAAAAAATTAAAAAGAACAAAAATGTATTGCTTGGTCTTAAATCCACATGGAGTTACAAGGCAACTCAAAGTTGTCATCCCTACTGTATTGGGCCCACCATAATACTATTGTGCCACATAATTATAACATTGTGCTTAGCTCATGAGGCTATTATACCACGTCGAGTACTCTCCAACATATTGATGGTAGTCATTCTTAGCAATATGCCCATCAGTACATACTGAGTAGTCACCATAATTATTGCCATCACTCCCAGTGGCACTGGCTGTGGCTGTGATTGGACACCTCCATACCCATATCCAATGTCCCGGACACATCACATGGCTCCATACCAATATCACGTGTCCCAGATACATCTATCCATAGCCATACCCATATCACATGTCCTGGATACATCTATCCATAGCCATGCCCATATCTATATCCCTAGGCATACTCATGACAATAGCCATAGATGATTGTGAACAGGTTGCAGCTGCTGGAATTGCCCATCCCATAGCTATATGAGCCATATCCAGAAGGTGAAATGGAAGTGGAGCTCCACTGACAATCCCTAAAGTCTATGGACCTGATGCTCCTTGTAACAATCTCCTTAAGTGTTTCAACCAAGGTGTTTTGTAATGGTAACAGTGGCCATAACGGCCACCACCGTTACCTTTACGATACGGGTCGTAACGGCTGTTACGGCCCCCGTAATGGCCGTTACGGTCTCTTTTTTAATTGAAAAAAAATCCCGAAAAACCTGTATTTGCCCTGTAATGTTGATTAAAAAGTATGGAAAACTTGTATATTCTCCATAACAGACAATTACGGGGTTTTTATAGCCTTTATAGGGGACGTAATGTGCTGTTAACAGCAATTACGGGTCATTTTTTTCCATAATGGCTGTTACGGCCATTACGACCCCGTAACGTGTAACGGTTGTCACCGTTACCTTTACGTAACCGTAACGGCCTTTACAGCACACCATCCCGATCCCTTTCCAATCATGATTCTCCACCAATCTAGGAACATATGATTTTTAGAGGATATATGCTGTTATCAGTTAATACTTATGAAATATCAGAGAGTATTGGTCGATACAAAACATTTATATGATTTCTGGTTGGTCTTCAGGGTAATTTGTTAGAGAGGGAAGCCTTTAGTGCAGAGTCCTACATGCTATTATGTGGGGCATTTGAGAAAGAAGAATTTTTGGTGGTCACTTGAACAATGGATCACGCCCAAACAATATTAGAAATCCTGGGCCTTATGGGCATTGGTGGGGTGGCTAGGAATGAGCATGAAGCGGTTTGGCCTTCTCCTGACTCGATACGTTTTGGTGAATCAAATAGAGTGAACTGGAGTCCACTCTATTTCTTGGGTTCTTTGTTGGTGATATTATAGCTAGGGCCGCTGAGGGCAAACTGCTTTTATTTCATTAGTAGAAAGCTAAGTGATTGCGGATTCCCTAGCTAAAGAGGGTGTTGTGAGGGATTTTCTTGTACTCAGAAATTGTTTTCCATTATATTAATGGATAATTAGCCCTTCTTTTGCTTCTTTTTCAATAAAATTTCAGTTTTCTATTCATGTAGTCAAGATGTGTGGAGGAAGTAAGGAACTAAAAGGGACTCTTTTGATACTCCTAGGAAGCAAATGATGTGGTGAATGAATTGGCAAGGATGGATCTCGACTCCACTATCTTTTGATTGGAGAATCCCTTCCACCACTGTAATTTGCTTCTTTAGTTAATAAATGTTAGCCTATCTTTACAAAAAAAAAAATGGTAATGGTAATAACTCATTTCTTTTGTTGGAAAGAAAATGACAAAGTATTTTAATGTGAACTTGCCCTGGGATTGAGGTACTGTACCTTTGGTGGATGCATCTGCAAGTGCCTTTTAATCCCTTAACATTTTGATATGCCTGCTTTTTGCACATTACTTCTTCAATATAGAAGTGTTTCTATAATCCCCAAATTCGTACTTTCATTTATGGTAAAGAAGTCAAAGCAGCTCTTTTAAAGATTTTAGTCCCTTTTCTGCAAGAAACCTCTATTGAGGAGCTGCTTCCGCTTCAAATCACACTTTGGACCCTCCTCCCTCTCTCACTTCCTAGCTCTTTGGACTTTGCTAGCATTTTGAAATAGACACTTCCCTATTCCAACACCCGAATCTGTTGCCACTTTTCTCCACACTTATTCAGCAATACATGGCTACCTCTTTCAATTAAATATATTGTTTCAGTAATTAGGAGCCTGGTACCCTTGTGTTTGTGAGTCATATAGTATGGCACCGTCTTTCAAGTGCCTCTCCGAGAAACTCAAATACTATTTTGAACAGCTACTCTTCAAGTTTATTCCTGCTTTATTGTTTCTGAAAATATTTACAATCTTGTTCAGCTTCCATATTTTGTTCTTTTAACATGTGATTGTGATTTATATAATCTGTCTGCACTTAGCCACTTTTTAGTCTCATATGCATTGAATGTTGATCATGATTTAAATGACCTGTGTCAACTTAGTGGATGTGTAGTGTCATATGCCCTGAAACCTGTAGGATTGAATCAACAGTATTTTACTGTTTTTAGTAGCGTTTGAGGTGGAAATATTATGTCATACGAGGTTATATATTTTGTGCGCAGTGCACTGGTGCTACTATGTGGTCCCACAAGAGATTGGATAGATGATGCAATGTTCCATGATTTTAACTAATTCATTGGGTGTATTCCACCTTGGATCGGCCATGATACAAAAATATCATGTATCAGACTACCTTAGCTATCTGATTGGGGTCCTACAAATGGATGGTATAAAGTTGGCAACTGCTGGCACTGGAAGGAAAAGCTTCACCAATCAGAAGGGTGGTTTCGTCTAAGCTGTAATTTGTGAACATTGGCCCATCAGAGAGGGAAGGAGGGAGGGCCTGGTGGTTTCCACTTTGCTATGGCCCACCAGATGTTTGGATCAAGACAAAAAGTTAGACCAGGGGGAGTTTCATGAGGTGACTCATCTAGTAGACCGTCCAGATTTTGTGCCCACATCACGTGTCAAAAGTTCTCAAGAAGTTCCCATTAGAACTGGTTCCTAGGAGAGCATTTCTGTGTGTGAGTGTGTGTGTGTGCTGCACACCTGATCAAGAAATTGGTGCCAGTTAGATTTCCCAGTGTAATGTAGCTTTTGGTGTGAAGTTATTTTAACTCACACATTGCCAGTCATGGGACTGGTCTTGTTTTCTGAAGTTTTTCTAGGTCTGTCTTGTTAAGTTAGTTTCTGTTTTGCTCCTCCCCCCCCCCCCCCCCCTTTCTTTCTGTGTGCCTCATAGGTCTTTCCAGCAATAAATTATCATCTTTCAAAAAAAAAAAAAAAAAACCCTCACACTTTGCCTATCTTCATCCATCTTTTTTATAGATGTCCACCTTCATCTTTTATGCAAGCATTTCTTTTTCTCATATGTAATTCTTTTATAACTCTTGTTATCTGATTTTTGGAACGGTTGATGCTTATTCTTGTCCTCGCTCCTCTCACAGATCTCTTCACTCACATAAGCAGCTATCTACAATGATGATCTTTCTATTTTCTTCAATCTTGGAAATGTTACATGAAAACTCGAAGGTTTCTCTTTCTCATTGTGTATCTATCTTCGAGGCAGGCATACACATATTTAGATGAGGCCCACAGCATTGGAGCAGTTGGCAAGACAGGAAGAGGTGTTTGTGAGCTCCTAGGAGTGGACCCTGCTGATGTAGATATAATGATGGGAACTTTTACTAAATCATTTGGATCATGTGGAGGCTATATTGCGGGATCCAAGGTTTAGTTTCTCTTCCCTTCTTCCATGTATTTGAAACAGCAAATAGCATGGAGTTGCACTTGGTCCATGCTTGCACAAGCAGGCCAGACATTCTTTTCCTTACATTTGAAAATCAATCGGGTTGGGAATGTATGATCAATTCATTGGGCAACATTTAACTGGCAGTGACGTGTGACTCCACTGTTGGCATTGCAAATTAAGAGAACACTATTATGATGTCTTGCCCTAAGATAGTCGAAATTCTTTGGTTGATTAACAGAAGTTTGTAACTTAGGCTGTAAACCTTGTGTGGTTAAGCCCTATCTTTTCATTGTCAGGAGCTTATTCAATATCTGAAGTACACATGTCCAGCTCATCTGTATGCGACATCCATGTCACCTCCTGCAGTACAACAGGTTATATCTGCTATAAAAGTTGTTCTTGGGGAGGATGGTTCCAATAGAGGTACGGAAGCATTTTCCTTTTGGTTTTATTGTATCGAATGAATCCACAACTTGCTCAAGGCAGGGCTTGAAGGCTATGGGTTTTGTTTGGTTTGACTGGCTACATTTAGTTCTGTACAGGGGCTCAAAAACTGGCACGAATCCGTGAGAACAGCAATTTTTTCCGATCAGAACTTCAGAAGATGGGCTTTGAGGTTCTTGGGGACAACGACTCTCCTGTGATGCCAATAATGCTGTACAATCCAGCTAAAATCCCTGCTTTTTCTCGAGAATGTCTAAGACAGAATGTGAGTATATGAATCTTTCATATGGTTATCTAACATAACATTTGTGTTTACACTTTACAGCTAAATATCTTGCAGGAATTGTACAGATAATGCCATCCCAACTAGGGCTGCAACTTGGGTTCAGGTCAACCAGAACCCAATTGACCCAACTCGAGTTCTAGTCTGATCAGGTTGGGTCCAGGTTGGAAAATGCCATCCCTATTTGAATTCGGGTTGTGTTCAGATTGAGAAAATTCAGTTCGGGTCGTGAATAATCACATGTTTCGATCGGGTTGAGGATGGGTCGAGAATAGAGGACTTTGGGTTGGGTTCAGGTTAGGCATCATGGGTTGGAATTCAGATCGGGTCGGGTTGTGGGTTTGGTCCTTTTGAGATAGGATTGGGCTCAGGTTGCCCTCAACCCGACCCCACCAAACCTGCCTGAGTCACAGCCTAATCCTAATGTATCAGAATTACTATCATTACATATATAGAGTCATTCTTGATTTAGCATTTAAGCCATTGTTTATATCTGCTAACATGAAGCTCTTTTGTTATATCGTATTTCTTTTTACATATTTGGATTGCGAATTTGAAGGACTTCCATACAAAACCCCTCATTTGTTTGCATATTGCTTTAGAGGAAGATTAGCAGTTAATGCCTTTGCTATGAACTAAATAGTAAAAGGAAACTTGCAAATGACTCAGTTTGGCTAGCTTGAAAATCTGACATGCTCACTGATTTCTTTACAAGGCAGTTATGCTTTCATAATGGCTGATCTTGGCAATACTTTGCTTTCCTTCTTCTTTTTTTCTTTATTTCTTTCTTTTTCTTTTCTTTTTTTTGTTTTTCTTTTGTTTTTTTTTTGGGGTTTTATGCTTTCAATATCAAACACACAAGTCCAGGCAATAGAAATGGCTGGCATACGACATACTTCCTCATTATGTGCTTCGATGGTCCTCACTTGGTCTTCCAATCTCATATGCTCTATTTGAACATAGATCTTCTTCGTGAAGCATGCCCACCAAGTCTCTCCACAGCCTCAACACCTATACTTCACCACTGGCATTTCCTCTATTAAAGAAAACCGTGTGGGCTGTTTTGATTTTTTTTTTCTTGCTTGATCTGATCCAAACCCTTACTTCCATGCTACATTGTATGCTTTTGCCCGATTGGCTGTATCAACAGCTTGTTGTCACCCCAATACCCCACCTGCCTGTAGATCTTCTAGCCAATGTGCCTCAAATGGTGCATACAATCTTTTTGAGGATTCAGAACAATGTCCTGACTGAAAGATCAAGGCCTTCCAAATATGGGGAACTTTTGGGGCACTCCTGTCAATGCTGGCTATCTATAAGATCAACAGTTTCAATTACAGAACTGTAGGCCCCACATCTCAGACTCCTGCACCTCAGAAAATTGTACACTCCATTGTTTTTGTGATTCATTGAAATACATGTTATGATTCCTGTTGAAATGCCTGTTGTCATATAAAGCAAACACCTGTAACTGGCATCAATCTGCCCGTAGTGGCTTTCAGTAGCATCAGTTTTGACTTCTAACCTTTTATTAACCTTTCATTAACATCAAAGATGTCCTGCCATTCTGTGTAGGTTGCAGTTGTGACAGTGGCATTCCCAGCAACTCCACTGCTATTGGCCAGGGCGCGAATCTGCATTTCCTCATCTCATACCAAGGAAGATTTGATGAAAGGATTGGAGGTGATTACTAGCTCTCAGCAAATAGGAAATTCTTCTTCTCTTCACTTTTATGGGTTCTTTTGGCATTGCATGGTGTGCTTTCCTTTGGATGGGCAATGGACCAAAAATACTACTTCACTATAACCTTCATCAATTCATGGTGGTACCTGTTTGGATGGCCAATGGACTGTCTGGTTGGTTGACCTTTTCCCATTTTGTATTGAGTGTTGGCTATATTTTCTGTTCGGCCATCCTAAAAAAAACAGAATGGTTGATATTGCCTGTGGAGGAGCCCTTTTCAGCATTGCCCATCCACGGCAGGGCCCACCAGACAAACAGTCTATACCACTGAAAGTGAGGCCCTCTATTTCGAGATGCTGGCTTGAACAGAAAAGCCACTAGTTGCATATTTGGATGCTCATTGTATATTTCCTTTCCAGTTTTCAGCCATTTTCTCTGGTTATTATTCCTATTTCCAATTTCTGTTATTAATTCATTTCTATGCTGGGTGGTTCTGAATTCAACTGCATACTCACCTTTAGCATTCATATTAATGTCAAATCACAATCATGCTATTTCAAAGTTGGAGGCGAAAGAAACAGCTGCAATAGTACTTCCTCGCTGTGAATGGATAGAAACGTTGATTCTCTGGCAGAGTGTGATGGATGATATGCAGGCAGTTAGAAATTGCGTACAATCCAAATTAAATTGTGCAAACTAGAGGTTAGGATGGATCATTCAATCTGATTTTGGGACCGTGACTTAGTGACAGTGCACTTCACAATTTGGTTGGTTTAATTTGAGTTCATATATGCGACATCTAAATTTCAGGGTGCATGCACATCGAGTGTCATGTACTCTGCCAGAGTAACAAGTAACTCCCCCCATGAATATGAGGAAAATCATTGATTTTTGTCTCTCTCGATTAAACTAGATGTTCTCAATCCACTTCACTTGTACATCCAAATGCAGCCTTAGTTATTGTGATCAACGTCTTATGCATGATCAAATGTCAGGTCATTAGCAGAGTCGGGGACCTTATTGGCATAAAATATTTCCCAGCGGAGCCCCAGAAGCATCAGATCGAAGGCAGGGAGAAGATGGAGTAAAAGATTGTGGGTGGAGAGATTAGCTGTGAAGCGCTTTAGATCAAGCCAGCGGTGAATCTCCACCGAATGTTATTGTACTTTTGTGGACAGGTTAATCTGAGCGAAACGTATTCTTTGGCCAACTTGTTATTTTATATACTCTTCTTGCTTTTGTTTTGTGTACAGTTAGTACAGTAATTATCACTGAGACTGTTCTCTTGTTTCCGGTCACTTCTTTTCCACCCTATCTCTGTGGTGAATGAATGCACTTGGGCAACATTTGGATGTAACATCGAATCATGGGTGAAATAGCCCCCGTGGAACAGATGGATATCTTTTTTTCTTGGGTGTTTGGGGCAGGGCCATGCCTGCCTGCGCATGGACCAGCACCTTGATTTTTGCTGTAAATCATAGAAATACAAATGGGTCCACAATGTTGTCTTTTGGGTGGAGTCATTCTGGCAGCAAGAGGTGTGGGTACATCCAAACATGCCCTAATGTTGTTTAATTGTTCATTATATGGTTTCTAGATTTCAGAGTTGTGAAACTTAGAAGTGTTCAAATGTTAAGAGCGAAGGAATGGATGCAAATGCAAGGAAATGAAACTATTTAGGCAGGTTGATTTGATTGGACAGTAAGACTGGAGAAAATGAATTCTTCAGTTCAACAACTGGTATTGCAGCAGAGTGAATCTTCGAAATCATTGTCAGGTTATGAATGGAGTGGTGGATATGGTATAATGGAACTGCGTATGGCATTCAGCAGACTACACTGAGTTGAATGGAATGAATCTTCGCTACATTTGTGCAGAGTGGAAAACAGGAACTGCATTATGTGCGCTTTTATTTCTCCACTCCAATCACATAGGTTGAGGGAATTGGTCTGTTAAAGTTGGAACCAGATGCTCCTTCAGGGTAGGAGAATCCTCTTTATCTTCTTCTTTCCTTTTTTGTCTTTTTATTTAAAAATGAAATTTTATTAAATGGTGGGGAACCTACAATAATGAAGTGCAAGAAATTATTGTAGACTCACGGAGTTTTAACACGGGTTCAAGTACCCATTGTGGTGAAATCCCACTGTGGTGTGAGGATGTGAGTGTTTGTGGAGTGTGAATGCGTGTGTTAAAAAAGAAAAGAAAAAAGTGCATGAAATTAACCAATCAATTTCCCAATACAAAGAATTGGCGTTCTAAACTCAACTTTGGGAGTTGATAATCCCATTGACACCAATATTAATATAAACAAATGACATGATTAGCCCAAAATTGCAAGATAATGTAGGATGAGTAAAGGATGGCTTGAGGGAGTAGGATTGCACAAATTCGGCTCCAATTGACAAAAAAAAGGGCTTAAATGCATGTTATAGTCCATAACTTTGTGATTGTTAATCTACTGTTGGAAAGTTATTAATGAGCTCTATGCCCTCACCAACACCTAAGGTTTGTCGGCCCCAAACAGCATTGTGAAATTCATTAGTTTTAGGAGTCAAAACATGGTTTAAAGTTAAATTTATTAATTTTAACAAATTCTGTTTTTATTATTTTCAAGTTTTTGAGAGTTTGGTTGTGGTCCAGAGTTTTTGTTTTAGTCATCTATAGGGTTACTGGTTTTGATAAAAGATAAATGTCTTTTTTCTATTTTTAGTAATTTTTACTACCTTAGGAAAGTGCCGTATTTTGAATCAAATGATCTAAGGTTTCTTTTGCTTATACAAGGTTGTTAGGTTCATTGTATACAACACTTACATCAACAATAACAATTTCCTTCTCTTATTTTTATAAATTTATTTCCTCATCGATTCATGGGTTATTTTATGAGAAGATGGTGATATCTTCTCTTTCATCCACGCACCTACTACGTTACAAGAGAACAATTATCCTTAGTTATGAGAGATGATCTTCATGGCCCGGCATTGATATGCCATTGGTTATGAGAGATGATCTTCATTGCCCGGCATTGATATGCCATTGGTATGATACTAGTGGAATGGCCATTTTGCTCATTTGTATGTAAAGAAAACAACTGAGCCGCTAGTTGCTACTAAGAATCAAAGCATAATGCCATTTTAACGCTTCCCAAATATTGTCAATTTGAAGTGGACCACACTTAAAAGTGATATATTTTCAGGAAAGGTGATTGGAGTGTTTGCGATTCCTCTAAATTGCTAATACTTGCTTTTAAGTTTAACTGGTAGAGCTGGCACAGAAGACTTCGAACATTGGATTCGTGGTCAGTTTGGGCCCATTGGATACCACAAATAAGTTATTTTTTGACTTATGTTAAGTAAGAAAGTTTTTTTTTTTTTTGACTTAAGTTAGTCTGGTAAGCATCACTGCAAAAGTAACATATGTGCCAAAAGCTACCTATCTTAATAATTTCTTTTAGATTTTTATCCTTACAACCCTTTTACTTCTCTTTCACTGCCCATGTCAAAGAAGGCTCTCTCTCCACCTCCATATCAAAGGAGGCCCCACGTGGTGCACTGTCCCCGTTGAAGGTGGGGCTACACAGTAGACAATCCACATATAAAGTGGGCCCACATGATGGATGACCCCATATTAAGGTTGGCCACATATAGATGGTCCACGTTAAATGTCAGCCCATAATGATAAAAAGCCCACATTCAAAGCTGGCTAATATGATGGATGACTCACTTCAAAGGTGGGGCCTACATGATGGACAGTCCACATCAAAGGAGGGCTCTACATGATGGGCAATGGATATTGAAGCTAGGCCCCACTTGATGGATGGCCCATATTGAGGTGGTCCCACATGATGGACAAGTCGCATTAATGGTTGGCCCTAATTATCAGTGGCCCATATCCAAGGCGGCCTGCATGATAGACGGCCTGTGTTAGAGGGACCGTCCACATCAAAGGTGGGCTCCACATGATAGGCTGTGGATATTGAAGGTGGGCCCCTCTTGATAGATGATCAGCATTAAGGTGGGCTTACATAATAAATGGTGCACATTAAAGGTCGGGCCATAGTGATGAATGGCCCACATCAAAGGTTAGCCACACATGATGGATGGTGGATGCAAGGGGAACCAGATTTAAGAGAGAATTGCTTATGATGTTGGAAATCAAACATATTTTGTTAAAACTTTTTGGTTGACAAGTATGTTTGGTAAGCTGAATAAGTAGAAACACCAAGATAAGCTACTTATCTGGTGGCTTAAGTAGTGAATTACTATCCAAACGCCCTGAACTTCCATGTGGAGCCCACCTTAGATGCTGACCATCCATCATGCGGTCATACCTTCAATGTAAGTTGTCCATCACGAGGCCCCACCTTAATGTTGACTGTCCATCATGCGAATCGTGGAATGTTCATAACGTGGGGCCCACCTATGATGTGGATAATCCATCATATAGGGCCCACCTTTGATAGCCCTAGTACATTTTCTAAAAAAAATAAATCTGAAAACTAGCCATGCTGCTGTATTTTCTTTAACATAATTGAAGACAATTTTCAAACTTCCAGAAAAAAAAAAAAAAAAAAAAAAAAAAAAAAAAAAAAAAAAAAGAAAGTGACTACCAAAAATGGCTCATTCAAATAATTTGTTGGCCAGAGCAACGAAATTTCTATGGATCTCAAAGTTTAGGAGTCTACCAAACAGGCCCTAAGCTTACTAGTGTAGTGCCAACTACTGTTATACTTCTTTAATCATCTACTTGCAGGCCACCCAATCACTTGAACATCCCCTAATCATTGTTGCATCTTTCCATAACTACCTTGGCGACCAATCAAAGGGCTGGGATTCTTCTATCAAGGAGACTTATGGGGCACACTCCATCCACGTGGGCCCTTCAAATGAACGGTTGGGATCACTAGTCCATGCAATTTGCATAAAATTGAAAACCTGTGAAAATAGCATATCCTCCAGTTTGAGGATCATAATATTCCTCCATGCTAGAACCACCCTGACAAATATTGCCAATATTTTAATAATATCTCGAAAATTTCAAAATATTGGCAGATTTTAAATATCCCATTTTTGTTTGCATAATATTGCAATATTATTGCCAAAAATAATTAAAAACCTTAAATAATTTGTTACAGACATGTATTTAATTTTTAAATGTATTTATTACTCTACACTAAATATTTCTATTTTCAATGAGATTTTGCTGATAAAATCCCAAGAAAAACCTCAAAATTTAATCATCTCCCGAGAGATTTCTGGGCTGAGAAATTGCCAGGAATGAGATTTATCGCTATGGTAGAAACCACATCTCACCAACACAACAACGAAAGTTAGAAAACAACGTTCTTTCATTGCCGAAAGAATTTCAAAAAGGAACACACCGCAGAATAGAGATCATAAAAGATGGGCATATCAATTCTCATTATTTCCCTCTTTCAATACCATTTTTTTCTCCTCCTGTTTCTCTTTGGTTTTTCAAGCTTCATATAGTACGATGATGATCTTGATTTGGAGGGTAAACTGTGTCAAAAACCACCCTCGCAAATGTATGTTGAACCTCTTGCAGCTCACCTTGGGCTAAACACTGATAATTTATCTTACTCCCTCTTTTAGAGGAAAAACCACTCTCCTTGCCACTCCTTCCTACACATTCAAACATCTTCAATACCTTCAAATACAATGCCAATGGTATAAACACCTGTGGCCATAAAATGAAACAATGGTATCAACAACCAGAAAACATGTGAGAAACCTGTAATAGACCTTTTTTTCATGCCAAGGAAATTTAGTAAAGAAAATGGGAATGAAATATGTTATAGTGGTTAGATATCAAGAATGAAAGGAAGTGATCTGTTTTGTCAAGAAGACTCAGATACATCACCATAGCATCCTTGGTGCAGCCAGACTGCTGGTTCACTGTGCATACAATGTCAATGACCCACACTATGAGAATCACACCAACTTAAATGATCCTTGACCTTTTTTCCCATTGTAGATTGTGGACCAATCAACCCTGGTGTTTTTCGCCGTCCACTTTTTAGGCCATCAATCGAACGGCTGGGATTGTCCAATTGGATTGTTTTGTAACAGCATGGGCCAACAATGGTAGGATGACCAAATCAGAGGGTCCGGATCACCAACTGTAAACCTTCCAATTTGGTGGAGTCCGATATTGCTCCATCATGATGGAGACATCAGTTCTTAAGGTTATTGGGAGTTTGAGGGCATGGATAATGTTTTGGTACAATAAACGTTTGGCAACTCAAAAAAGTTAAAAAGAAAAAGAAAAAAAAAAAAGAAGAAGAAGAAGAAGAAGGAAGAGAGAGAGAGAGAGAGGGAGGCATTGTTAGATATGAATTTATTATGAGTTTTCATCAGATGACACATTATTGAGTATTAGACAATCTGTACACGCTTGTAATGGGCATGCTCAAGTGGCGCTCGTATCACCTTAATTTCAGTGGTACTGCACATACATGAGACCCACTTGATGTATGAAGGCCATCCATCCATCAGATGAGTCACCTCATATTACCCCCAAGTGACAAAAATCAGATAGATCCAGCAATCAAGTGAGCCACAACATAGGGAGCAATGTATGGCAGGATGCCCATCCTTGACTTACAAAGGGACCCACCTGAATTTCAAAACAGCCTGATCTTCAGGACCCTTCATCCAGACCAGATGAAGGGTCTGAATGGCCTGGATTTCATATATATGAAATGGTGGGCCCTCCACAAAAATCAAGGTGGACATTCCCTCCCAACTTGTTCCCATTGTGTGGCCCACCTGATTGATATATCAGCCTGATTTTATGGCCCTGGGAGTAACATGCGCTGAAGCATATGATGGATAGGTTGGATATTTTGCACGCATCACGTGGGCCCCACAACTGACCAGTACCACTGTAGCTTCCGGTGATACCAGTACCACTGGAGCACACTCCTTGTTTTGCCTCCGAAAGAACTGATACTTAAATGGGTAAATACATATCAGAGGGGACAACAATTGAATTGATAGTTTTAAGTTTTAAGGTTCTCTTGTGCGGTCAAGGCTTTCTAACTCGGTATAATTAGAGTTTGGAGCAATATTTAAAACTTGGAACAGACCCCAAGCCTCTTTTTTTTCTTTTTCTTTTTTTTTCTTTTTCTTTTTTAATATTGGCATTCCAGTACAAACCAGTCCAACTGGCAGCTCAACAAGTCTGAGCTTCATAAACTGGCAAGCATCATAAAACCAAACATCTGTGTCACATCAGAATGAGAGGGTATGTTTCCTTCAAGTATCATAGGTTTGAATCCTACACTCTTAATTTTTATACTTTGACAATGAGGGCTTGGTAGCCTGACCTAGACGGCCAGACCAGTTGATCTGGACAGCTTGAAGAATTTCTAGCCCAAAATCAGACTGTAAGTGAGTGAACCTGTTTTCTTGACCAGTTGCAGTCTAAACTGTCCAACCAGCCTGTCTGGTCCAGCTGTAAAACATTGATTTGGAGATCTATTGTCTGGGTCTAAGATTCTTTACAAATTTCTCTATGTACATCCACAGCAAAATAGGATTCATGCAGCTGACCCCAAATAGGTCGGACAAGTTTATGATGATGACAATGATGGTAATGATGATAAGAGAGAGAGAAGAGATGGAAAATAGGAAATGGGCGCCTACCAGATCTGAATACGGGGCTTGAGGGTATTTAGCCATCGCCTGCGAGATAAAATACTCATCCGTCATCATGCTCAATGTAGATTTAACTGATGATGCAAAATCTAACACCTCATCCATCAATTCCCCATCTGTCTCTACTTCCTGCGTTTCTAGCAGTTCCCCGAAACTGCTATCATGCAGTTGGGTGATCCTCCTCGCTATGTTTACTGCTTCTAACAAATCTCCCCCATTATTGACAGCGAGTGTGAACGTAGCAACCACCAAAGGATCTCGAGGTTGGTCCGCCAGTGCTTGGTGGAATGCTAGTATTCCAACCCTGTAAAACCATGATCAGCTCATAAGCACTTGCTGGTGTGTAATGATGGATCCATGGTCTTAGCACAACAAATGCATCTCGGTTTAAGAACCAACAGGATGACAGCAGCAGAGAAGAACCCAATATTTTAATTTATAAATATGGGTTTTGCTAATGTCCCCACCTTCATAGGGACATTAGCAACGTCCCCAAACCTTTTAAATGGCACATGGGATGACCTATTGTCAATCTGAAAGTTCATTAATTCATAGAACTAGGAGCAAGTCATGGTGCAAAAGTCATGCCAATCAGGTGATCCTAAGCTTCTGGTTAAATAGCATGAAACTGGACGGTCAAGATTCACTGGAGAAACAAAATAGGTCCAAGCGTCATCTTCAATTATCCAGTAGGTAGATCTCACTTTGTATTTCTTATAATTCTAAAGTAACACCTTGATTTGATTATTCTGACCATGTAATTTATGGCTCATAAACAAGAGACTTGTAACAAATTGGCCCCAAAGGGTTTGGATCATCTGAT
The DNA here is from genome assembly GCA_037074715.1 of Magnolia kwangsiensis. Classification (NCBI taxonomy): domain Eukaryota; kingdom Viridiplantae; phylum Streptophyta; class Magnoliopsida; order Magnoliales; family Magnoliaceae; genus Magnolia; species Magnolia kwangsiensis. The sequence continues at coordinate 162,404,942 of CM073573.1, read as the reverse complement.
CGGAGTGATTCTTGCACCATGGATTGCTCCTAGTTGTATGAATGAATGAATGGTTCAGGTCAACGATAGGTCACCCAGGGTGCTGTTTAAAAGATTTGGGGACGCTGCTAACGTCCCCAGCAAAACCTGCATGAAGATGGGGACATCAGCGAAACCCTGTAAATATTAAGGGCATGAGTTCATGTCTAATTGTGCAATGCGAGTCGCTTCACATAAATCTACTGATGTCCAGAGATGGTGGATAGCAATCCAAAATGCATTTCAAAATGAGGTTTGTTCTAATACATCCCAACATATTGCAATAAGATACGCCAGGACTCAAGCCACTAGATTTTGGGCTTTTTCAATGACCCAAAACATTTATGTGGTAGGGCTCTACTTGGATAGAGGATTCCCCAAAAAACTCTCAAATTGATTTATATATATATATATAATTATTATTATTATTATTATTGGTTAGCATGTTAGTACACACACCCCACTGTTAGGCACACACCACTTGGGAATCGATACCAAGACCTTAGTGTTGAAACAAGGTTAAACCCTTTGACTATACAAAGTTAAGGTGGCCATCCATATCCAAAGCAAAAGAGCCAACTATCAAAGGGGCTGAAATAATCTAACCAGAGCTTTTATGTGTTGTCAAAAAACAAAAAATGAGACACATCATATAACCATTTAGATAACTGTAATATGACCCAGATTCAAAGGCTAGAGTCCCGATATATCATACTGCAATATGTCAGGATGTATTCGAGCAAAACTTCAAAATGGGCTTTTTAAATTGAAATACTTCTTGTATTCCTGCCTACCTTTCTTAGAAGATGGAAGGTACCATGCATCATGTGCATAAAATGTTTTCCCAAAGATTAAATAAGAATGTTCATTGTCTAGTTCAGCAGATGCTATGATGATTTCCGTCAAAGGTATAAATCAGGAGGAACATACAACGTTCGATCAAGCAATTTGCACGGCCTGATGAACTACACATGTGGTGCCCACCTATTGGTCATCTAAAGGGTTCATTTGGTAGGCCCCATGTTGGATGGTAGACACAACAAAATTCTCCCCCACAGTTGATCCTCACATTCCAATTCAGTGCAATCACAATGGCTCTCATTATCCATTTGTAAGCCACCAACCAGATGTCAAGAATTATCTGATACAGGAGATATTGGGGTGCAGCCCATCTGATGATGAAACCTACATGATCAACAGCTTAGTTTCCTAAATGTTGGACACGCACACGATTGCTGGTTCAAACAATTTTGTTTCTTTCGACTGAGCATCATACAACACCCAATAAATCAGACCTAATATCAGTCAAATCACCTTTGTGCATAAAAAAATAAAAAATAAAAGGGAAACTATAGTATAAACACAAATATTTTTGCAGATTTAGTGCCAATTTCTAAAACCACTCAACATTAATGATTCCAATCCAATAATGTTCAGATGTTGTCGTGCTTATATAGGCTGCATGAAACCACTAATATGATTGATTAGGAAAGGCATCCAAATATCCAAATGTTCTTACCATAGGCTACTGTGGCATGGCCTGTCAGGTGCAAGAAGTCCATCCAAGTTAGAAAACAAAGTCTGCACAGAGACAACCATAACATTTATCGATCAGACATTCAACTTGCACATTGCCTCCTAGAAATTACGTGGAGATAAACATATAGTAGTCTCTCTGACATTAAATACGATAGACTGCCTTTGAAATAGAATAATGTTATGCTACTCAAGTTTTCAAGGAAGAGCGTACATTTCTATTGAAGCATAGAACTATCACCAGCTAGTATTCAAATTCAAGTACAATTTAAAAGCCACAGAATAATATCCATTCCCCTCGAAGGTAAGAAGACTTGACATTTACATTAAGAAACCATGATGAAACAAGCATCAATGAGAAAGCAGTAAGGTGTCCTCTAAAATATAGGATACATGTTATGTACCACCAAGACAATTTTGAAATGGGCATAGAGAACCAGAGACTAACACATCAGGACTAGTTGAGGAACCTGGAAGTGAAAATGACTCAGCAATCTTCTTTAAAGCAACCATGACAATAGGCAATGTCTTTTCCTTCCCATAATGCTTCAGATGTTGCATACACATATCCATGTTATCTTCCACTACAATGAATTAATATCAAGTCATTGCATGAAATCAAGTGCTTAAACAAAGTCCAGCTGATCCCACAACAATAAAACTGATCCAATAATTTCCTCATGCAAACTCACACCTCAATCTGTGTAGAAGTCACTAAAAAAAGAAGAAGCAAAGGAAAGTCCAAGCTTGGAAGCAGAAATTGGGTTCTACTACTAAAAAAAAAAGGAGCAATTGGGTTTTGAGATATCTTCCCGAATCAAGATATCAGCAAACGACAAGAATTGTAAGTTGATCATTCTTTCTCTAGAATGTTCAGCTTATAGCTTGTTCCGGACCCCTTCACAGATCGTGTTGCTGGATATCCACCTATAGTTGTAAGGTTCTCTAATTACACAAATTCAAGTGGATCCAGGGAACTTGCTATGTTTTAAAGTTATGACATTATCGGCCTACATAGACGTTAAAAATTAAAAACAAATATCTAAGCTCATGATCATTACTCTCTAGAACACCTTCACAGATCATGTTTTTGGGTATCCACCTATAGTTGTAAGGTTCTCTAATTACTCAAATTCATGTGGATCATTGGAACTTATGTTTGAAAAGTTTTGATGATATCAGATGATATTTCAGGATTTGCATTCTGGTGAAACAACCGACACAGCTTGCCTGTAATGCAGGGTTATAGGAATCCCCCGTAACCTTCTCTATGGGGCCTACTACGATATATGTGCTACATCCACCATGTCCATTCATTTCTCTAGCTCATTTCAGGACATCAACCTGATCCAAAACTCAAGCGGGTCACACCACGTAAAATAGTAGGGAAGGAAACACCCACGTTAAAACCTTCTTTGATGCGAGGGCATCTTGGTGTGGCTCCAAGGATGCACCGTATCTCCACACTGAGATGGGGTAGCCCACGAGGTGGGGCCTGTGAGATGCAGGAAGGCCACAAGGTGGGACCCATTGTGGGACCATGCGATTCGGGGACCAGTGTGATGCGGGAAGACTCGCTTGGGTTTGTTTGGGAGAGCCAGAATATAGGGATAAATCAGTACTCCCCCAATAGTTCTAGAGCTTTTGGTGTGTTGGCCGGTTGCTTGCTATCAAAGTGGTATCGGAGCGAGAGCCCAGGGATCGAGTCTCCTCACCGGTGTAGGTGGATGATGCGGGGGCATCTTGGTGTGACTCCAAGGATGCACTGTATCTCCACACTAGGGGTGGGGTGGCCTAAATCAGTACTCCCCCAACAACTCTAGAGCTTTTGGTGTGTTGGTCGGTTGTCCGCATTAGCAAGGGCAATTGGAACATTACCGACATCGTTTCAAAGAGAAGAGAAGTCATCAGTTGACCCGGCCATGTGGTTCGAAGCTCTATCATTCTTCGAGCCCCACATGATGTTTATATGCCATCTAACCGGTTCGCAAGTTGATTGCCATGATGTTTATATGCCATTCAACCCATTTGTAAGTTAGTGAATGGAAAACACAAATCTTAGGTTGATCCAAAACTTTTGTTGCATCCCAAGGTCTGTACGGTGGGCGTTCAATCCCTACAATTTCCTATGGTGTGGCCTGCTTGAGTTTTGGATCTGTCACATATATATTTTTAAAATGATAACTGCATTAAAAAAAGGGGAAAGATACAACAGAAAAAGGAAAAAGAAAAAGAAAAAGAAAGAGGGCAAGGGAGACTGCTGAGATAGCAGTAAAACCTAGCCCCCTAAGAAAAGCAAATCTACATCCTCAAGCCCAAGAACAATTCACCCCCCAATCGAAAATCAAGTTTTTAGCTCTGGACCAGACTGATTGAGCCAACATAACCTTATCATTAAAACACCTCTCATTCCTTTCCTCCCATATAGACCACTAGATAGCATGAATAGACAACCTCCAGATGCGGTTCTTTATTTTATCAATCTTGACTCCGTGCTAGGCTGAAAGAAGGTGGCATGCTGAGGAAGGAGTACACTAGTTCATGTCGAAACGGCGGAGAAATTCAGCCCAGATTTACGAGGCGAAAGAGCAGTGAATGAAGAGGTGGTCCACGGATGGGGTGGATATAATACATACATCACGATGGCCCCCACAGAGCTTAAGGTTACAAGGGATTCTTATAACCTTGGGATATAAGCAAGCTGCATTCGCTAGTGTTTTAAATAGATATGCTATGTAGCATAACTTAGAATTAACGCTATATATCTCATGAAAATAGCTTAAGTCACACGTAGCCTACGCTACATGATAATTTGCATATGCTATATGCTACATAGACTACTCTACATACTATGTAGCTCACATTACAATTTATTTTTCACTACAATAATCAAATCAATTAATGTTTTCAATGATTTGTTACATTTTCCTATTTTCAATAAAATTGTTAATTTTTATATACTTTTAGTAAAAAAATAATATAAGTAACAATATTAAATTAGTTTTGTTGCTCTTTCTTTACATTTACACTTAATATTACCCTTTCCTATTACTTTAGGTTGAGTTTGGTTGCACCAAAAATCATGAAATTTTGTTAAATTTTATTATTAATCAGTCTAATTTGGTGCAAAACACCATGAATTTGGTGCAACTAAGTGCCACCTTGATAAAAAATCTAGACGTAGCATGTAGCTTACACTACACGCTATGTAGCTTACATCTCATGCTTGATACCAACCAAAGATGTATTCAACAACAATGCCTGCAATATTTCTCCTAGCCCTTCCCATCTTCTCGACCTTGGGGTGATGGGAGTGACTAGCGAGATGCTTCATTCATGGCATATGGCAAACAAAAGCAGCACCTTCTGTTGGCATTGCTCTTCACCATTCCTTTAGAGAAGTTTTCGCTTTGGGGGGGGGGGGGGGTATGAGGCGCTCTTCCCTGGATCTCCAATAAAGGAGGAACCCTGGCTACAGTCCCTTGCACTATCCATCTTATCTTGCTTCCCCCTGTCTACCTTAGCAATCGACACCCCTAAGATATGTCCTCTCACTTCCCATCCCAATGGGACACTCATTTGTGAGACAGGCTTCATCACGAGAGCTGAAATGAACGAAGCTGAAACCCGTGTGAAACCTTAGCTTTATCTTGAGGAAGAAAGACGAACCTCACTCTCCTGAACTCTTTGATCAGGGATCTTATCTCCTTCAACGATGAGGAAAATGGGATATCATGTACAACGAGCTTTTGTGTGGGATACTGTGGGGCATTTCAAAGTAAAATCACTGAAATTTTTTATGATCTCATCTCTCTGATATATTGAGTGACAGAGGATCAGATTTATTCTGCTGACTTGGGAAAAGATGTCAAAGGTATTTGAGGGGTAGGGATTGGAAGACTCAGCACTTGACTAAATTTTGACTCATCAACAAAGAAAAACAGAAGCAAGCATGAATAAGAATCTCCAATATAATGAACAAAACTCAATAGAAAAGCAGTTGTTGATATTGCAGGTATGTTTTCCCAAATGACCATGTGAATCACTTATTTTATTTATCCATAAAAACTAAACAGCACAAATGCAGATCCATTGTGCACAAGGAAATGTTGCTTGGATGGATGATCTGAACCATTAATCTGACAAGTCTTGCCATAGCCGGGCTATACAAGTATCACAGTTTTAAAAATCCCATCTGCCCAATCAATGATTTTTAAAAGGATAGTCAAAAACAAAAGCAATGGTCAATGTTCCTTGCTCAATAGGGAAAAAATTAGTCATCTACGAAGGCCATCAGGGTGGTCTCTGTCCAGTCACCCCATCCACATAATTATGTCCCATCACATGGATGGTCTGGATTGTATGACCATCAATCCACACGGACTCATCATGGATAAGCCAAGGGCAACAAATCCTCAAGCACAACAGAGACAAAACCTGCTCAGAACCATCTAAAAGCAACAAGAGCAAGCAAGAATTGAGAGTAAAGGTACGTAAAATGCATGCATGCATAAACATTCAGAATTTGCACGTACCAGGAGCATGTTAGATCGCTTATCACGCCTCCGAAAACCTTGTGAAACAAAATATGCTGCCTGCGTGGTGTAGCTATATCACATGACCAAGGAAAAAAAAAAAAAAAACTGTTCTGGATAGATACAGGATGAATCAGGTAGAAACATTGACATAAAGAAAACAAATTGTGTACCACATACTTGGATGGGTAGAAGAATCTCCAGGAGACCAAATTTCCATAGTAACCTCAAAGAAGCTTCTGCAGACCCATATGCCAGCATATAATTCATTTCCATCAGAAGCCTTCCCTGTGGTATTTGAATTTTAAACAACAAAAAGATGGGGTTTCAGCAGATTCTAAAACCCAAAGGAAAATGCTGGGCGAAACTGCAAAGACTAAGCAAGATATCAAGAAAAATAATTCCAATACCTTATCAAGTTTTAGTACTGAACAAGATAAGTACTTCACAGAATGAGCTGTTTCTCTCGCAAAGCGAAAGCCTAAACGAGCTGCAATTCTGACTGCACGTAAAATGCGAGCTGCAGAATAAACACATTAACGGTATTAGATGACAATATCTATGCGGATAAAAAGTGAATAAGATGATCATACATGGGAATTGGCCGTCATACTTTACAAGAACCCTGCTGAGGCTACCAGCATGAGTAGGATTTGGCTTTGGACTCACCCCACAGAAAGCAATATGACATGCGCGCTAGATCCAACCATTATTTGGTGGGCCCCTCAGTTGGAGTAATGCAGGGGCATTTTCACACCAGGCTCAAGTGGGCTAGCTTGTGGGATGCGGGGACACACTCAGGGCGGGTGGCATGTGTGAGGTGGTACCCATGTGATGTGGGGCCCACGTGAGGGGTTCGGCCGAGGTCCTAACCCATGCAATGTGGGGCTTGGGCTATGAGATAAAGGGATTAATTCGCCATGATCTATCAGTTTGAGCTTTTAGAGCAAGTGGTTAATTGTCCTGCATCATGGAGCTAGGGTTGCCAATGGGCCAGGCTGACTCATAGGCGCTTTCGGACCTGGCCCACCATCAGCTAGGCTTGGGCTTGCATAGCCCGGCCTAAAATTCAAGCATGTTTATTTATCGAGCCGGGCTCGATGTGTGTCTAAAGCCCATCAGCCCAACTCATTGACTGTTTTAGCCCTGCTGGTTCCTTTGCGAATGTGTAGTCGAAATGATGGTTGAAGTGACCTAATTTCTAGGCCACAATGCATGCACAATGGGTGAATGGACCGAGCTCAGGTTCGGCTCAGCAAAATCATCTTGAACTAGGCTCAGGTCTAGCTGTTTTCACCCATCACAAGACCAACCTTGCTGTTTCACTTTGGGTTTTGAGCTTGGACAGACGGCAGACGGACCTAGGCTCGACCCATTAACATCCCTATCTAAAGCAGACTTCCCATCCTTGATCGCCACATACCTTGAGAACACAAGCTCCCTGGTATTTGTTTCAATTTTTGTTTTTTTGGAGAGAACGAATTTTTATAAAAGCCAAAGCAAAACAAAGACTACGGCCAGCAACAAAACAGCAGCAAAGAAATGCCAAGGCAGCAACTCAATTACATCCCAAGAAACTCTATATTACAACCCCTAAGCTTCAAGACAAAAGAAGCCCGTTCGATTATCAACAATTTAATTCTTTGGGAGATGCCTTCCACTGACTTCTTGGTGTTGTTAAAACACCTCGCATTTCCTTCTTCCCACATCACCCACCATAAAGCGAGTAAAGCCATTCTCCAAAGCACTTTCTTTGGATTACCGAAGTTAATAACATCGTGCCACGTAAACAAACATTGATCTACCGAATTTGGGTGACTCCACAAGATTTGAAATCGGCCCAAAATATCAGCCCAGATTGGGACCAACAAGAAGTAGTGCAAAAATAGATGGTCAATCGTCTCATCGTTTTGCATAGACATAATGCAAATATTTGGAATCTCGATTGCTCTTTTCCTCAGATTATGTATAGTAAGGACTTTCTTTCTTTCAACTAGCCACCCGAAAGCTACTATCTTAGGAGGGATGAAATAGGACCACTCAAAACAAGTGCCCCACACCTCTCTTTGATGATTGACACCGCCTATAAGAGAGTAGAAAGATTTGACCGAAAAAACACCAGTCTTATCAACTCTCCATGCCAACTTATCCGATTCAGAATCAACCGGGGCGATGAGGTGAATGCGTTCCAAGAGATTGACATACTCTTCCACTTCCTCATCTCGAAGGAGATGCCTAAATGAAGGCTCCCACACTAACACCCCTCCAATACAAGAGAAGCAATTCGCCACTAAAACGAAAGGATCCAGCACCAAAGTGGATACGGAAGGAAATGACTCTTTAGAGGAAAAGAGTCCACCCATACAACCTTCTAAAATTTTATTATTATTTCGCCATTAGCAATGGAAAACCCCACTCCTTGCAAGAAGGCCACTTTTACCGAACAAACTCTTTTCCATGGGGCTAGTGTTCTACGAAGAGATAAATCGCTTATCCCCCAACCCCCCGCTGAGGATCCACACTTTTGAGAACCTCTTTCCAAAGAGCCCCATCATCCTCATCGAGATGTCAAAGCCAATTGCCAAGTAACACAATATTCATTGTTTTGAGATCCTTTATCCCCACACCTCCCTCCTCATTTTACAAATCCTCATTCCAACTAAGGAGATGGAACATTTTCTTCTTGTCCACTCCTCGCCATAGGAAATCCTTCCTAAGCTTCTCAAATATAGAAAGCACCGACATTAGGCATTTGAAAAGCGACATCAAATGTAAGCGGAAATTAGATAGAGCCACTTTGATTAAGGTAACATGACCACCAATGGAGAGATAACAACCTTTCCAATGAGCTAGCATCTGCTCAAATCTTTCCACCACCTTATCCCATAGATGCTTTGTTGGTTTTCCCACACAACAAAAGGCCCACAGTGGTAGCCGGAAGTGAACCCGCCACGCAACCAAAAATATCAGCCAACAACTCCACTTCATTTGCCTCTATCTGCACCCCATACATCTTGCTTTTGAGCAAATTAACTTTAAGACCCAAAATGACCTCAAAGCATTTGACAACAATTCTTAGCTTATCCACCATGGCGGCAGACGCTTCACAAAAGACAAGGGTATCGTCTGGAAACAGGTATTCATCCACTGCCTTGTGGCTTAGAAGATAAGCGGGTATTTTGTAGATCTTTTTAAAATGACTTGAAGCTTTCAAGAAAGCTTGAGATGTTGTAGGCAGTGCTCTATGCATCAACAATATTGGCTGATATTTTCCGTTTGTCAGTTAGCAAAACGATACCATGCCAAAATACAAAAAAAAATAAAATAAAATAAAATAAAATTAAAATTAAAAATAAAAATAAAAATTAAAAATTAAAAAAATCCAATATATCGAGGATAATATCATCGACTGATGCTGATATATCGTGATATCTATGATATTTCTTGCTATTTCTGGCTATACCTATGATATCTGGTGGTACTTGTAATCTTTAGCAATATTTCCTGTGAGAACTTGAAATTGGTTTCTCTTGATGAATCTTCTCTACATCACATCTCGTCTTCTATCTTTCAACCATGGAAGTGACTTTTAATCACATAAACTATAACTCCCCTTTCATTTCTTATGTTAGTTTACTTAGCAACCGATAGCTTTCCTAATACTCAGGTCTCTATTTAGTCTGTCTTTCCTACTTCTATTGTTTCTCCCGATGGATCATCTGATATGCCACGTTCTATCACTTTTATTTGTGTGTGGCTTGATCCATAAGATCCTACCACTTCTAATAACATGCAGTCTGCCTTTGTTACAACAGTACTCACATGAAGATGCCACTCAAACTTAGCACAACAACACTCCTCTTTGTGCTAACTTGGTTTTATTGCTTGTATTGTATGACATTTGAATAATTTGAACATAAGGATTATTTTCATTAAGCTTCCTCAATATTTCTCTCAGACTATTACATTAGGTGATGTATGTGATATTTGATATTTCCCAATGTTTCCCATGATATTTTGTATCCCAAAGGTGTGAATACATGATGCAATATTGACACTTCCAACACTGGTTATAAGGAGTTGGGACAGGAGCCCCCCTTGAAAGCAACTGGGAAAGCTTCCCTTATCCTTATGTTGGGAAATCGTGATTTGTGAAGGAACGAAATAATCCTTAATGTTAGAAGACTCATTGTCAAAGTGGCAGAAAGAATAAAAAGCAACATCATCAACTGGAGTGGGGCATTTTGAAGACCCAAGTTTGGGGGGCACTTTGAAGACCCAAGTTTGGGGGGCACTTCTGATGTCTTCTACCATTAGCCCTTTGTAAACAAGATAAGAGGACGCTGAGTCGTAGATGAAAATCTCCACTGAATGGTTGTTGGAAACTCAACTTTCTTTTGCTTTTCCTTTTTTTTTTTAAAAAAAGGATGACAATTTGTTAAAAAAGACGGTAGAGACAAAAGAATACAAGGAAAAACAACACAAAAAAAAAATGTCCAATGCACAGCCCACGTGCTGCAACCCTAGATTTTGCACGGAGAAAAACTCCTTTTGGATTGCCAAACATATCCCAAAAGCATCTATTGTTCCGCTCTTTCCAAATAGCCCATAATCCGGCTAAGAGAGAGCCTCCAAACCACAACTCCAAATATACCTTGACCACCAGAATGCCACTGCTTAAAGAAACCATCAATGGACCTAGGCATAACCCAAGACATACCGAAGAGTCCAAAGAAGCTTTCCCAAACCTCCCTAGAGAACAGACAAAGCAGAAACAGATGATTCACTGACTCCTCATCTTGCCGGCACAAAGGAGAAGCATTAACAATGACAAGGCCCCTCTCCCTTAAATTAATATTCGTCAACACCCTATTCCATACAACTAGCCAAGCAATTGCCGCCACTTTAGATGGGGCACCCTCTTCAAGAGGAATCGTTAAAAATCAAGGGTGTGCCCAACCAAATCACACATGTGGGTCCACATGGTCACACATATGGATCCTTTGATCACGTGCATGTTAGTAATTGATTAGGTTAATTCGGGTGTTAGAATTGTCCAAACTCCAAGTACCCCTCTTATTTTCATTGGGAAATAAACAAGCATTGTTGTATTTTAGTCTTTTACATAGCTAGAAAGATTTCTCTCTTTTGTTAAGACCAATAAAGCACCCTTATGGACATTTGACATCATTGCCTTTCAGAAATAAAATTGAACTTCGAGTCTTCATGTTTTCTTTGGAAGAACTGAAGATGGTAGGGGGTCATGTGACACTAGTTTTAACTAGGGGTGTACACGAACCGAGCTAGCTTGGTTAGTTCGCTCGACTCGACTCGACTTGAAAAAGCTCGATTCGACTCGGTTCGAAGCTAAGTTCGAGCCGAGTCGAGCTGATTTTTTGAGCTCGAAAATGAGTTTGAGCCAAGTTCGAGTAGGCCCCAGCTCGACTCGACTCGGATCGAATCCATCTCGAATCGAACTCGGAACTTGGTTACTTTGCCATTGATGTTGGCATGTTGCTCACCAACTGTTTGATTAAATGACTCAACGACGGAGGTCTAGAATAGGCTTTATAGAACTGTCCAGGTTGGGCGACAGATTCGTTCTTGTTGGTCGGTCTACGAAACGGATTTTGGATGGGGAAAGCCAAGGAAGACAGAGATCGTATCGATTGAGAGAGAGGGAAGCTTTTATATTGGAGATAGCAGGGACGAAGAAAGCGGGGCCGAGGTCAGTTTGGCACTGCCCGAGGACGAAATGTGTATCTTTGCTTCTCTGTTTGAGAAGGGTGTGGAAGCCGGATGCAGATTGCGTCCTACCCCGCCCAGGTGTTTGTGGATTTTGAAGGTGCAGTACAAGTGTTTGTGGAAATGCCTCAATGGCCAACTCGGCTCGAACTCGGCCCGAGCTAGCCCAAGTTACTGACCAAACCGAGCCAAGCCGAGTTAGAGCTGAGGTCAGCCAATGGCCGAGCCAAGTCAAGCTGAGGCCAGCTCGACTCGGTTCGGCTCGATGTACACCCCTAGTTTTAACTAGAGCATTGTTGGGTCTTTCCCACAATCAACATCCTTCTTTTCCACCTTGCATCTTGATGCTCCAGCTGCATATGATGGCTCATACATTGGGAATAGGAGGTATTGTCAGGAATGCTAATGGGGAGATCTCGTCCATGTCTGGGCCGGTTGGCCAAGGGGGCTCACCAAAGTAGAGGCTTTGGCTCTTAAGAAAGGGTTGACACTGTTTTCTTTGAAGCATCTAAGCCAATCATAGTCAAAGACAACTCCATGAATGTGATTAGTTGGGCTTGTAAAGAGCATTCTGAACATTGAAATCTAACCTCTCTCCAACAAAATCCAGTTCATTGCCTCCAACTCAGAAGTTTCACCTACCCAAGTAGGTAGAGAGGTGAATGATTTAGCCAAAGGAGTCCATTTTTCTTTGCTTGTGTTGGTACCTCTTTCCCTCTTTCCTTCTTCCTCGATGTGTCCTTTTCCTTTTTAACAAATTTGTTGCTACTTCACATAGAAAGATAAAATTAAAAATAGAAAAAGGTGGCCCCCTCCATGTACATGCCATTGCTTCATAATCAATCAAGTCTAGTCAGCACATATGCCACAGGTGCAAAACAAATATGGATCACATGGTCAATCATTTTAACTGTCCATTTTTATGTATGCAAAAAATAGCCCTCCTGATGACTAGACCTTCCTGATCTCAGACCACAAAATATAATGGAGTGGCCCACCTGATGAATGGCACAGGTATCACACACACATGCCACCACAGGATATGAATTTCTCTCACGAAGCATCTCCCATTATACAAGCTTTTAGCAGAATAAATGCAGTACATAGATACTTACCACAATCCTCTTGGAAAGATGTATGTGCAGGTATTACAGTCCGAACCTGAGAATAGGCAAGATCCAGATAAGCACAAAAGACACAGGAACAATGGCCTGAGGAACTCAATTAAACTGAAAATGTAAAAAGATACATGCACACTTTAGCTTTTTTAATATCTTCCATGCCTCCCATGTAGTCGTACACAAGATTTGCATATGGATCGAACATCAGCCTGCCACAAAGAAAAAGAAGCATGACAAAGAATAGCCCAAGCAAAGTTAAGTAAAAATGAACAAAGAAAAACAACCAAAGAAATATTCTTGAAGGGAGGTAGTCCAGCACACCTGGGAGGACTAAACTTCCACCTTCAATGCTGTATGCATGGCAAGTGTGTAATGAGATGAACCATTCATTCTGGGAAGAACCATGAATAGACCATAGACGAAAACTTAAGGTGTTAAATAATCTTCGCCATTTAAATGAAGTGGTGTACAAAAATCACAAAAATCCAATCAATGATTCTCATAAGACATTTTACATTATTGGGATTGTCTAATTATTGTGATTTCTGGTCTATGGTCCATTTATGGAGCCTTAAGATGAACGAACAGTTTGGATAATCATCACATATGTTGCATGTACAGTAAGGCAATGCTTCATCCTCCAGGTGGTCAAGATCTCCTCTATTTCTTGAATAAGATAAATTGTTTAACTGGAGAATGAATGAGGTGCAAATTATGTCAAGAGAATAACTGTGCTCGAACCATCACTAACAACTATAGCATGTTGAAAGTTCCAAGTACGCAAGGTCAAATTAGTAACCCGTTAATTGTGAAGTCCCGTCCCAAACAATTTCTCCAACGATTATAGTCATGATCATTGCAGCGAGGAGGTCTTCTAAAGAAATAAGTCAAGTCCCTGCTAGACTTTCTTCCAGAGGTGCTAAAACTTGAAACCTATTCATAAAAGAACTACAGAAAATAAGTCCAAAAGAAATATAAATACATTCATGCATACATAAATACATATACATATATACATGTGTGTGGCACATAAGAATTTCTTGTACCAAATTCACACACAAGAATTTCTCGTACCAACTTCACACACAAGAATTTCTCGTACCAACTTCACTTTTCATTAGCACATCTTTGTAGATTAACTTACCAAGCATCTCTTTAAAGCTGACTCATCAGTAATAGCCAGTGGAAGGTATCTATAAGGCATTGAAAGAACACATACCTCCACGATGGAGTCATTGACGTGCACATGGCAGATGGGAAACCGCCTTCCAACTATTTCACATCGTGAAAACGTTCTCACTACCTGCAAATGTTGGTCAAACTATTGGTGGTTTTTTCTTGAAAGTCTCAATGAGGCATGAACACAGGCATCTTAGTTTAAATTGACAATGAACAGCACATGGCAGTTGTTCTATTAAGTCCATGGCCACTGCACAGACACAGGGAAGACAATTGTTTGGGCATGAAGATAGGTTTCTTAAGGCATTGGAAGCATTAGTCTCAAGGCAAGAATCTGGGAAGAGGCCCCTATAATGCCCAAGGGAAACCAAACCATAGATATAGGCACTGTTTTAAATATCGACAATATCGATCGATATATCCCACCGATATATCTTGTATCCCACCAGTGCGATACGAAACGCATAAGTAGTGTGACATATCCCACATGTTCAATCTAGTGAGCATTTTTGAATTTCGATGCTCTTATTTTCTATAAATCATGTTAAATTAGTGTCAAATTGTTACAAATTCATGATTTTTCATGTTCTGCATGAAAAATCATGGATCGAGAGCTTCGATTTCAAGATTTGGAGGAGATGGGCCGAGTTGCGAAAAATTGAAAAAGAACCAATTTTTCTCAATTTCTCGCAAATCATTTGTAATCTTTGTGTTCAAACATCACATTAAACATGTTTGTAACTTAATATAGTGATTCTTCTTTTGCTTTTGAATGTATTACTTGTGTTTCCACGTGTCTTCTTATATTTATAAATTATATGGATAGACATTGAATATACTTGCATCAATTCAGTTAGACAATGCATAGATTAGGACCCCATACAAAGAAAACCTATTATGTGTACTTCTTTTTTGTAATGTTTTGATTTATAAGTGTGTATTGATGTCTTTTTAACAATCACCGAAGTTTCATCGAAAAATTCAACCAATTTCCCAATGTTTCCCCATGTTTCCAACAACAGCGATACATTACACGATACAACCGATATATCCCCTGCGATAACCAATACGTATCCGTATCTCAAGAATGCGATACGTAATGCGATACCGATATTTCAAACACTGGATATAGGTGGATGAAACCAATCAATAGAGATGCCTCTAAGAACTGTTTTGACTACTCTTTCCATTTTTCTTGCACCCTTTAACCTCAAACGAGGGAGGGTTGAATTAGAGGTCTTCCCAAAACAGAAAAATGAATGAAACAAGAGCTCCGAAAAAATCGCCATATTTCATGATTTCTACATCACATTTGTTGAAACTCAACTTTGCAGTTAAGATTTGGCTCTGTGCACTCTAAAATAGTTCTTAGCCTTGTAATGTATCCTTGAAATTTTTGAAAATAGTGTACCATATTATTGACACTGCAACAGTCGTACATTGGTAGGGGCATGCCGTATGAATCATGCATATCATTATTCAAAACATGCACACTAATATGTAACTTGCATATCATAATTTTAATACAAGAATACAGACATCTTGAGTATCATGGCCTTGGGGTTTCAATCATTATCAGCAAGAACTCTTATTTAGGCTATTTTTTGGAAATACAAAAAAGTGAGCTTTACAAGACTTTATGGGAGTTTGTTTGCATTCTTAACTATGACAAGTTACATCGAATGATGGTGAAGGACATGCACTTCATGCATTTCAGCCACATGGATGTCTCCATTACTCCTCTTATTCAGTAGAATCTGGATGTACAAGTAATTAGCGCAGTGCCTTTGGCTTCGGTCGAAACATGAGCTGTTGGAAGAGTGAACTTATCAACTTCACTATCAAGGAGACTGGACTCATTTGCGGGAAGGCAAAGGATGGTAGTGGCTTGTTAGTTGTGGTTGATAGTTGATACCCACGAGGGCTATTTGACTGCCCCGATGGTAAGGTCTTCTACATTAGTTTTAGTGCCATACACGAGGTCCATTAGAGAGACTTTGTGCAATGTCAATGATCTTGTCTCACGCCAAGTTTCTCTAATACGTATCTTAGTTGTTTTAGAGAAATTGATGAGCTAACGGCTGCACCTCTTATCCTTCCAAGTATTCAGCATTTTCTATTTCTACTCCTTTGGTGCCATCCATGTATAGCACCTCTTTCCCGCAATGACCATCGAGACTAATCGTTGTCGAGAGAATATTGGGCCCCCAATTGATTAGGATTCATTGACGAGTTCTCGTTCTTCATCGAAGGGCACAACTATATTGCCTTCTAGGTCAGCCTAAAGGCTAAAGAAGCCTGATAGCTCGGGGCAGACCAAGCCTAGGGTCCATGACTTCGAGATCTGGACATCGCTATGTCGTAGTCATAGCCGCATCATGACTCAACCCTTGTGTTATCCTTGTACAAAGAGACAATTAAAGGTGGGATTCTTTGGGAAATGGTTGAGATCATATTGAGTACTCAATACCCAATCTTCCACGTGAAACTAATATTCATCGATCTAGGAAGCATGTCGAATCCTTTAGTCTGCATCTATAATCAAAGTGCCTAGTTGAGGTGCATGTCTGTCAACATGAGGAAGAGGTACGAACTAATATAGGAAACCACTTTTCCCTTGTCCATAGGAGCATTGATAGCTCCAATTAACATGCTTTCCTCAACAGTTGAAAAAACAAAAGAGGACCAAAGCATCCAAATCCTGCCAAACAAGATCAATAATGGAGAAGTGCATGCCCTTCTTCATGCTTCAATTTAACTTGTCATAATTAAGAATGGAAACAAAAATGCATTTTTTCTTCTTCTTTTTTTTTTTTTTTCGCATTTTATAAGATTTTTTAAACTCCTTCAACTTCAACATAATCGAAGAACCTTTGTCCAAATACGAAGAGTAACCCCTTAACTTAGACCATGGAAGAGAGTACGAACACTCTTTTCAAATGATTGGCTTTGTTGTGAGTGGAGGGATCGAGAGAAAACTGAAGATGAGAGTGACTCATCCAGAACCCATTCATCATATCCCTTATATTGGCTAACTAAGAAATTAAAAAAAAGGATGCATTCCGGTTCTATAATGGACATGGTAGATAGTAGATGAATAGTAAAAAAACACAAAATGACACCTCTAAAAAGGTCTTGGCTCTCACCTTAGCTGAAACTGACTATGATACCAGTTAAGCCCGAGCCGGGGGGCTAATGTGCTTTGATCATCACTAGGATGGGACCAACATGTCCTCAATTTTATTTATTTATTTATTTTAAAAGATGAAATGTATTAGGCCAAAGCCAAAAAGAATGCAAAACAAGAACAAGAACAAGGGGAAATAAAACGGAAACAAGGAAAAAACCTAGGAAAAGCTAAGAGACTAACAGATAAAATACAACAATAACCAGCCCCATGGTTGGGAAGACCCATCCGACTAATCATAGAGAACCCCTCAAGGCCCCCAATCACAAAACGGAAGAAGGGCCATGTTGTAGACCCCTGATGCCGAAATACTACCATTGTGAGAGCATCAGTAATTCCTGTCTCCAAATGGACCACACAACCGTGAGAAGAATAAACCTCCACTTCTTCTTCTTCTTCTTCTTTTTTTAATTTTTTTAAAGGCATCAACCTCCACTTCTTTTGACCTAAACCTCCACCATATGCTATATGCCAAGCATTCAAGAAGTCTTCCATAGAGGCCTCACCCAAGAAACCTCAGCTAGGGCAAAGACTCTGAACGAAATACTTGCTAGAATGCACCATCATCTCTTCCTCAATTTTGAACCAAATACTCACTACATGTCCTCAATTTTGACATACTACATGTCAGAATGCACCATGTCAGAATGCACCATCATCTCTTCCTCCACTAATCCATTACTTGTTCCATCAACTAACCCATACGTTAATACATTGATAGATTCATCTATCAATCCATTGATAGAATCTTTGCTTTGTATCTTCTTAGATTGTGGCACACGTCATTCATCGAATCTTCAAACACTTCAAATGAATCCTGTATTTGTTCTTTGTAATCCTTAGATTCTTCATAACACTTGAGAATCTTAAGTTTTACATCATAAGTGTAATCATGAGCCTCCAATCAGTCGTCTTTTCTACCACGAGGGTAATTGAACAGAACACCGTCAAAATCAGTAACATCCATTGCAATCAACCTATGCTATTAGATAGCACTTGAATGTAATGAACTTTTGTGATAGTCTATTACACCACGCCTGGGGGAGTTTTTGGCTCTCATTGCCGGTCCCAAGCCTGGATGAAGGAGTGTTGCATTCAGCTGGCAGCTAGTGTCAAACTTTTGCCACATCATGATGATGATGAACTTCTATAAACGCACATTACAGAATGTGGGTTTCACACCAACAACTCATAATATATTGAATGTAAGAGTGCTTAAACATCCCCACATACCTAAAGGTGAGATCCCAACCCAAAACCAACATAAACAAAGAATATATGCCAAGGTGTCCCATTACGCAATTCAGGCTCAGATCGGGCACCCCCAAAAAAATAGCATCGTCATGGGGGCCGTAACAATCACCTCCCAAAACAAAATAGAAAAATAAAAATAAAAATAAAAAACGGCTTGGATGAAGTGTTTTTCTTTTTTCTTTTTCTTCTTCTATCTTCTTCAAGAAGAAGAAAAATGCGTAGCTGGGGCTAAGATGGGAGTCTCTTCTTCTTTTCTTCTTCTTCTTTCTTTTTCTTCCTCCTCTTCTTCTCAAGCAACGAGTGGACCGATGTGGCTTCTTTTCAAAAGAGTGCCAAAATGTGGCTTCTTTATCTCCTAGTATTTAAAAGAGATGGTCCAACCGATTGGACTATAAGTCACAGTCCAGCAGCTAATAACTTCCAATCTTTTATGTGTTCGAGAAATTCAATCCATCCAATAAGTTAGCCCCACCACGGATGACTTTTTGCAAAACTCAAGCATCGATTGGACCACACTTGTAATTTGTTATTTTTATTTATATCAATGGCTAGAAAATTTTGTCTGTGGTGCGGCCAATTTGATGAGTATATATGGATGATTTTTGCACTAGGTGACCCTCATTTTGGGGCCAATCTATTGGAAATGTTGGACTTCATGTGCACTTAACCAGTGGAAAGTTATTTTCTGGGTGGATCGTAGCTAGTGGTCCAACCAATTTGACTTGAGAACTTTCTTTTTTCCTTATTGGTGTATGACGCTTGATACACTTGCACTCAGAAATTTGTACACGTGGCAATGCATTAAATCAAATTACACCCATTAACATGTGAGGCCCACTGATGCTAAGTCACAATCCCAAAATTAGATTGTTTGAATGACCCTAACCATTGATTTGTGGATACTTGTTTATTAAAATAAGAACACTGGATATTTTTAATTCTTCACGGTCCAATAAATGTCCATCAATTTGAAAATCAGATGGTGAAATAAGCACAATTTGGAGCCCATTGTATTAAGTGAGATGATGCCATGGATTGCATGAATTTCAGGCCAATTTGGGGGCATTCGAATGGTACCCAAATTTGGTGACACTATTCATCCAAATTTAATTCTATTTTTTAAAAAAAAAAATTTCTTAAGAAGAATGATATTGAATGCTTATAGATATGCATTAGTGGGATGAGTACCATAGAGTGCATGAATACGAGGTCAATTTGGGGGCATTCGAGTGGTCCCCCAACTCGTCGGCATTATTTATTTGAATTTTATTTTATTTTTTTCTTAAAATTACTTGGAGAGAATGATGTCAAGTACTTGGAGAAATGCATTAGTGGGATGAGTGTCATAGCTTGTATGAATTTTGGGCCAGCTCAGGGTCAATCTAACCCATCAGGTTAATAAAATCACCAAACAGGCTAAGAGTATGAAACAACATTCTTACCAAAAGAGTGGACCGTTGCACCATTATAAACATGTTAAAAACCACAAAAGAATACATATTTTGAATCCTCTCAATATTCTGAATTTTTTCTTTAGATTTTTTTGGAGTATTTTTCAATAGGTGTTGTTACGCTCACTGAAACCGATACAGCACACCTTGATATAAACAGTATGAGATTGAGACTACAACCCTGATCAATTCAGTACTGCAAAGATGTAGATAACCAACTGTATGAATGAAAAAGCTTATAGCTAGAATAAAGTGTTCCGAATTGAAGAGTGGTAATGATGTTAAATGACTAAAGTACTAAAATAAACATAATGCAAAGATTTATATTACAAATTCAACCACATCATGGCATGACATTTTATGGAAAAATAAAAAAATAAAAAATCAATGAATGGATAAAGATAAAGAGTTGGCTATTGAGTTGGGAACCTCTTTGAGCTCGGCTGAAGTTATAATGTCAAAGTCTTTTGGAGTTCGTTTCAAAATGAGATCCCGCACACAGCCTCCAACAAGGTAAACGTCATATCCTGCACCAAAAGCCTTTAGAATTGCAAGGAGGATGATATGAAGATACTACAGACACTGAAGTCAATGATTCAGAAAATCAAAACACAATGAAAGACTAAATTCAAACCGGATGCCTTATCAAGAAACAACATGGACTTGTAGAGTTTTTTATTTGAAACAGCATATATTTATATCATTCAGAACAATTAAAAGAAATTTAAATTCATTGCTACCCAATTCACTAGTACACTTGTTGGAAGAGCCTCTTTTTCTGGAAGAGCCCAATATGTCAGCATACGCATAATTACCTGTCTTTGATTAACGTATCCATGTGCAAAACCCAACATTATGGAGGTATCACACAATGCTCTCTTTAGCAAATAAGCCTTCATCACTTAGGCCAACACCCATTGAGGTTAGGCTCACCTTTCGGTGATACAAACCGTTCGTTTTGGTGGGCCACATCATAGCATAGACCATGACTCCAAATCTGCCCCACAGAAGGATTGTATTCATCCATATATAGCCAATGCTCTACCTTTAACATTAAAATGATCCGTCAATCAGATAGTTAAGAACATCCATGGAGAAGAGAATCCTTAGAGCATGGCGCATGCATGATGTGGCCCACCAAATGAACAGTGGATCACATAAAAGTGGGCCCAACCCATCATTATGATAATTGCTAATTCAATGCTACTACATGTATATTGAAGTCCTCAGTACTTCATTGCTTAAAATTGTAAATCTCCACCACATCCTTGATTACATTCATTCAAAACGTGACTGAAAATAAAATGCTAGAAAAATGCAATACCTTTTTTCCTAAGTCCATTGAGAACTAATCTTGTCGGCTTTGCAATCATCGACGTCGTGATCCCGAGTTCTTTAGAACTCAGCTTCTTCCACTCCATCGCGTTGACATCATCAGTCGCTTCAAACAAAATAAAATAAAATAAAATAAATAGATGAAAAAAGACGATTCATCATAAGTTTCAAGATTGACCAAACATGAGTTCACCATACTCAAGAGAGTATTAGCAATCCATCCATACATGCGCTCAATCAAATTCAATCATGACTGTCCAAATCATCGTCCCCAATGTGAATGGAGCATGGACTAGAAAAGATACATGATAATCCAATCTTAACCATCCAATTTTGCCTGTTGATTTGGAAAGTTTTACATTTTCTTTTACACCATCCGTTTTGGTAGCTACCAGTGGGAAAATGGTGGTAGGCCAATATAATTTTTGGGGAATGCTCTGTCACACAACTACACTTGTGATTTGGATGGTTCCAATTGACATGCATAAGTAAGGCGTACAATGGATAGGGCCACCAATGGGCGTACAATGGATAGGGCCACCAATGGGCCAGGTGTGACTGAAGGACCATCAAACTATGCAATTGAGCACACTATAGGGATGGCAATGGGCCAAGCTATGACCACTAACCAGGCCATGGTTGGCCTAGCCCCACCCTAGTCCCCTTGCCCTAGCCCACTAAGCCATGGCCCTAATCAGGTTACAAAGACCTTAGCCCTTGCACCATAAAGAAAATAGTGACAAGATCAAAGATTTGGATAGTGCAATCTAAGAATTTTTTGGCAATAACCCCTCCCATGCACAACAAGTCCCATCATATAAATCATTTTGATAACTAAAACATGACCTAGGATCCAAGAATGCCTTTAAATTACACATGTATGTTAAATTGGAACCACTCACAAGTGTCTTCAAACCCTCCATTATTTTTTTATGATAATGGCCCACTTAACTATTAGAACCAGGCCAATTGTCCAAGCCAGGACATTCGTCATTGCCTCAGGCCCAACCCCGCCCAGCTAGCCCAAACACCTGGCCTCATGGTATTCCATAACAGTAATCGTGGTCATAATAGCCACCACCATTACTGTTATGATACAAGCCATAACAACCCCCATAATAAGGTCATTACAGTCTTTTTTTGTGAAAAAAAAAAAAAAAACCTACATTAGCCCTATAATGGACCGTTATAGGTCATCTTTTCTATAATGGCCATTATGACCCCAAAACACATAACAGTTGCTACCTACGTAATGGCCATTACGACACACCTTCCCTAGCCTAGATTTCACACAAGGCTTGACCCTTGAGCCAAGTTTAGGGGCCCAAGCCAAGGCCCTACAAGGCCACATCACCTGGCCCATTGCAAACCCTACTGAGCTATGCCATGCCCCGACATAAATTCAAGACCTAATAAATAAACATACAGGAGCTCTGGCTTCACTTAGGGGGCGTTTGGCGCAAGGTATTAGATGGGATTAGGTGGGATAGAATTGCATTTGGTACCGTGCAATTCCATCCAACATTTGGAGAGGTTGGGATTAGGTGGGATGTAATTTCATTTAGTCCCATGGAATTGCATTTGGTCCCATGTAGGATTTCGATGGATTTTGAAATCCACTATCCATGTGGGCCCCACATTGATGCATGCGTTTATCCATGTCGTCCATCTACATGCACCGTTTACACATGACATTCTAGTTATATATGTGTACAATTGAACGAAATCCATTTTGAATTTGCTCCGTTGATTACACAATTCCATGGTCCACCAAACATGATTTTGGTTAATCCAGTGTTTTCGGATGACAAAATTTTTATCCCAAACATGGGATTGGGTGGCTACAATACCATGGAATTTTCAGACATGCAATCATTGTGCAATAATGATGTTAATCCCATCTAATACAATTCAATACCATTCAATTCCACGAACCAAACATGCCCTTAAGGATCGTTTGTTTGCAAGGATTTTGGGGGAAATGGATTCAAAATTCAAAATAGGCAGCTTGGATTTCAAAGGATTTCAACTCCTCCAAAGAGTCAAAATCCTCAAAAGGGACCCTTTTAGAATCCTCTTAGATTCTTTTTGTGCAAAATCCAAGGATTTGAAATACTCCTTTTAATACTCTAGCTGCATTTGGCACTTGGTACTCAGGCACTCAGCATTCTGCATGTGGCATACGTTAGCTCAATCTAAAACGACTAAAGTGTGCACCCCACTATCGCTAATCTACGATCCCAAGATCATAAAGATTACACTAGAGATTTTGAGATGATTTCCATCATCAAATTCACTTTTTATGTGAATATACATAATATATTTCTAGGATTCCTTGAGTCAAAATCCATGTTGCCAAATACAATGTCTAGTTTTCACAAGATTCAAAATCCAAGCTACCAAACACACTTCAAATATTCAAAATCTCAAGGATTTAAAATTCTAGAGATTTTAAATGCAAATTTCTTAAATCCATGCTCCCAAATGACCCCTTAGGGATAGTTTGGATTGGGGAAGTTGAATGCTTAGGTATTCTAATACCCTCTAGCCCCACAATTCTGACATTTAGAAAATGACGGATATTAAAAATCCCAGGAATTTAAATGCTCATGAGTCATTGCAAAATCCAAAAAAAAAAAAAAAATGCACTTTTGATTTTCCAAAAGATGATGGGATTTCACTACGATACCCACTAAGGATTCCCCAAATCTCACCTCAAGATTATTGGACCAAAGTGATTTTGAGAGAGGGACGGGCAATTAAATGTGCAGGACCCACATGATGGATCTAAAACAATGATAGCAAAAATTATAATATGGTTAATATGGACCATCCATTTCCCTTGCCATTGACTATGAGGGATTTTACTTGATTCTTATTGGTTACCGAGATTAGGAGCCTTTCGAGAAACTTCCCCATTGGATGTTAATAAAAGGGCTCCCAAATGTAAGGGCACACTAATTGATTGATTTTATGAAATGTGTTTTTTTTTTTTTTTCTTTTGTGAAAGGAAAGTGAGAGGGCTCTTCAATCCCTCAATATTCCTAGTGGAGTTCTCATTAACGACCATATTCTGAGAATATCAATGACTATGATTGACAGCTATATTCACAAGAACATATCCTGATTGCCCATCATTCGCGGCCATATTCTAAGAATATCTACGTCAATGCATCTGCACTTGTTTTCGAGTCTTTGGCTCTCCCTTCACTAAGTTGCTCCCAGGGTGCTTAAATTCATCCTAAACATAAATGATTAGTCACCAAGTCATGGCATTCGTTTATCCATCAGCAACTTCTGCCGTCAGCTATCATCGTTTTTTTTTTTAAGGATGATGAAAATTTATTTTGAAAAAAAAAAAACCTGCAAGAAGAAAGGAAAGAATATGAAAGGGCAAAAAAATGAAGAGACAAATACGAAGCCTCTGTCCTATTCAAGAAGTAGATTTCCAATCTGATATCCACACTTTAACCAACCCCACGATAGCCCCAATTGGCCGAGCTGAATCTCAAAAACGCCAGCTATTCCTTTCGCCCCAAATTGCCTACCAAATAGCTGGAAGCAACAGAAGCCAACTTGCCCAGTTGCGCCTCCCCCTGGATGCCCCATGCCAAGCCCAAAGGAGATCCCTAACTGAACCTGGCATGATCTAGCATTCCCCAAAATCCAATATGAAGAACTCCCCGACCTTAGATGTGAACAGGCAATGGATGCACAGATGATCAACGGTCTCGGTGTCCTTACTACACATACAACACATGTTAGGGACAATAAGAGATCTATCATCATTAATGCCTATATGTGTCCCTTCAATGACATGGGCGATTGTCATTAGATGGCTATCAACACTGAGACCCACACGATTGATGGTCTAGGTCTATGATTAGACCAAATGCGATATGATCAATATGAATCATCCATTTCCCTAACCATTGAATTGATGGTTAAGAGCATCCAGCAAAAGTGATTTATGATAGTGATGGGCAATCAAGGGTGAGTCCATATGATGGATGGTCTAGATCAATGATCAGACTGTTTGTTGCATTGTCAATATGGACGTCCATTTCATTAACCATTGAATAGACAGTTAGGATCTTTATTTTTTACAGGATAGGCGATCAAGGGTGAGAAAAGGCCTGGCGACAGAAGTGATCCGGACCGTCGGACCTTAGATCGGGCATATCTCGCAATCCAGAATGAGTTATCTGACGTAAAATATATGATTTTGGGGTAGAACGAGCTACTTTAGCCAACCAACCCAGCTACGCCGAGTTGCGCAACCTGGATTTGCGAAATACCCCCTGATCGACGATCGTTTCCCTGTTTTATTTTTGTTTTTACTATAAATAGTAAGTTTTAGTTTGATTATAACTCTTCATCCGTTGGGCTTTAGGAGTTGTGTCCAACACGAAAAGTGCTTAGAATAATTAGGAGAACGGTTGGGTGAAGCCAAATAGGACACTTACTATTTTTGGCTGAAAACCTTGCGCACTAGTAGACATCACGACCGTCGATAAATAGTAAGTTTACTATTTATAGTAAGTTGCGGATTCTAGGAGTTTTAGTTGTAGTTTGATTCTGATTTCTTTCCTATTGCTTGGTACCCTTATTTAAAGGGTTGTGAACTCATTTTTATTCATTCGTTAATCAATTTCGAATTTACTAGAATTTATTTCTATTTTCTGCTTTCTTTCCTCGTGGATTCGAGAAGTCTCTGTGAGGAGTCCAGAGAAGTTCCGTGGATTCGGAATAATTATCCTCTTGAGGAAGACCGGTGCTCAACCTCACATCCTCCCCTGCGTCAGTTTGGTATCAAAGCTAGGTTTCTCCTTAGATCGATGGCTTCTAACGACGGGTGGGGCAACAATCCCATGGACGGTGCTCGACCTCACGTCCTCCCCTGCATCAATTTCCCTAGCCATTGTGGATCACAGGTTCAAATTTTGCTCATATGGGCAACATCCAATCCACTCATCAATTTTATCACATGATATAATCTTTGTTTAAGAGTTGTAGTTGATCAGGTGATAGAGATAGCCACATTTGTTCATTTAATCTGGACACTTCTTAGATAAATAAACAGTACACAACAAGTGATTCCCAGCTTGTAAGCCAACCAAACACGGGCATTATAGTTTCGGGGAATCACAATGCCCTACTATAGGAGGTTAGCCAAACAAAGAAATTATAATTGCCAGCAATTGGAATAAGTAGGCAGTGCAACAACTGGAAATTTAAATACCAAGGCATACAAATGCCCCCAATCCAAACGACCCCAACTGGATGGTCGAAGATACATGCATCTTGGTGAACACTCGGGGCACACAGTCTTTCCCCCATGCCTCAAATGGTTCTAATATAGGGTTACAAAAAAAAAAAAAAAAACTTGTTTCAATATAGAAAAGAAATACAGGGAGAGAAGATTCCAGTAAAAAAGTCACCTTTCCGACAAGAAGTGGTGGGATCTGGACGGTCCTCTTTGGTAAGAACCTGCGGCTCGACCGCAGTTGCAGAGCTGCTGCGACGAACCTGCCAAGAAAAGAAGATATAAAAATTCAAAGAGTGAGACAGACAGAGAGAGAGAGAGAGCGAGAGAGAGAGAGAGAGAGCGAGAGAGAGAGAGATAGACCTTGCGAACGCAGTAGAAGAGAGAAGGGCGGAAAGGGAAAGAGTAGGAGTTGCTTTTGCAGACGAATCCGAAGCCAGCCATTGCCATTTCTTTCTCTCGCTCTCGGATTCTTCAACAACATGTCATCACACCATAATACAGATAGAGAGAGAGAGAGAGTCGGCGAGGTTTTGTGTTGTTAGGACTTTGGAGAGGAAGATAGTGAAAAATCTTGTATTTGGAAGCATGGCTAAAAGACTCGGCGACTCGGATTGAGTCGTGTTCGGTCCTGAGTCGAGTCGACGCCGACGAGTTGGGTCGAGTCCCCTGTCTCCCGACAGCCCACGCAGCAGAAACCCACCGGTTCCATCCATCCATCCATTGTAACAGCTAATGGTAGAATGTGAGTCGAGTCGAGTCGACCCTGATGATAATACTGCAAAAATGTTGACACAGCACTGCCTGGGCTTGATAGATCTCACCTGCCTTTGATGAGATTAAGCGTCCTTTTAGAAGGGTATTAATGGAGTTGTGTTCTAGCCGGAGGATGTAAAGAGCGGTCCAAGCTTAAGGTGGAGGCTAGCACGAGTGATTTCAAAGTGACTTGTCAAAATACAAGTTAAGGTGAAGATGGTTGTATAGTTGCCTTGGATTCCGCTGAGAAATGAAGCATGGCTTTACTAGTTGGACCGAACCTTACAAAGTGCACATTTTCTCAAGAACAAAGTCGGACCCTATTGATCCGAGTTGGTCCGACTGACACGTAAGTTCGATCTGGCTGACATGTAAGTTCAGTCCGGCTGACGTCTTATGCGGTTTTATGTAAGGTATTTAAATCCTAATTCAATCAGTATTTAAAATAGACAAGCATTTTTTTCACATAAGTTGAGGGTTTTACTGGGTGAGAGGGTTTTCCATACTTATAAGGACTAAGAATATATTTTTCTCAATGGCCAAGGTTTTTCATAGGGTGTAAACCGCAAAGGATAATTCTAAAGTTTCGATTATAGTGGATCTCTCTATCACTTTTGTATTGTGATTTTTCCTACAAAGATTTTTCATGTAAAATCGTGTGTTTGTGATTGTTTGATTGGTTGTTTCTGATTTGATTGTTTTATTTTTGTTGAACATGATTTCACATAGTGTGGGATTGACAGATGGCATTAAATTTAAATTTTTAATTTCTAGGGTTGATCCAGATTTGTTGTGGGCTTGTAATTACAACAAATTTATTAATTTCACAGTGTAAATCCCTTGATTCCAAGCAAGGCCACTTGGATATGTTATCAAGAAACTTTCCGCGCTGATGAGAAGATGCTTGTTTGAAGGGCAGAACACATCAAATCCCTATTTACAAAACAATCCCTTAATAATATTGGACAACTCTCGATGACAAAAATTGTTGATGTTAAAATCTTGATAACCCTCCGCTCGGATGTAAAAACTTCGAACCGCTCTTGAGTCTTGGATCTGCGAAACAGCGGTGAGCAAAGGAGACCTTGGCTTAAACAGGGGACCCTCCGATGCCTAAGTCAAGTCAAGGGAATCTGGGTCTAAGTTGGATGGTAGAGGGAGAGTGCAAGATATTGTGTACCTGTTTCCTCCCTACAAATGCTATTTATACCCCATC
The DNA here is from genome assembly GCA_037074715.1 of Magnolia kwangsiensis. Taxonomy (NCBI): domain Eukaryota; kingdom Viridiplantae; phylum Streptophyta; class Magnoliopsida; order Magnoliales; family Magnoliaceae; genus Magnolia; species Magnolia kwangsiensis. The sequence goes on along the minus strand of CM073573.1, from coordinate 162,376,343 downwards.
GCATAAGATAGGTATGTCCGCATAACTCGGCACATCCTGGGACATTTACCACAGCCAGCGGGAGATTTGGTTATCCCATCGTCGTATGGTCGTGCAAACGTGGGCGATTGAGTAACCTTAGCCAATCATGCAATAATGGGATACCTCATGGTCCTCCTCATAAGTAAAATCCAATTTGAGTCCCAAATCGACCACCTCGGTGTCGGATCACTCCAAGCTGACTACCTCGGCCTCGGATCGTTCCAGGATCCCGCTCTGAATCCCGAGTCGACAGCTTCCATCTAGGACCTCGGAGTAAAAGCATAACAACCGTCGAATTGGAGATCTATCCCTCGCCTATACTCGACTCCAAGCTATCTTACGCCTTGCATCGGCTCTAGATAACTTCAGACCTCAAAGCTGAGACGTCTCTGATCTTCCCATAACAGAAGCCCCCTACTCTCCGAGTTTGGCTACAGACTCAGAGAGTAAACACATGCAGAAGATCGATAGCGTCCACTATTACGCCCTCAAAGCATGCGGTCGCAATCATGGTCTCCATATTCGAAAAGATGGATACTCGAGGTTTCCCGTCCGCGGGTTAACCTCAAGCGGGCACGTGGCGACGGTTAAGATCTCGAATCGTCAGAGACATTATGAGGGGTCGCCACATAAGCCACGGGAGATGGCTAGGTGACGCTTCCACTGCTCGGAGCTTGTCGCCTGATGCCAGAGGCACTCGGCCTGGCAGTGCTTGGGCCAGTGACACACGGTCACGTGTCTTCCAAAGTCGACTCGCGACGGTTCGGCTGCGGTAATCAAGTCTTGCCATTAATGCGAGAATCATTGTGGGTTATAGAAACCCCTGGCACTTGGAGACGCCTTCATTTCTGTTTTCTAAATTCTTGTTATTGTGAGCTGCCTAAGAAGGCGATTTTCGACAAAGTGATTTCCGGCAAACGCAGCCTGCAGCGAGAGGCGATTACGACCTACCAAGAACTTTCGGTCAAAGCAATTTTCAGCAACTGTCCCAGACAGCTTCTGGTGAGTCGTCCTCTTACTTTCGAATTGCCTTTATTTTCTTCGTTTTTGTGGAATGTCGAATGACTCGGAGATAGTCCGAGACGATTATGCCTTCGGAGATAACTCCGGGTCGGGAAGCTCAGATAATAGAAGAGGGGCCTCTGAAGGCCCCCTAGATGCGGTACCCCTCTTCCCTCCGCCCAGGACGGGCGAAGAGGATGGGGCTAGGATGCACCGCAAGGTCAGGAAAAAGGCCTCCCGCATCCCCCGAGATTCGACGGGAGTAACTACAGAGATGCTTGAGAGTGGACGAACTGCGAAAACTGTCTCGGGAGGCTTAGTATTGGTCGAGTCTTAGATGGAATGGATCCAATCGGAGTTTGAGATCCCAGACTCCGTATGGATACGAGCACCAGAACCCCTCGATACTGCTGGAGCTCCTGCCGAAGGAAAAGTCACGATTTTCATCTGCGCGCTACAATGTAGGCTCCGTCTTCCAATGCATCTTTTCGTCTGAGCCTTAACAACTTATTTAGGACTGACCCCATGCCAGTTTACCCCTAATGCTTGGAGTGTTCTAATATCTTCATACATTATCTGGCGTCACGTTAAGAACCCAGAACTAACACCAGAAGAGGTGATAAGTTTATACTTGATCAAGCACGATAGCCAAGAGCCATGGTACTATTTCACAACCCACGGCAGTAAGGGCTCAGGGCTGGTCCTACAACTTCCATCCTCTAGTAAGGATTGAAGGAACAAGTGGTTTTGGGCTTCGGGTGAGTGAGAAGCGCCAACAGCGGAGCTCAGGAATTTACGAACTCAGGTTCTTGCCCGATTTACCCTGCTAGGTCGGATCCTAAATAATATTTTTGTAATATTCTTCTCCTTACTATGTTTTGACCAGCGTTTATCTTTATTTCTGTAGACTTCCCGAGAGGTTAGCCTCTCATCACCTTGGACCAGAAGAATCAGATTGCCAAGGTCGGGGTGCATCCAGAAAATTTATGCTCCTGGTCGGTCCTGATTACTGTTGATAACCTTCATCAGTCCGGCTCTACAAGTCTAAGTTGCTCCCCACTTCATTCAGTAAGTATCCATTCGCCTTTTATTTTGATGAAATTGAGATCTCTTAGCTCGGACATTGATTCATTGTCCTATGTGTAAGCATGGTCGAGGCCTCTGGATTTTGGAAGAGGAAGGTCACCCCATCCATTGAGGAGATGTTGAGGTCTGAACCACGGACGAAGACGACGAGTCGGATAAGGCAGGGGACTCCTCGCGAAAGAGGCCCATTGGTCCCAATTTTTGCTGCTGAAGCTCCGGATCCAGCTTTAATTTCTGTTGCTGTGGCTCTGATTTCAGCTTAAATTTTTATTGTTGCAGCTCCAGTACACACCGCGGTTGGGACCGTGATCAATAATGCTCCAGCTCCAATTCCCCCTCTAGTCGTCGTCTCTTGTGTCTCCCAAGCGCCTCCACCAGCCCCGGAACATTGCATAGTCATCCCATCTTCATCCAAATGGGAGAAGGCCATTCGAATGGTCGATGCGATGCTCTCCCCTCCTGAAGTCGAAGATGATCCCAGAGCTAAGGCCCAAGCTTCAGCAGCCAGCGGGACAGGGACATGGGGAGCCAAGGGGTTAGCTTGGGTCGGGACCAGTGGGGACAGACTTCAATCAGGCTATCATATCTCGGGCTTAGTTCGTTGGGCTATGAAGCATGCTCCAGAGGAGGAGATTGTAACCCTTTTCAACAAGTCGGATGAGTTCTTTATAAATGACATGGCCTCCATATTCTACCAGGTATTTTTACTAACCTTTCCTGTCTTGATCTCCTTTTTCTTTATCGTGTTTATGTACTTATTTTCTTATTTTGATCATGTCTGTTCTGAGACTCCTTTTGACTCGGAAGAGGTTGAGGGAGATCATGCAGAGAGCAAGGAGATAACGGCTCTCAGGGGCGAGGTCAGGACTCTCCGAGATGAGTTTGCGTTCCTCCGAATAAAGAAGGCAGAACTGCACCGACAGCTTGATGATGGGAAGGTGCATGCGCTGCAACTCCAGGGGGTCATCAACGACCTTTAAACATGATGTGCTGCTGCAGCAACCGAGTTGACAGGAGTCATGGCTCACGCTGACTTGCTCGCGAAGGGCAATGCTCGATTGAGGGACATGCTGGAATGAACCAAGACCCAGGCGGCGGAAGAGCTAAGCTGAGTGGTAACACAGGCGAAGGAAGCTCAACGGGCTGAATATGAGGCCTCCTTGGTGTTGGCAGTGGCCACTGCAGTGGACGTGTTAAAGTCCTCGGAGGAGAGGACTGCCGAAGCTACCAAGTTTTATAACTACGGCTACGTCGTTTGCCTAGATGCGATCCAGGAGCTCTATCCAAAGCTCAACCTCGAGCCCTTATCCCTGAGGACGCGGGGGAGAAACCAGCTGAAGACGTCTCCTCGGACCAGGCTCCTGCCTCTTAGCCTCCTCCGACCGAATAGTTTTTTATATTCACTCTTCTTTAACTCTTTCATACAGTAGTTTTATCAATAGTTTTGATGGATAATTTGGTGGATGATTTTTGACCCTCCAGAGAGCGCATGATATAAAATAGTTGATTTTTGGATGATGACTGTGTTGATGATTGATATAACATAGTTGAATTGGTCGGCTCATCCCAGGGCCCTCTTCCTATATTAGGGGAGACCCCTTGGTTATTTCATAGAATCTTATAATATTTAAAATTATAAGGACCGACCCCTTGAGGAGTCAAACCACCCTCCCGAATGGCGAGCAGCTTTTTATGGATCCGTCGATCGTAAGACGAGCCGACCCCTTCATCAAGGGATCGAGTCATCCATGGGCTTTTCCCCTATATATGAGGGGATCTCTTGGTGAATTTTTGTGAGCTAACATACTAACCCCTTCTCGAAAGGATCAGTCGGTTGAGTCGGCCCCTGCTTATGAGAGACAACTTTTTCCATTTGTCGATGAGTCGTTTGAGTAGATACGTAGAAACATATATTTTATTGAAAGCCTTAAGAGGCTGGTTGTTCCGAGTTGTACACTTATTGAGAGCCTTCAGTGGCCAGTTCATCGGGGGTAGTAGATTTTCAAATGTTCGGCGTTTTAGGGGTGAGAGAGCTGATGCCCTTTGAGATCTTCCAAGTAATAAGAGCCAAGCTTGGTCGATCGAAACACCCGGTAGGCCCCCTCGCAATTGGGTCCGAGTACCCCAGCCCCCGGCTCTACTGTGTTTTGAAAAATTCGACGAAGGACCAAGTCTCCTAGACAGAGTCGCTGAGTCTTGACCTTTGAGTTGTAGAATCGTGCCACTTGCTGATGTTGGGCAACAACTCGGAGTTTGGAGACATCTCTAGCTTCCTCAAGTAGGTCCAGATTAGTTGTCATTTTCTTGGCATTCTGATCTTCCCGATAGTTCCGAACTCGAGTTGTAGGGAGGCTAATCTCAACTAGCACCATCGCCTCTAAATCGTAGGAAAGTGAAAATAGGGTCTCCCCAGTAGACAACTAAGTTGTAGTCCTGTAAGCCTAGAGGATGAATGGGAGCTCCTCGGCCAGTTGTCTTTCACCTTTTCTAATTTTATTTTGAGATGGTGCTTGATGACTTTGTTGACTGCCTCCACTTGTCCATTGGATTGTGGGTGTCAAGGTGAGGAATACATATTTGAAATGTCGAGCCCCCAACACATGCTTCGAAACTTGTCGTTATCGAACTATCTGTCGTTATCAGATACGATAGTGCGCAGGATTCCGAATCGACAGATGACGTTCTTCCAAACAAAGTCAACCACCTTCTGCTCCGTGATTTTTACGACAGGCTCGGCCTCGGCCTCGGCCTCGGCCTCGGCTCACTTAGTGAAGTAGTCAACTACAACAATGGTAAACTTGACCTGCCCTTTCCCAATGGGCAGAGGTTTGATGATGTCGATCCCCCATTGGGCGAAAGGCCACGGTCCGCTCATGAGGGTTATCTCTTCTACAGGTTGCTTTGGTACGATCGTATATCGCTAACACTTATCGCACCTCTGGACGTAGTTCTTTGAGTTATCCCTGATGGTTGGCCAGAAATATCCTTGCGGAGTATTTTCAGGGCAAGGGCCCGACCACCAGAGTGATTTCCATAGATGCCTTCGTGAATCTTCCAAATCATGTAGTTTGCTTCATCGGGTCGGAGACACCTGAGGTAGGGCTGTAAATGCCCTTTTTTTATACAAGATTTCATTCAAGACTATGTACTGTGCAACTCTGACCCTCAGGCGTATTGCCTCCAACCTATTCGAGGGGACCTCACCTGATGTGAGGTAATTATAAATTGGGTCCATCCCGCTCAATGTGACTTCTATTAGGTTGACCATTTCTTGTTCTATTTGGTCAATGCTCGGATGCTCTATGAACTCTACAGGGAGAACCCGAGGAATCTTTCCCTCTGTGGCAGAGGCTAGCTTTGTGAGGGCGTCGGCTCAAGAATTCTCTATCCTCAGAATTTGATTAATAGTGCAGCTCCAGAACTTTTCTATCAACTTCCTGGCCTCGGCCAAGTAAGCCATCATCTTAGTCTCCCTGGCCTCATATTCGGTGGAGATGTAATTTATCACCAACTGAGAGACTTACCGTACTTCGAGGGACTGGACCCGCAGACTGGCTTCCAGCCTGAGTCCAACCAGTAGGGCCTCATACTCCGCTTCATTATTGAAGGCTTTGAAATCGAGCCTAATTGCATACTGGATAGGCGTAGAGTCAAGTGCGACTAAGACAATCCACACCCCGGAGCGTATGACATTTGACGACCCGTATATGAAGAGGATCCATCTTGGTTCTGACACTGTATCTTAATTAGTCGGAGGATCGGGCGAAGGAGCTGACTCTACTTCGGCGCTGATCCCCTCTTCGCTCGGAGCACTGAACTCTGCAATGAAGTCAATCACAGCTTGACCTTTAATCGCAATCGTTGGTCAGAATTGGATATAAAACTCCCCGAGTTCGATCGCCCACTTAGTTAGCAGACCAGACACCTCGGGCCTCAGGAGGACCTGCTTGAGAGGAGAGTCGGTTAAGACAATAATGGAATGGGCCTGGAAGTACGGGCGTAATCTCCGAGCCGAGATGATCAGATAGAGTGCTAACTTCTCCAGTGCTGGATACCTTGTCTCGGTCAGTACCATTGCTTTGCTCACATAGTACACAGGGTGTTGCTTGCCCCCTACCTCCCTAATTAGTGCGGAGCTGACGACTGAGACCGAGACTGCGAGATACAGGAACAAGAGCTCGCCTTCTTCAGGCTTAGATAATAAGGGCAGTGAGCTTAAGTACTTCTTTAACTGCTGGAAGGTTTGCTCGCATTCCGATGTCCATTCGACCTTCATATAACCCTTTAACTGCTAGAAGGCTTGCTCACATTCTGATGTCCATTCGACCTTCTTATGACCTTTCAACTGCTGAAAGAAGGGGAGACATTTGTTAGTGGCTCTAGATATGAACTGTCCAAGCGTCGCTACTCATCCGGTGAGACATTGAATCTCTTTTGTTGTCTAAGGCGAGCTCATGTCGAGGAGTGCCTTAATCTTGTCAGGGTTTGCTTCAATGCCTCACTGACTGACTTGAAACCTAAGAAATTTACCGGAACCGACTCCGAAGGCACACTTCGTGGGATTCATCTTCATACGGTATTCTTAGAGGATGAAGAAGGTCTCTCCAAGATCTGTCAGGTGATCAGATACCTTGATGCTTTTTACGAGCATATCGTCGACATAAACTTCTATGGTGCGTCCGATCTACCTGGCGAACATCTGATTAACCAATCTCTAATATGTGGCCCTAACATTTTTTAGGCCGAACGACATAACTCGGTAACAGTAAAGTCACTTGTTGATGATGAAGGTAGTCTTCTACCTGTCTAGGGGGTGCATCGTCATCTGGTTATACCCAGAATAGACATCCAGGAAGGAGAGCAGATTGTGCCCCGCTGTACCGTCTACCAACTGGTTGATCCGAGGCAAGGAAAAACTATCCTTGGGATAGGTCTTGTTTAAATTCGAGTAATCCACACAGACCCGCCACTTCTCGTTTGCTTTCTTGACGAGGACCACATTCGTGATCTAATTTGGATAATCCACCTCCTTGATGAAGCTAACGCTAAGGAGGTTGGAGACCTCGTCGGCTATAGCCGTATATCGCTCGGCATCAAACGGTCTCCTCTTCTGTTTCACTGGTTTGTGATCTGGATCCACATTCAGTCTATAGACCATGACAACGAGGAGAATTCTCAGCATTGCCTCATGTGACTATGTGAAGACGTCTCTGTGCTACTGCAGGAAGGCTAACATCTGAGACCGTTCTCGAAATTCAATGACATTCCGAACTGAATGGTTTTGCTCGGATCTACTTCATCAAGCGGCACAACCTCCAAGTCCTCCATGGATAAATCCTCTGTAGGTCCCCTAGGGTCAAGGACATTGATGGTGAGGGCCTGCTTCACCGACCCTGTCACGCCCCAAACTCGAAAATTGGGCTCACAAAATTTCTGATCGCCGAATCCTGTGCGGACAGGCTTCGTAGTACCCCATTCTCGGCTCCTAGCGTCCATTCGTCAGGTTCTGATCCTGGGATACTACGAGGAAGATTTTCAACATCAGTTTGATTCGTAATAAGCATAACCAAAGGTATAACCCACAAACAACAACCAAAAACTCCATCACATTTTCACTATGATAAAAAACTTTATAAGTACAATGAGCATAAAAGGGAAATAAAATGATGATGAACAAAAAGCTCCAAAATGATCTGCAAAGCACTCCTACCTCAGCGCTGCTGTGCTCCAACGTCACCTGCACACAACTGTACTGCATAAGCTTATGGAAAGCTTAGAGGGTGGTGAAAGTGTGTGCACAAGGTAGTAATACAATTATGCAGTATCAGAGTAATGCGGAACATGCTGATGAATCTATAAATATCATTAGCTGTACTAAGGCTATGCGATGCAAGGCATGAATGATGTCGTCCATACTAAGGCCATGCGATGCGAGATGCAACTCAAGCACACGAATCCTCATCTAAGTTCACATATTAATACAGCTCAACTCTGAAATATCACCGGGGGGGTTTAATACACTCCAAATCAGATTGTCGCCCCATCGCGCATAATAAGGTGAGTGGAAAGACCTCACTATTCGTCTGTCAATATCGGGTTCGGCTCGTCGATAGCGGACTCATTCCTCAAGCTGGTAAAACTCAACCTAGCTTTGCTCTCTCCTCTCGGGAGGGTAAAGCTGCATCCCCTTCCAACTGACCACGACACAGTGGATAGCGTGACCTTTTGATAATCGATACTCGGCACTCGTGCACCCACTTGGTCCAGACATTGGAGCAACCTCCTGGTATCGTAAGGGTTTAGGGACTTTCACCCAGGGATATCTATAGCATCCCATGTAGAACAAGATTTCTGGTATCCAATTCTGTCAACCACAATATGTATGTGGAAGCTACGACCCTAATATCGCTAGGGCGTACAGTAACCATATCACACAATGCAAAATGCATGAATCATACTATCCAGTCATACGGAAATCCTACGCGTATCGTGTGCTTATGTAGGGCAACACTGCCTAACCGGGAGCCCTTAAACAATCTACTCAAAGATATATGCTATGATCAGTCACTTCTCATATCAAGAATACATATGATGCGTATGATCATGAATCATAGAACTATACTAAACATGCTATATGGTAATGGATGCTGTTCATAAGGGAGATGGGCCTAGATGGCCTACAAGTATGGGCCTAACAATGGGCCCTAGAAAAAATTATAATGCGAACATTTAACCAACATTGTTCGTACAATGTGGACGTCAAACCAATATTACTTCCAAGGCACGACCTATATAAGGAATCCATATACAATGTAACGGCCACACATACATCACATTGGGCCTCGCTCATGGGCCTCACATACATCGCATCGGGCCATTTGAATAGGCCGATCAGATGGGCCGATTTGAATGAGTCGATCCAAATGGGCCGACCAAATGGGCCGAATGGAATGGGCCAACCAAATGGGTTGATTCAATGCATCACCATGGGCCTCACAGGTGGGCCTCATATACAATAAATGGACCACGTATCTGGGCTTTAATTACATCAAATGGGCCATGTGATATGGGCTTAACCATACAAATAGGTGGCCCCGCCCATGGACCAAAATACATCATGATGGCCTCATGGATGGGCCGCACCCATGGTCCTCAAGTAGGCTTGGACCACACCAAACTCATTTCAATAGTTATAGGTGTAACACATGTATCACTGTACACCATCAACCCATGAGGCACATGGCCCATTAATGATGACAGCACTGCCCAAACATTGTCCATATACATCAGCACTGTCCAAATTTTTGTCCAGGTCTGCCAACACCATCCATACATTGCCCAGGTGCGGGTCCCACTATCAGGACAACTAGGATGATCATACACATCACATGGGACCCATGGAACTCGCTGACATCAGTCCAGTAATGGGTCCCACCATCAGAAAGGTTTGGAGGCATATACACATCACGTGGGACCCATGGAACTTGCTGACGTTAGCAAAAGTAGCTGCTGGACATGCAACCTTGCTACCTCCTTTTTTTTTAAAATTAAAAAAAAACAAAACAGAGGTGGGTCCCACGTAGGGCCCACCACAATAGATAAATACATCAGATAATATATATATATATATATATATCCGATGTCCAGGCCATTCAGGGCCTGGATGGTCACATACATCAGGGAGGGCCCCACATGAGGGGGTGGGTCCCACCGTCCAAGGACGGTGGACACCACATGCATCACGGTGTGGTCCATCTAACGGGTGAACGACGTGGATGTGTCCCATGGACCCCACTGTCAGCACACAAGCCACTGCTAGCCACTTCCGGTAGGGAATCCATGCCAGGACCTCAGTGTTGAAAGCGAGGTACCTCTCACTCAGTTTGCCACTTGAGCCATGGATCTGGGCATGGATAGCGTACCAAGGAGGGCCCCACACGGACGTGGTCCCACCGTTCAGGGTGGGTGGACGGTTGGATAAAACACATACCCTATGGTGTGACTCATCTAAAAGGGTAGACATCGTGGATGGGTCTCATGGACCCCACCGTCAGCACCCACTCCACGGCTAGCACACCCACTGTTAGTACACCTCCACTGTTAGTGCACACCCCATGTCAATCCATACTCCATTGTTAGCACACCCACGGTCAGTCCACACTTCACTGCATCATGGTGGACAGTGTGGATAGAACACAAGCATCATGGTGGGTCCCACATGGACGTGGCCCACTTGATTGGATCATTCTAATATTTGTGTTTTCCTTCCGTCTAGGCCTGATAACGGGCTGGATGGTATAGATCCAACTCATCTATTCGGGTGGGTCCTATGAAGGTGAATGTCATGGATACAATACATACTCCATGGTGGGCCATAATCATGGAAAGGGAGAGAGAGAAAAGAGAAAAAGAGAGATCGACGAGGATGGAGGGGCCTCGCTACTATGAGCCCCTCTTTGATACAAAGCCTACATCAAGGTGGGTCCTACCATAAGTGGGCCCTTACATCACAAAAAGACAAAGAAATGGAGATCCAAGATCACCCACCGTTCCTTCTTGCTCCCTAGGCTTCCTTTGCTGGAGTTTGGATGGTTGAGATGAGAGATGAGAGGGGAGGAAGTGGGCCACACTTGTAGCTTGGGAGATCTGAGAGAGGCTTGGACATGAGATTATTTTTGGATTGCTTGGAATGAGTTGAAAAATGAGAGAGAGAGAGAGAGGGTTGTAAAAAGAGAGAGAGAAAGATGGGTGATGGAGAGATGAATGTGGTGGGTGATGTGTGTAAGAACTTTTTGACTTTGGGGTTGCTTGGTGTAAGAAAAGTATGGGCTTGTAAGAAACTTTTTGACTTTGGGGGGTTGTTGGGGATGGGTGTGAGGTGATGTGTACTTGACATGTACTTGATATGATGAGATTGATTGATTGATTAATGATATGACAAGTTGTAGAGATTTTCTCAAAATTTACATGCGCAGTGTTTTTCTCGTACCGAACACGGACCTACATCTCCTGACCAGGGTATCGGATCAACGCGCGAGTCGAGACATTGGAACTACAGTGACGGCGCGGTTGCTAGGGTGTAAGTCTCGGGTTGAGTCAACTCGGGTTGACGACATGTGAATGAGGGTCACGTGCAAATACCGATTAAGGGTCGAAGGTTGTCGAAATTTGACCGTGAAAGTTTACGAAACGGTACGGTATAGGATACGACACCTACAGACCCTTTCCTCATTGCTATCACATAACATTTTCAAGCCTCGCGTTGATCGCCTCAGAGGTAGCCTATTCCGCCCTCGATGAAAAACTTCATCATCAGATGGTATGTTAACACGACCGCCCTCATTGCATTAAGGGAAGTCTACCCAGGATGACATTGTGCACTGATGGCACATTAACTATAAGGAAGTCCACTAGGAGGGTGACTTAATGTCGTCCTTCTCCCGTGGTTATTGGGAGGGAGATGGCTCCTTTGGAGATCACCCTTTCTCTGGCAAAGCCATGTAGGGGGTCTTCACAGGTCTGAGGCGTGACCTTGGTATCTCCATTCTTTTGAAAGCCTTCGAGTAGATGACATTAGCCGAGCTACCGGTGTCGACCACGATGTGATATACTTTGTGGTTGGCTATAGTTATGGTTATCACTAAGGCATCGTCATGTGGATGCTGAATTCCACGCGCATCATCTTCTGTGAAGGTGAGATTGTAAGGGCTGACTCGAAGCTCTTTCCTCGGCCTCTCGGTCATGTGAATGTAGTGCTCTGGGTCAAACTTCCGAGAGTGGGCTTTATGGGCCATGTTCAAGTCTCCTCCATTAGACGAACCACCACAGATGGTATGAATTTCAACCGATTCTTCTGTTGCTTTGCTCGGTTGCTCTTCTCTCTGAGTTGTTCTCTCTTCTTTGGTGTATCAGCGCAGATGACCCTTATGGATGAGGGTCTCGATCTCATCCTTGAGATCCACGTAGTCACTTGTGTTGTGGCCGTGATCACGATGGAACCAACAATGCTTGCGCTTGTCTTGATGATCTGGGTCTGCCTTCATTTAAACGGGCCAATTCAGGAGCTTCTGGCCTCTAATGTTCAATAATATTTGTTCTGTAGATGTGTTGAGGGGAGTGTAGGAACAGAACTTGCCCTCAGTCTTCCTGCACGACTGACAATCATGAGGGACATGGTCATCCGACTTCTTATTGGATGACCAGAGTTCTTCATTCCTTAGCCTCTTCCCTTTAGTTGGCGGCTTTGCTGCTTGAACATTTTTAGAAATTTAGAGAACTCCTCGGTGTTAGTGTATTTTTGAGCTCTGGTGACGAGCTCGACCAACGTCTTTAGCGGATTCTTCCCAATGGAGAAGGTGAACTTCCCCTCTTTCAGACCGTTGAACATGACAGAGAGCGCCATTTTGTCATCATAATCCTCTACCTGCAATGCTTCCTCGTTGAAGTGGGCGATAAAGTCCTTCAACGACTCTTAGGCCTCTGCTTGATGATGAATAAATGAGTAGTCGGCTTTTGACTCTTCTTACCACTTATAAACTGGGTAAGGAATAATATGCTGAGCTCTGCAAAGGAACCAATGGAATTGGGTTTGAGTTGTCGGTACCAACTTCGAGCGGATCCAGTAAGGGTGATCGAGAATTCCCTGCACATCATGACGTCTGTTGTGGTCTGGATTTATATCCACAAGCGACAGGCCTTTACGTACTCGGATGAGTCACCAAACCCAGAGTACTAGATGATGGGAGGTATTCGAAACCTCTGCGGCATCACCTCGGTCATGATTGCGGGGGTAAAGGGAGGTTTGGTATCTTCCATCATCACTTGATCAGTGGTAAGGACGGATGAGGGTTGTTGATTCTGCTGTAACTTTAGAACCTGATTGCTGAGTTCCGCTAACCGTGCCTCCCATAGATCTCTATTTTCAGCTACCATCTCCGACGGAGCCTCTACTTCAGGGGTCTTTCCTCCCCTTCTTCTCTCCAGCTTATGATGGAGATCCGTTGGTGCCAGGGCCAAAGTGATCGAAGCATTTGTTGGAGCCTGAGTCGTTATGTTTCGAACCGGAACTTGATTTCGAGTCAGAGGGAGGTTCTGGATTGAAGCTGGAACTCGAGTGGATTGATGTTGTGACCCTTCGGGTCTTATACTCTGCGGTGCGGACTCGACTTCCACTACCGGTCCGATTGTCTCCTGGATGGGACGTGGTTGTTGCTTCTATCATTGTTTCATTTGATTGATTTCATCGTATAAGGCTTGAATTTCACTCTGCATTGCTCGATATTTACTTGCCCAACTACGAGAACGCCGAGATGACCCTAGAGCCGACTCGGTGTGAAGTAACGAAGAAGACCGAGTCTGTTCGTTCGGCTTCGGCTCCACAGCCGTGGATTTGTTCTTCCTTCTTGCCATTGTAATGGATGATAGGAAACTGACTTTTTGTATTAGCTTCCCAAAGACGACACCAAAAATGTTGCTACTAAAATCTTGACGACCCTCCGCTCGGATGTAAGAACTCTGAACTACTCTTGAGTCATGGACCTGTGAAACAGCGGTGAGCAAAGGAGACTGTGGCTTAAACAGGGGACCCTCTAATGCCAACGTCAGGTCAAGGGAATCTGTGTTTAAGTTGGATGGTAGGGGGAAAGTGCAAGATATTGCGTACCTGTTTTCTCCCTGCAAGATGCTATTTACCCCATTCACCTGAGATGGGCATGTCTGCATAACTTGACGCATCCTGGGGTATTTACCACATCCCGCGGGAGATTTAGCTACCCCGTCGTCGTGCGGTCGTGTAGACGTGGGCAGTTGAGTAATCGTAGCCAATCATTCGGTAATGGGACACTTCATGGTCCTCCTCATAAGTATATTCCAATCCAGGTCCTAAACCGACCACCTTGGTGTCGGATCACTCTGAGACGACTACCTCTGCCTCGGATCATACCAGGATCCCGCGAGTCGACAACTTCCGTCGGGACCTCGGAGTGAAAGCATAACAGCCGTCGAATTGGAGATCTATCCCTCGCCTATAATCGACTCCAAGCTGTCTTATGCCTCAAATCGGCTCTAGATAACTTCAAACCTCGGAGCTGAGACGTCTCTGATCTTCCCATAACAAAAATAACATTGTTAGAATGAGAATTGCATCTTGACAGTGGCTCAGCCCAAACAATGGACCATCTTTATTAGGAAAGATTTAATTAAGGATAATTTCCTTCTATGTTTATTAGGGATTTGGTTTTTTCCCACTTTATATTTTTTCCTTTTTTAGAGCTATTCCCTTTGTATTTATATATCACAATATACGGTTCTTTTTAAAGCTTACTTCTCCTAGGTAACCTTCACCATGTTTCCTACCCTTTATAGACATAGGAGAAATGATCATATACAACACAATATTCAAAGCTACGATGCAACCCCGTCTATCCACCTATTCTGTAAAATGTTTGTAAGACATCCAAGCTGTATAAAACTGAAAGGAGATGTTCACCATCAAGATGAATTGAAACAAAACTAGGGTCGAACATCTTGTCAAATGGCCCACACTGTTCAAATCAATGGAAAGCCACTGGTTTAGCTTAATATATAACTACTGCCTTAAAATTTTCAGTGGTCCATTCCTTCTAATTAGTTATTTCGAGAAAATTTATGCCCTAGAGTTATCAAATTTTGATCCCCACATACGATGCATTCATAGTTGAAATGCAAAAGAAAGGTCTTTACGGTAGTGCAGTAAACATGATTGTTTTTATTTGAATCTTGAATTTTAAATGAGTTCTTGGTATTAATTCCATAATTGGGATTAAATCTCCTAAGATTGAGGTTGGTCAATTTAAAAACAAGAGGTATAAATTGATTTGGACCCATTTGGGTTCGTACATAAGTTGAATGTGGTGGCAATTACATTTGGGTGAGGTTCTCTTGACAATGGAACAACCTAATTTTACTCATGGTTGTCTCCACCATTGGGCCATTTTATTTAGTAATCAGATGTTTCAGACACCTTTCATGATGGGGTTTTCCTCCTCAGTTCAGGGGAGAGACAATGCAGCGGGTGAAAAAATTGGAGTAATTCATCGCGCTGCTCGACCGGTCGTGGGTGGCGCTCGACCAGTCGTAGATACGAGCCTTGGCAGGACTCAAAGTCCAGTAACTTTGGGTAATATTTCTCTGGGGTGCTCGACCGATCGTAGGTGGTCCACGAACAGTCGTAGGTGGCTCATGACCAGTCGTAGACTCGGTACGACCAGTCGCAGTTACGTAGATTCGTTTCGCGATTTTGAACAGATTTCGTTTCGCAAGTCCTTTCACAACTGGGATGCGGAAGAGAGTTTCTTAAAACTATAAAAAGGGGTCCCTGGAGTTTTTCTAGGGTAATGATGTGTATGAGAAAAATACAAGAAAGGTTTCCTAAAAGCTTTGCAAGGATTTGCTAAAGGGTTTAGGGTAAGAGAGTGAGAGAAAGCTTGTGGAAGGGAGCCGTCGTCTCAGCGCTTCTACATCCTCGTGATCGGTGAGATCTCTCTATTTTTTATTCTCTTATTATTTATCCGCTCCTATGAGAGTGAAGAAGGTTGTAACGTTGTGCTTTATAGTGAATTGTTGATCTGGACGAGGTCCCGTAGTTTTTACCTCTTTGAGGGTTTTCCACTTAAAAATCTCTTGTGTGGTGTGTGATTGGTGTTTTGATTTATTTCATTGCTTTGTTATTCCATAATTCTGGTTTGTTCTGGAGGGCTAGATCCTAAGGTTTTGTGCAAGGCCCCCAACAAAGTGGTATCAGAGCCAAGTTCATTGAACGGGTAGGATCGGTTTGGAATTATGGAAGGTGGCTTATCAAGGATGATGAGCCTCAATGGTTCTAACTGGACCATATGGAAGGCTAAGAGGAGGACTTGCTTTATTGTAAGGACTTATATTCTTCAATTTTAGGCATATCAGCAAAATTCAAGAATATGTCTGATGATGATTGGAAGAAGATGGACCGGAAGGTGGTGGGGTTTATTAGATAATGGCTGAATGATTCTGTGTTCCACCATGTATCCACGGAAACCTCAGCTGCTAGCCTATGGCTGAAACTAGAAGGGCTGTATGAGAGGAAGCCAGCAGGTAATACAAATTTTCTAATAAGGCGACTTGTGAATCTCAAGTTCAAAGATGGTGGTTCCGTGACCGAGCACATGAATGAGGTCAGCAATATAGTGAACTAACTCTCCTCTATGAAGATGATCCTGGATGATGAATTGCAGGCTTTACTTTGCTTAGTTTGTTGCCTGACAGTTGGGAGACATTGGTGGTGTCTCTAAGTAACTCCGCGACAGACGGAAAGATATCTATGGAACAAGTTACTAGCTGTCTCTTCAATGAGGAGATAAGGAGGAAGTCTCAGGAGTCTACTCAGCAAGAGGCCCCTGTGACATAGGAACGGGGGAAAGGAAAGAACAGGAAGGATGAAAAGGCATGAGATAAATCAAGATGCAAGTCGAGTAATAGAAAAGATGTTGAATGCTGAAATTGTGGCAAGAAGGGCCACTATAAGCATGAATGTCGTAAGGCTAAAAACGACAAGAAAGGAAAAGGAAAGGAGAAAGAAGATGAATCAGATTCCATTACAGTCGCTTCAGATGGTGACGTTGTAGTTATTCTTTCTGCATATCATGATGTATGTCTCACGACTACGAGTCAGGACACCGACTAGGTGATATCTGTGTAAAGACCGATGTGGGTTGCACATTGGTTCTCAAGGACGTGAGGCATATCCCATACCTTCGCCTCAACTTGATGTCAATGGGAAGGTTGAATGATGATGACTATGAAATCTGATTTGCTGGTGGGCGCTGGAAGCTCATCAAGGGTTCGTCAATCGCAGCCAGAGGAAAGAAGTGTTGTACCCTTTACAAGGCATATCTCAGTGTGTGCAAGGGTGAGTTGAATGCAGCGGAAGATTCGGCTATTGACATGTGGCACAGGCTTCTAGGCCACATGGGTGAAAAAGGGTTTCAGCTACTAGCGAGGAAGCGGCTCCTTCCAGACATGATACGTACGCCTTTCAAAACCTGTCTTGATTGTTTATCAGGAAAACAAGATAGAGTTTCATTCATTAAAACTGCTTCTCATGTTAATAAAGTGCATGCATTAGATTTGATTTATTCTGATGTTTGTGGTCCTATGAGGACAAAAACCTTGGGTGGGGCATTGTATCTTGTTACTTTTATAGATGATGCATTTAGGAGGGTTTGGGTTTATGTATTAAAATCTAAGGACAAAGTCTTTGGTGTGTTTAAAAGTTTTCATGCTATGGTCAAGAGAGAGACAGGTAGATCATTAAAGTGCATCCGCACTGACAATAGTGGTGAATACGTTAGCGACTTTCATGAGTACTGCAAGTTCTTGGGTATATGACATGAACAGACGGTTCTCAAGACCCCCCATCATAATGGTGCAGCTGAGCGAATGAATCGCACCATTGTAGAGAGAATCAGATGCATGTTATCCCATGCGAAGTTGTCCAAGACGTTCTGGGAAGAAGCAATGCACACGGCGGTGTATCTGATAAACAGGTCTCCATCAGCCCCATTGAATGGAGAAGTACTTGAGAAGGTGTGGATTGGACAGGATCCTGGGTATATAGCATGAACAGACGGTTCCCAAGACCCCCCAGCATAATGGTGTAGCTGAGCGAATGAATCACGCTATTGTAGAGAGAATTAGATGCATGTTATCCCATGCGAAGTTGTCCAAGACATTCTGAGGAGAAGCAATGCACACGGTGGTGTATCTGATAAAAAGGTCTCCATCAGCCCCATTGAATGGAGTACTTGAGAAGGTGTGAACTGGACGAGATCCATCGTACAATCATCTCAAGGTGTTTGGATGTAGGGTATTCGTTCACGTACCAAAGGACGAGAGGTCCAAGCTCGATATGAAGATCAGACAATATGTGTTCTTGGGGTACAGCGATGAAAATTTCGGTTATAGATTGCGGGATCCGACCAAGAGGAAGCTCGTCAGGAGCAGAGATGTGATTTTTGTTAAAGATCAGTGTATAAAAGACATTGGTAAGTCAGAAAAGAACCAGCTTAGTTCAGGTGAACTAGAAGATATGAATCTAGTTATTCCTCCTATGGTACCTGATGACGGGGGAGTATAGAAAGGTATAGAGGACGAGGGAGTTCCTACAGAAGATGGACCGAGGGAGCAGCCCCCACCTGATCCACCTGTTGAGCTACAGGTGAGGAGGTCATCTAAGGACATGTAGCCGTTTAAGAGGTACTCGCCGCATGAGTACATTATGCTGACTGATGGGGGAGAGCTAGAAGATTATTTTGAGGCCCTAGCCGATGAACAAAAGGGGGAGTGGTTGAAAGCTATGCAAGAGGAGATGAAATCCTTGCATAAGAACCACACCTATGACATGGTGAAACTGCCTAAGGGTAAGAAAGATTTGAGGAACAAGTACTTGTTTAAAAAGAAGGTTGAGCAGAAGAATTCACAGATGAGGTTCAAGGGCAGACTTGTGGTGAAAGGGTTTGGTTTGAGGAAAGGCATAGACTTCGAGGAGATATTCTCACCAGTGGTGAAGATGACATCCATACGGGTGTTGATTGAGTTGACGGCTAGCATGGATCTGGAGATAGAGCAGTTGGACGTTAAAACTGCTTTCCTTCATGGTGACCTGGAAGAAGAGATCTACATGCACCAACCAAAGGGGTTCAAAGTCAAGGGCAAAGAGTATATGATGTGTACGCCGAAGAAGAGCTTATATGGGCTAAAACAAGCTCCACGACAATGGTACAAGAAGTTCGATTCATTTATGTTACAGCATGGGTATGATAGAACGGAGTCGGACCACTGTGTGTTCACGCGCAAGTTCTCAGATGGTGATTTCTTAGTTCTGCTGTTATACGTTGATGACATACTTATCATGGGTAAAGACATCAAGAAGATCGACAGGCTGAAATAGGAGTTGGGCAAGTCTTTTGCGATTAAAGACTTGGGCCCAGCTAAACAGATCCTAGAAATAGAGATAACCTGTGACAGAAGTAGCAAGAAGTTTTGGTTGTTACAAGAGCGGTATATTGAGAAAGTCTTATAGCGGTTCAATATGAATGCAGCGAAGCTGGTCAGTACTCCACTGGATGGTCACTTCAGATTGAGCGACAGACAGTGTCCTAAGACGAAGGCAGAGGTGAAAGAGATGAAGAAAATACCCTATGCGTCAGCTGTAGGAAGTTTGATGTATGCTATGGTGTGTACACGCCCAGACATAGCGTATGCGGTTGGTGTTGTCAGTCGGTATCTTGCTAATCCTGGCAAAAAGCATTGGGTAACAGTGAAGTGGATATTATGATATCTAAGAGGCTCATCCAGGTTGAGCCTATGCTATGGTGACGGTAAACTTGTGCTAGAGGGCTACACAGATGCAGATATGGTAGGTGACATAGATTTCAGGAAGTCTACATCGGGGTTTATGTTCACGTTTGCAGGGGGAACAATTTCTTAGCAGAGCAGGCTACAGAGGGTCGTAACATTGTCAACGATAGAGGCCGAGTACATTGCAGTCACAGAAGCATGTAAAGAGATGCTTTGGGTGAAGAGGTTTTTACAAGAACTTAGCCTAAAGCAGGAGCAGCACGTGGTCTATTGTGATAGTCAGAGTGCTATACACTTGAGTAAGAATCCAAGTCAGCATTTCAAGTCGAAGCACATAGAGATTCGGTATCACTGGATCGGGGATACTTTAGTACATAAGGTGTTACAGCTTAAGAAGGTCCACACGGACGATAATGTGTCAGACATGATGACCAAGGCTTTACTCAAGGACAAGTTTGAGGTTTGTAGAAACCAGGTTGGCTTGAAGAAGATGCATCCCTCCTGAGTCAGAAAGGGAGAGATTTGATGGGGTTTTTCTCCTCAGTTTAG
The DNA here is from genome assembly GCA_037074715.1 of Magnolia kwangsiensis. Lineage (NCBI taxonomy): Eukaryota > Viridiplantae > Streptophyta > Magnoliopsida > Magnoliales > Magnoliaceae > Magnolia > Magnolia kwangsiensis. The sequence continues at coordinate 162,356,315 of CM073573.1, read as the reverse complement.
GGGAGAGACAGTGCAACTGGTGGAAAAATTAAAGTAATTCATTACGTTGCTCGACCGGTCGTGGGTGACACTCGACCGGTCATAGGTACGAGCCTTGACACAACTCAAAGTCCAGCGACTTTGGATAATATTTCTCCGGGGTGCTCGACCGGTCGTAGGTGGTCCACGACCGGTCATAGGTGGCTCACGACCGGTCGTGGACTCGGAACGACCAGTCATAGTTACGTAGATTTGTTCCGCGATTTTGCACAGATTTCGTTTTGCAAGTCTTTTCGCAATTGGGATGCGGAAGGGAGTTTCCTAAAACTAAAAAAATGGGTCCCTAGGATTTTTTTAGGGTAATGATGTGTATGAGAAAAATACAAAAAGGGTTTCCTAAAAGCTTTGCAAGGGTTTGCTAAAGGGTTTAGGGTGAGAGAGTGAGAGAAAAGAGAGAGAAGAAGCTTGTGGAAGGGAACTATCATCTCAGCACTTCTACGTCCTCGTGATTGGTGAGATCTCTTTATTTTTTATTCTCTTATTGTTTATCCACTCCTGCGAAAGTGAAGAAGGTTGTAACGTTGTGCTTTATAGTGGATCATTGATTTGGACGAGGTCCCATAGTTTTTACCTCTTTGAGGGTTTTCCACGTAAAAATCTCTTGTGTGGTGTGATTGATGCTTTAATTTATTTCATTGCTTTGTTATTCCATAATTCTGATTTATTCTGGAGGGCTTGATCCTAAGGTTTTGTGCAAGGCCCCCAACATTTCAAAGTTAGCATGTGTTATATGGATTAAGGTACTTGTCTAGATGGCTTAGCTAACCTCATGAAAATAAAACTCATTCTAACCATTATATCAATAGCATTTAAGACGAGTGACAAAGATCATTTATAAAGGATAGTGTTTATACTTAGTTTGATGAATTCCAAATTACCTAGTGAGAAGCCGCTACATGTCAGCACTCATATACGAATATTAGAGGCAATCGTACCCACACCACAAGAAATCTCCAATTCTCATCCCTTAGTGACATGTAGCTTGCCAAAAGTAGAATAACTTAGAGCTATACATACACCTACAATGGAAAAAAAAGGAAGGTGACATCGCCCAAAGGACATGTGACTGGTGCACACATGACGTGTATGAATCGTAGCATATGCAAAAAGCTTCCTAAAGACCTATCATTATCAAATATCCAACAATATAATATACGTATGGCAAGGTTGTCTCACACAATCACACTAATAAGGGAAATTCTTGAAGAGGATGGATATTTTCCCGAAGACAGCAAATGATTAGGGTGATCATTGGAAAGTCCATCTAGTACCATGTAGTAAAGGATCCAAATCCTGATAGGATATGACCAAACAAATGATCAAACATTCACAAGGGAACTACAACATGGCCACCGCCTCTTAAAAATCTATATAAGTAGCACTTAATGAAGTGTTATATATCCTTGTCACAAACAATTAACTTCTTTACAACGCAATATTGCTTATCTTTACTTGTACTTATTAGCTTAAATAATTCCACTTTTGTCCTGTCACGCTACAATAAGTCCGAATTTCTTAGTTTAGTCTATATCTACTACTGGTTAATGTCACTATTGAAGTATGCTTATGAGTATTATAAATATCCACGACTACCATTGTTGGATCTCTTAATCGCTGAGATCTTATATGACAGATCATCTATCACATCCTGTTGCTGACTTCACACCACAATGGTTCGCTAATTTTCCGTGGTCATTTGCCAGCACAAGTAGCCGTATGCATGTATTTTTCTTTCTTTGCTTAGTTTATATTCCTTCTTGCTGATCGTACTTTGCTTTAAATTCAAATCAATAAAATCAACGATTAAGTCTTATTTTTAAATCTTGTTTGTCGATTATAAATTCTTTCAGAAACCATCGTTGAGAGAGAAAGACATTAGCTTAAGGCAAACATAATCCATTTTGAAGGACCAATCGTCCCTTTGTGAAATTGCCTGAGTGTTGTTATAATTGGTGTCTAAAAAGTCAAGTTAATTACCTTTATAGGTCTGGGTTCGAGTCTGTAGACTCTCAGGAGTTTCAACATGAGGTCTTGGTTTTGAGTTCCCATAGGTGGTGAAATCCCACCACAGCGTGTCCTGGACCGGATGTGCAGGTCTGAGGTTGGACCCGATAATGATGATCATGGGCTAAAATTAGGCCCAAAAGCTAAACAGGTTTAGTCCATGCCTAATTTCAGGCCCACTAATTAAGATGGGTTAGAATCAAGATGAAGTAACAAAAGTTAACGGTGTAAAGATGGAAATGTTTAAGCAAACCTAAAAGTGCATTCGGAAGTGAACATTTTTACATTGAGAGGAGTGGTCCATCATAAGATGGGCTTGGGTCGAATTTAGGCCCGTTAGCTAACTTGCACGATAATCATATCGCTACATGATGGGGCTGACAGTGGGCCTGACTGAGTGGGTCAGCCCAAGCCCAGATTGTCCTAAAACTCAGGAATGGGCCCAGCCTATGAGAAACATTAAAATGCTGGGACTCGGCCCACCTCAATAGTCGGGCTCAAGATCAGGTCCAACCCGTTGAGTTGCCATTCTTAAATCGGGGCCAGGCCTATCCACAAACATAGCTTGACCCATGACAGGTCCAAGAGTGCGGAGAGTTAGAGAGCGAGTCAACCCATTGCAAGTCCCACTGCGTAGATTCCTTGTTTGAATGCATGAAAAATAAGAAAATTGTAGTGTTAGCCCTCAATTAAAGCTGTACATTAACTGAGCTAGCTGGAAAAGTTCGCTGAGCTTTACTCGATTTAGCTCGGATTGCTTTGGCTCAAAAGGAGGATTCGAGATGGGCCGAGGCCTGTTTGTAAAGCTGGGCATCGAGTCGAGTTAGACTGAGTTAGGGCTGACCCAACTTGAGCCGGTTTTGAAATAGACTGGACCCAAACTTGACCCAACTCAGTACTAAGTCCAACATGTCTGTCCTGATCCATCAAGTCCCTCCATCAGCTACATGGCATCTCAGGTGTGAAACATCAAATCTGTTTTTTATTTTTTTTTAAATTATTATACATACATACATGTATGTATGTATGTATGTATGTATGAGTTGGGTTTTGAATCGAGTTGAGTCAGTACCAAGTTAGATTTCGCGTTGAGTTGAGTTATTGGGTGACCCTAAACTTGACTCGTTTTGAGTTCGGATTCGATCAACTCACCCACTCAATTCAAGTTGAGTGAGGTCTTAATGAGTGAGACGAGCCAAATCATCCTGTGCCTAGCTCTACTTGTTTGACTTAGCTAGTTAAAAAACAAGCAATTGAGCAACAGATGGCTCGGCTTGGCTCAGCTTAAAGCTGGATTCATACTGCTACGAGGTCTTGGATCACTATATATATAAGTTCTATATGGTCGAGCTCATGGGAACTACTTGTGAGGTCGAGTTGTGTGGCCCTACCATAATGTATGTCGAACATCAACACCATGCATTTGATAGGTCCCCTTTAAATTATGAGATATCTCAAAAATCAGCCGTATATGGAACTCAGGTGGGCCATACCATCTAAAATCATGTGAAGACATGCCTACAATATATAAAAGTACTTGGTGGGGTCCACCTGAAATTTGGATGCATTTGAAACTTGGTCTGAGCCCTCATCCAAGTGGGACACACATAATGGATGGGCTGGATTTGTGAACCAAATCTCGATGGGCCCAAAAACTGATTATAAATGTTTTAATGGAGGATAATCCTTCTCAACTTTTGTATGTGGTGTGGCCCAAAAAAGTCACGGATTGATTTGATTTTTAAGTCCTACGCCCACTATGGAATGGTGCATCTAACTGATGGGGTAGATATTCGAAATACATCATGGTGTGGCCCACACAGCTCAACCTCATGGGAGTTCCCATGAGCTCGACCGTCTAGAACCTTTTCCCATATATATATATATATATATATATATATATATATATATATATATATATATATATATATATATAAGTTTTCCTTGCACTTGTCTTGTCCGCTGTTTGCATTCATTTGCCAAGAACCATTGGATTGGGAATTTGAAATCCTCCCACTCACTCTCTCTCTCATATGTTATTTAAGATAGCTCTGCTCGACTCGCATCAACTACTTCACTCGCCTTGACTTATCCAAGCTCAACTCAGCTCAAACTAGCGGGTTGGGGCGAGCTAATGTGTTGAGCTTGAAGGCAAAGCCAAGCTGAGCTCAAGCTAGGGGTAGATTGGGGCCAAGCTAAGTTGAGCTTGGCACAACTTTGCTTGATGTACTACTCTGCGCTCCATAATTCTGGTCACTTAGACTTTATCTTTATTTATAATACAATTAGATTGGCACTTGGGATTTCATCAACAAATCAAGCACAAGGGTCCATTTGGTTGCACTAAATTTCATGATTAATCAGTTTAATTTATGAGTTTTTATGAATTCCGGTGCAAGCAAACACACCCTAATTAAAGGATAAAAAAATAGTAAGTAAAGAAGCAGAAAATTACATACTGAACAGCATGTCTTCATAACATTGAGGAGCAATTCACATTCATGTTTACTCTCATAAGGAAATGTCTAGTTTGAACCCTTGCCTCCTTATTTTGTTAGATGGAGCCCATATAGATGCATGATGGGATGATTTTGAACTGTTCCTCTAGTGGGCCCTACTGTGGATGAGTCATGTAACTAGTGTACCAACAGTCACATCTATTCATGATCCTGACAATAAAGAAATGCAAGTAATTAAGCCTTAAGACTCCTATTTATTAGATGGGGTCCACATGGTTGCATGATCAGATGATCTGGATCATCCATACGGTGGCCCCACTATGGATGGACAGTTTTCTGAAAACTTTCAGTTGGTGTATTGAAATAAATTCTTAAGTGTCCACATGGGCATGTTAGCACGTTTTACCTTAATAATATTCAACTGTCCCTCACGAGCCATCTAATGTATAGACCCACAGATAGACGACCGTGATGAACTGTCTCTCATTTCATGTGTAAGGTGGCAGAGGAGATCTTCATCTCAGGATAGGGACATATTTACCAAATCCTGTACCCATCCCATATTTAAGAATGGCCGCGAGTCGGGTTCGGGCCTGATCGTTGTGTTAGCTTAAGCTCGACCCATTTAGTAAACGGGCCAAGGATTCTAGCCCAAAACCGATCCACGATCCATTACTCTCTCACCCAACCTGACCCACTTGAAATTCACCCAGACAAAGCTGACCCGCCTCAATCCATTTACTTGTAAATGTGTAAGATTTGAGTGACTCAACCAACCTGCCATGACCCAACTCATGTTAACAATGGAATACGGGATTATGTTAATGCACAACTTAGACCTGTGAGTGGATACATACGTATCTAAAAAAGAAAAAATCATGTATACTTTTGGGTCGGGTCAGGTCGAGTCATCTGGCTCAGCCCATCGATGGGCTGGTTAGGTCAGGTATGATTAACCCACCCAACCCATTTACTTAAATTGGTCAGATTTCTAGCTCAAGCTTGACCTGCTACTTATTTTGCTTAGCATCAATTGACCCACAGGCCAACCCAGTCCATTGCCACCCTTACGTAAGATAACTTAAAAATGGCTACTTGGATCTGTGCATGCATGAACTGCCAACCTGATATTTTGTTGGATCTAGGTCTTTTCTCTGAACCCAATTAATGATTAGGTTGGATTCAAGTCCAATGGTTCAGATCAACGCGGGGCTAGATTGAGTTAATATAAGTTTACTGTTTTGCCCATAGATTGATTAGTTCACATTACATAAAAACTGGTGCATGTAGGGTGGCCTACTCCGTAGGGTTAGGGCTTGGGCCCCTAAACTTGGCTCGAGGGCTAGGCTTAGTCTTAAAAATTGAGCCACACTAGGTTGGGCCAATGATGAATAACCCAACTTGACAGATTGCGGGTCCAATTATCAAGTGGGCCACATTATACAAAAGAAGCATAATATAAAATTACTTGTGACAAGTTAGTTAAAAAGCATTTTTAAATTACAAGTCATGTTTCAATTATCAAAATCATGATTGCAGGAGTCGTCATAATAGGAATTAATGCGGAGCTTGACTTGCGATAATGCTAGTTAGATAATCAGTAATACATCTTTAATGATCGAGAAATTTCCAACTGTACGACCAGTATATGGCCCAAAACCTTTTGAAGCCCACTCGTTTTTTACCTTCCAAGAATACTCCCCAGCTGTACGGCTCCATTTCTCAGGTCGAAAATGCCCTTGCTTTCCTTCCTGAGCCGGATCGACTGGTGCTCGAAGACGTGCGCTTACGCTCCTCCAACTCCGAGTTGCACGAACGGTTCAAAAGATATCAACGTTGCATGGGACCCACAGTTATGTATTTATCATATCCACAACGTTCATCCATATTTCGAGATCATTATCAAAAAAAAAAAATCATATCCAAAGATCAACTGGACCACACCACAACGAGCAGAGGGAAAATTGATTTTCACCGTTAAAAATTTTGTAGGGCCCACCATAACATATATTTTCCATCCAATCTATTCATAAGGTCACGAAGACCTGGATGAAGAGGAAAAACAAATTTAAAAACAAATTTCATAATGATCCAAAACTTCTGTGACCCATGAAAAGATTTCAATGGTAGACGTTCAATCCTCCATAGCCTTTTACGGTGTGGTCCACTTGATAACTAGATCTGACTTATTTTTCGTCTCAAGACTTAATACGAGTTCGACAAATAGATGGACGGTTTGGATATAACAAATACATCATAATGGGACCCATAAATAGCGACAAGATTACAACAGGGAAAAAAGAAACTATATCCTGGCCCGGTGGACTGGGTCGTCGACTCGACTCGCTGTACCACTCACCCGGTCGACCCCAACTCGCTGTTCTACCTTTGTACTTCTTTTTTTATTTTTTTATTTTTTACAGGGAGAACTTTTTGTCCCTTACATTTTTCTCAAATACATAATTATGTAAATATGTATATATAAGTGTATAAAAATAATTTTCTATCTCTTACTTCATTTCTTTGTCTATTTATTTAACAAGTATATCTCTTAAACTAGAATGAGTTACTTAACGTACCATATATGATTTTGGGGTAGGAGAAGCTAATTTAGCCAACCAACATAGTAATTTTTCAAGATTCGATCGGGTCGATGGTTAAAAATCTACTTCACGGTCAATTCACTTCACTTCATGGCCATTTCCACGCACTTCACGATTATTTCACTTCACTTCGCTATCATTTCTATGCATTTCACGGACATTCCCGGTGATTCCGTGTTGATTCACGGTCAATTCGATGCACTTTACAGTCAATTCACTTCAATTCACGGCCACTTTCACGCACTTTGCAGTCAATTCACTTAACTTCACCGTCATTTCCATGCATTTCACGGTCATTCTTGGCGATTCCGTGTTGATTCACGGTCAATTCGACGCACTTCACGGTCAATTCACTTCACTTCATGACTATTTCCACGCACTTCGCGGTCATTTCACTTTACTTTACCGTCATTTCCATGCATTTCACGGTCATTCCCGGCGATTCCGTGTTGATTCACCGGTCAATTCGGTGCACTTCACGGTCAATTCACTTCACTTCAGGGCCATTTCCACGCACTTCACGGTCAATTCACTTAACTTCACCGTCATTTCCATGCATTTCACGGTCATTTCTGATGATTCCGTGTTGATTGACGGTCAATTCGACGCACGTCACAGTTAATTCACTTCACTTCATGGCCATTTCCACGCACTTCGCGGTCATTTCACTTCACTTCACCGTCATTTCCATGCATTTCACGGTCATTCCTGGTGATTTCGTGTTGATTCACGGTCAATTCGACGCACTTCACGGTCAATTCACTTCACTTCACGGCCATTTTCACGCACTTCGCGGTCAATTCACTTAACTTCACCGTCATTTCCATGCATTTCATGGTCATTCCCGGCGATTCCGTGTTGATTCACGGTCAATTCGACGCAGTTCACGGTCAATTCACTTCACGGCCATTTCCACACACTTCGTAGTCATTTCACTTCACTTCACCGTCATTTCCATGCATTTCACGGTCATTCCCGGCGATTTCGTGTTGATTCATGGTCAATTCGACGCACTTCACGGTCAATTCACTTCACTTCACGGCCATTTTCACTCACTTTGCAGTCAATTCACTTAACTTCACCGTCATTTCCATGCATTTCACGGTCATTCCCGGTGAATTCACGGTCAATTCGACGCACTTCATGGTCAATTCACTTCACTTCACGGCCATTTCCACACACTTCGTGGTCATTTCACTGAACTTCACCATCATTTCCATGCATTTCACAGTCATTCCCGACGATTCCGTGTTGATTCACGGTCAATTCGATGCACTTCACGGCCATTTCCACGCACTTCGTGGTCAATCACTTCACTTCACCGTCATTTTCAGGCATTTCACGGTCATTCCCGGCGATTCCGTGTTGATTCACGGTCAATTCGACGCACTTCACGGTCAATTCACTTCACTTCACGGCCATTTCCACGCACTTCACGGTCATTTCACTTCACTTCACTGTCATTTCCATACATTTCACGGTCATTCCTGGCGATTCCGTGTTGATTCACGGTCAATTTGACGCACTTCACGGTCAATTCACTTCACTTCACGGCCATTTCCACGCACTTCGTGATCAATTCACTTCACTTCACCGTCATTTCCATGCATTTTACGGTCATTCCCGGCGATTCCGTGTTGATTCACGGTCAATTCGACGCACTTCACGGTCAATTCAATTCACTTCACGGCCATTTCCACGCACTTCACGGTCAATTCAATTCACTTCACGGCCATTTCCAAGCACTTCGTGGTCAATTCACTTAACTTCACCGTCATTTCCATGCATTTCACGGTCATTCCCGGTGATTCCGTGTTGATTCACGGTCAATTCGACACACTTCACGCTTAATTCACTTCACTTCACGGCCATTTCCATGCACTTTGCAGTCATTTCACTTCACTTCACCGTCATTTTCATGCATTTCACGGTCATTCCTGGCGATTCCGTGTTGATTCACGGTCAATTCGACACACTTCACGGTCAATTCACTTCACTTCACGGCCATTTCCACGCACTTCGTGGTCAATTCACTTAACTTCACCGTCATTTCCATGCATTTCATGGCCATTCCCAGCGATTCCGTGTTGATTCATGGTCAATTCGACGCACTTCACGGTCAATTCACTTCACTTCACGGCCATTTCCATGCACTTCGTGGTCATTTCACTTCACTTCACCGTCATTACCATGTATTTTACAGTCATTCCCGGCGATTCCATGTTGATTTACGATCAATTCAACGCACTTCACGGTCAATTCACTTGCATGGAAATGGGCGTGAAGTGAAGTGAATTGGCCGTGAAGTGCGTCGAATTGACCGTGAATCAACACGGAATTGCCGGGAATGACCGTGAAATGCATGGGAATGGGCGGGAAGATAAGTGAATTGACTGCGAAGTGCGTGGAAATGGCCGTGAAATGAAGTGAATTGACCGTGAAGTGCGTCAAATTGACCGTGAATGAACACGGAATCGTGGGGAATGATCATGAAATGCATGGAAATGATAGTAAAGTTAAGGGGTTGATTGATTTTTAATTTCCCCTAGTAAATACACGGAATCCAGGCCGTGAACGTGAAGTGCATCGAAATGACCATGAACTTGAACGGAATTGCCGGATATCGCCGTGAAATGCATGAAAATGGCCGTGAAGTGAAGAGAATTGATCGTGAGATGCATGGAAATGGGCATGAAGTGAAGTGAATTGACCATGAAGTGCATCAAAATGACCGTGAACGTGAACAGAATTGCCGGATATCACCGTGAAATGCATGGAAATGGGCGTGAAGTGAAGAGAATTGATCGAGAAATGCTTCGAAATGGCCGTGAAGTGAATTGACCGTGAAGTGCATCAAAATGACCGTAAACGTGAACGGAATTACCGAATATCGCCGTAAAATGCATGGAAATGGGCATGAAGTGAAGAGAATTGATCGTGAAATGCATGGAAATGGCCGTGAAGTGAAGTGAATTGACCATGAAGTGCATCGAAATGATCGTGAACGTGAACGGAATTGCCGGATATTGCTGTGAAATGCATGGAAATGGTCGTGAAGTGAAGAGAATTGATTGAGAAATGCTTTGTAATGGATGTGAAGTAAAGTGAATTGACCGTGAAGTGCATCGAAATGACCGTGAACGTAAACGGAATTGCCGAATATCGACATGAAATGCATGGAAATGGGCGTGAAGTGAAGAGAATTGATCATGAAATGCTTCGAAATGGCTGTGAAGTGAATTAAATTGACCGTGAAGTGCATCGAAGTGACCGTGAATGTAAACGGAATTGTCGGACATCGCCGTGAAATGCATGGAAATGGTCGTGAAGTGAAGAGAATTGATTGTGAAATGCTTCAAAATGGTTGTGAAGTGAAGCGAATTGATCGTGAAGTGCATCGAAATAACCGTGAACATGAACGGAATTGTCGGATATCGCCGTGAAATGCATGGAAATGGGCGTGAAGTGAAGAGAATTGATCGTGAAATGCATGAAAATGGCCACGAAGTAAAATGAATTGACAGTGAAGTGGATCGTAATGACCGTGAATGTGAATGGAATTGCCGAATATCACCGTGAAATGCATGAAAATGGTCGTGAAGTGAAGAGAATTGATCGAGAAATGCTTCGAAATGGCCTTGAAGTGGAGTGAATTGACCGTGAAGTGCATCGAAATGACCGTGAACGTGAATGGAATTGCCGGATATCGCCGTGAAATGCATGGAAATGGTCGTGAAGTAAAGAGAATTGATCGAGAAATGCTTCGAAATGGCCGTGAAGTGAAGTGAATTGATCCTGAAGTGCATCGAAATGACCGTGAACGTGAATGGAATTGTCGGATATCGCCGTGAAATGCATGGAAATGGGCGTGAAGTGAAGAGAATTGATCGAGAAATGCTTCGAAATGGCCGTGAAGTGAATTGAATTGATCGTGAAGTGCATCATAGTGACCGTGAACGTGAACGAAATTGCCGGATATCGCCGTGAAATGCATGGAAATGGTCATGAAGTGAAGAGAATTGATCGAGAAATGGCCGTGAAGTGGAGTGAATTGACCGTGAAGTGCATCTAAATGACCGTGAACGTGAATGGAATTACCGGATATCGCCATGAAATGCATGGAAATGGTCGTGAAGTGAAGAGAATTGATCGAGAAATGCTTCGAAATGGCCGTGAAGTGAAGTGAATTGACCGTGAAGTGCATCGAAATGACCGTGAACGTGAATGGAATTGTCGGATATCACTGTGAAATGCATGGAAATGGGCATGAAGTGAAGAGAATTGATTGAGAAATGCTTCGTAATGGGCGTGAAGTAAAGTGAATTGACCGTGAAGTGCATCGAAATGACCGTGAACGTGAACGAAATTGTCGAATATCGACGTGAAATGCATGGAAATGGGCGTGAAGTGAAGAGAATTAATCGAGAAATGCTTCGAAATGGCCGTGAAGTGAATTGAATTGACCGTGAAGTGCATCGTAGTGACCGTGAACATGAACGGAATTGCCGGATATCGCTATGAAATGCATGGAAATGGTTGTGAAGTGAAGAGAATTGATCGTGAAATGCTTCGAAATGGCCGTGAAGTGAAGCGAATTGACCGTGAAGTGCATCGAAATGACCGTGAACATGAACGGAATTGTCGGATATCGCCGTGAAATGCATGGAAATGGGCGTGAAGTGAAGAGAATTGATCGTGAAATGCATGGAAATGGGCGTGAAGTAAAATGAATTGACCGTGAAGTGCATCGTAATGATCGTGAATGTGAATGGAATTGCCGGATATCGCTGTGAAATGCATGGAAATGGTCGTGAAGTGAAGAGAATTGATCTAGAAATGCTTCGAAAAGGCCGTGAAGTGGAGTGAATTGACCGTGAAGTGCATCGAAATGACCGTGAACGTGAACGGAATTGCCGGATATCGCCGTGAAATGCATGAAAATGGGCGTGAACTGAAGAGAATTGATCGAGAAATGCTTCGAAATGGCCGTGAAGTGAATTGAATTGACCGTGAAGTGCATCGAAATGACCGTGAACGTGAACGGAATTGCCGGATATCGCCGTGAAATTTATGGAAATGGCCATGAAGTGAAGAGAATTGATCATGAAATACTTCGAAATGGCCGTGAAGTGAAGTGAATTGACCGTGAAGTGCATCGAAATGACTGTGAACGTGAACGAAATTGGTGGATATCACCGTGAAATGCATGGAAATGGGCGTGAAGTGAAGAGAGTTGATCGAGAAATGCTTCGAAATGGCCGTGTAGTGAAGTGAATTGACCATGAAGTGCATCGAAATGACCGTGAACGTGAACGGAATTGCCATTTATCACCATGAAATGCATGAAAATAGTCGTGAAGTGAAGAGAATTGATCGTGAAATGCATGAAAATGGCCGTGAAGTGCATCGAAATGACCGTGAATGTGAACGGAATTGACTGCGAGGTGAATGAAATGAATTTTTGACCATCGATCCGATGAAATCTTGGAAAATAACTACGTTCGTTGGCTAAATTAGCTTCTCCTACCCCAAAATCATATGTGGTACGTTAAGTAAGTTATTCTAGTTCAGGAAATATGCTTGTTAAATAAATAGACAAAGAAATAAATTAAAAGATAGAAAAATATTTTTATATACTTATATATATATATTTACATAACTATGTATTAGAGAAAAATGTAAGGGGGAAAATGTTTTCCTTGTAAAAAAAAAAAAAAAACAGTCTAGACTACTGCGGCACTACGGTTTTTTTTTTTTTTTTTTACTGTTGAATTTTAGTTACTTTTGTGGGTCCCATCATAAGGTCTGTGTTATATCCAAACCGTCCATCTATTTGGCGAACTCATATTAACGCTTGAGATGAAAAATAAGATAAATATAATTATCAAGTGGACCACACTTTAAAAGGCAGTGGGGAATTGAACAAAAACCATTGAAACCCTTTTAGGGGTTACAAAAGTTTTGGATAATTATGAAATTTGTTTTTCCTCTTCATCCAGGTCTTTGTGACCTTATGAATAGATTGAATGAAAAATAAATGTTATAGTGGGCCCTACAAAATTTTTAACAGTGAAAGTCAAGTTTCTTGCCACACCATCTTTGGATATGATTCTTTTTTATGATAATGCTCTGAAATGATCTCGAAATATAGATGTACGGTGTGGATATAATAAATACATCATCATGGGGCCCATGTCGAGGAGCATCCGCGCCCGTCTTCACACACCAGCCAATCGGCTTCCGGAAGGAAGGAATGAATGACGGGGGTATTTTGATCCTTTGAAAAGTCGGCTGTACACAGGGGAGTATTCTTGGAAGCTTAAAAAGAGGTGGGCTTCAAATAGCTGGTGGGACATAAATGGGTCGTACAGTAGGAAATTTCTCTTAATGATCAGGCTTCACGTATCCTAACAATTAATACTAATTAGATAATTAGCAGTACATCTTTAATAATCAGGCTCCACATATCCTAACAAATCTGACCCATTGCCATAGCGAAAAAGAGTAAACGAGTGCAAGCTTTCATTTGGGATAGTTGGGCATGTGTCCTACACGCATCAAGTACTCGTACCTACGTACCCACTAATGGCTTACAAAAGCGCTTTTCATGTAGATCATCCATTTCACCTAAGCAATCGTGACCATCCAATTGATGGCTATCAAATGGACTCTTAGAAAAAAAAGTGAACGGTCCAAATTCGAAGAGTAAAATCAGATAGTAAATGTCATATTCTCCGTGTAATCGTTAGGCTATTCTCCATCAAGAATTAGGTCAGCAATTTGAATGATTTAGATGGGCCTACAAGCATACCATGTATGAACTTAAAGAGGTTCTGCATTTTTTAAAATGGTGGTCAAAGAAAAACAGACTTCTATCACACCATAAGGAAACTAATTTCCCACATTTGCAAATTGCAATCAAGCTGCTGTAACCTAGGGAGCAAGGAGATTTCGTGCACATATTTTTAACTGTTCAGAGAAAATGGATGGAAATACACTGTTGAGTGCCTAAAGTTTGAATTTCAAGAATGCCTTTGAAATATGGTGTTAAAATTTTCAAAAGATACACTTCCAAAGGGTGGGGATTGGGTATTAGCCTCATCAGGACCTACTTAGAGACAAATGGTCCTGTTAGGGGCTCTATGGGGCCAACGATTATGTATATGTTTTATCCATACCGTTCGCCCATTTTAACAAACCATTTTAAGTGATGAACCCAAAAATAAGGCAGATCAAATACTTAAATGGACCACACCATTGGAAAGACTGGGGATTTGAATGCTATAGCTAAAAGCCTCTTGGGGCCACTGAAGTTTTGGATCAAGCTGATATTTATGTTTTCCCATTGTCCAGATCTATGTGACCCTATGAACAGGTTGAATGGTAAATAAACATCATGATATGCCCTAGAAAGGTTTCCACCGTAGGTCTAATTGTCACTACTGCCTATTTAAGCCTTGAATCTGCCTTCTTTTTGAACCCATGCCCTAAAATTATCTTTCAAAATGAATTGGTGGCTTGATAAATCACATGTACCATTGCAGGCCTCATAAAAGACTTGATAGGATTATCTGTAACTAGGTCCTGATGGGGGTACTACTCAATCCGCACTCCCCTCAAAATTTATAATTAAGATGTCACCTAATTATTGGATAGTGGAGAGATGCATATGCTCTCTCAATCTAGATGCATATGCTATCTCAATCTAGATACGACAAATCACCTACTATTCAATGATTCTAGAAAATTTATAAATATATATATGTTTATAATCCTAACACGGACCAGTTGAAATTCTTCACATGTGTAAATGATTATTTTATCCCGTAAGTTTTTCAAAATGATTTATGACCCCACTACATGACTTGTGTAGCTTGCATGCATCAACCTTTTGTCATGTATCCCTGATAAATGCAACTTTTATCTGCATCGAGGACAGGTAAGAGAATCCTATACACCTTCAAGCACTTAGGGCCCACTTGGATCTTAAGTTGCTTAAGATAAGTTACTCATACTATAATTTCTACTACAGTATGCGTGTGTGAAAAAAAAATGAAAAAAAAAAAGTAATTTATCTTAATTTCTACAAAGTATGTTTGGTAAACAACCTATATTTCAGCTTCTCCTTTGTTTCATCTCTTCTGGGCCTCTCTTCCGCAACTCCTATAAAAGTACTTATTTGAAATAAGTTACTTATCTAAGTAGAAAGAGTAACTTATTTGGTGGTATCTAAACTAAACAGGCTCTTGCCAAACTTTTCGTAGATGCCCAGCTTTGTTAAAAGGAGCAACCATCACCGGCCATTAGTCAATGTGTCCAATTGATCTGAGCTGTTTATCTACATATAAAAACGTGCTAACCGTTTCTTGTCGCGAGTATTCCCACCTATTTGATTCCTGACTTGCAAGCTATTAGAAAGCGTGTTTAGGCGCACACAATTTTTGAAAATAACAGCAGCATTTGAGTCATGATTATTTGGCAGTTCTGCCTACCTTTTTATTTTGTGTGCTGACGTATCAACTGCATCCATACCGTCCTATTTTGTGAGTTCATTTCATGACATGAGCAAGAAAATAAGCTTAAGTGGACCCCACCATGGAAAACAGTGGAGATTCATTTCAAAAATTGGATGGACGGTGTAGATCTAACACATAGCCCACAGAAGTTAGCCCACGGAAGTTGGTGACGTCAACAAAGTGTGTGGCACACCACGCAATGGAAACGGATTGGCTACGGCCCCTGCCACCGGCTTGGTGGCTGATGGTCAGTGCTCTGTGGGCCCCACCATGATGTATGTGTTTCATCCATTCCGTTCATCTATTTTTAAAGATCATTTTAGGTTTAATATTAGAAAATGAGAGGGATATAAATTTCATATGGACCACACCAAAGGAAAAAATACTGATTGGATATCCACCATTAAAATCCTCCTAAGGTCCACTGTACTGTTTATTTGACATCCAATCTGTTGGTTAGGTCATACAGTCCAGATGAAGGGAAAAGACAAAAAACAGCTTGATCCAAGACTTTTGTGGCCCCAAAAGATTTTTAATGGTTGAAGCTCATTCAACAAAGTTTCCTGTAATGTGGTCCACTTGAGATTGGAATATATTTAATGTTTAGAATCATATCATAAGATAATATTTAAAAATATTTGAACGGAATGGATGAAACAAATAAATCATGGTGAGGCCCACAGAGCACCGACCATCAGCCATTGGCTGGTGGCAGGGAAGGAGTCAACCCGTTTCCCCACGGGATCCACAGTCCTTTTTCCCGAGCAAAAAGGCAAGCTGCGTACCGAACTACGGTTCGATGGAACGTGGAGACCCGCGTCCATAGTACCACGTCGGGCCTTATCCCCTTGCTCCAGGATACCGTGATCGATCTAGACCATTCAATAGGTAGGGTGCACTTTCTACATCTCTTGTACCAAAATTCGTGGTCTACTCATCATATTATATACACATATATATTGTGTTTGGACGTCGGGACAATTTCTCCAATTGCCTACTTTTCTGAATCAAATGATACCTTCCTGTATGGTGGACCAATGATCAAACATTTCTACGGTGTATAGTACCTGATGAATGGTCCAGATTTCTGACATGCATGCCATCCAACGGTGAGAAGAGGCCCCCATGATAGATGTGATGCAGGACCCGAGACACACCGTCGAAACACCACATATATTAGGAGCATAGATCAGGTGGTGTGGTGACATGTTAAGGGATGTGGGGCCCACCTTGATGTATGATTTTTATATCACTGCCGTCCATCCGTTTTTTTCAGTTCATTTTAGGGTTTTGGTCAAAAATGAAGAAGATATGAAGCTCAAGTCAACCACACCATAGGAAACAGTGGTGAGTGAATGCATACCATTAAAAATTTCTTGGGGGCCACAGAGGTTTTGGACTGAGATGCCCCTCTCCGTGCCATGTTTCTGTTTGAGATGGAGGGCATTTTTGCCTTTTTATGGATACGGTTTTGCTTTAAAAACCGTATATAACCAAAACGGGATATCACGTTAGGCGTCTGGGTGTCTAATGGTGGAAATTTGAGCGGTTTTCTTTAAATATTATGAAAGCAGGCGCTTTTATAAAAATAACTTAAAAGTCCGGTGTTTATAACTAAAATCCCTTTTACAATAACAACACGCGTGTACAAAATATTAGCGATCGCGTGTCGATGTCAGTCTTGGTCACGACGTTATTTGTTGATTGACTTTTTGGTTGACGTTCGACGTTGAAAAAAGCAACTGTATGGAATCCGAGGAAACCAGGCGCCTGTACAGTCCGAAATTGAAAAAACAAACCAATCTCCTACCTTCAAATCTCCAATCCCACTCGGCATTCTTTTGCAACGTGTCTGAGATCCATCCCGTTTATCATGTGAGGCCCAGTCCGCCAATCGAGCAACCCATGATATTAGAAACAAACGGAAGGATGGCTTAAAAAAGCTCTTTTTGGGCCGTCTGTTTTATATCTTAAACAGTAGTTCAACTGGCCTGTGGACGGACCTGTGTTTTTTTTTTTTTTTTTTAATACTGAAGGCCATCTGCATAGTGGGACCCATTGCATGGACGGTGGCATGCAGATGGAGACGCGTAGATGGCGTTACTTGGTATATAAGTGACGTGGATTAGCCACTGATAGGTTGAATACCGAGACTGGCTACTGAACTGACATCACCAAGTTCTGTAGGCCCCATTATGATGTATGTTTTATATCCACGCCGTCTATCTATTTTGAAAGATCATTTAGGGCAATATCCAAATAATAATTCAAATCTAAGTCACATCCCGAAGTTTGGAACCCAAGTTGGTCATGCCCGAATTGAATTTAAGGATTGTGAGTTGACTTTAAACAAAATATACACCATAACTCATAATATTTTCATGATTTTTACGGCAATCAGAGTAACTAAAAGAGGTCAAAATAATTATCATTAAATAACATCCACAAATCAATCATTGAATATTTAATTACATTGATATATATATATATATATATATATATATATATATATATATATATATATATATATATATATATATATATAAAATAACAACATACATTAAACTTTAATTTATTTTTAAATAAATAAGTAAAAAAGTCTTTAATCTCACCCAACCGATTTTTCATATACACAAAATAATCTATAAGGGTGTGAGCACGGCGACTTATAGGGTTACATCCTTTCCAAAATAAAAAATTCAACGATAATATCAATACAACATAATAACATAAACATAATCAATTGCAATTATTGAATTAACATTTTATGTGGCAATAGAAATGATATGGTATACATAGTAGCGAAATAAGATAAGACAGTCATCCAAGATCGTTTTTGGTTCAATATAGGGCAGTGCACCTGTATGTGTTGATCCTTTTAGGGGATGACCCTCGGCAGAGCATTGGTGTTGATCCTTTTAGGGAATGACCCTCGGTAGAACACTTGGTGAATAAACTTTTAGGGTAAATACCCATGGAAGAGCACCCGTATGTGTTAAATTTTTTAGGGAATCACTCAGAGCAGAGCATCCGTGCCGATCCTTTCGGGAATGACCTTATGCAGAGCACCCGTACCGTACCGATCCTTTTGGGAATGACCCTGGGCAAAGCACCCGTTAAACTAAAAGTACAATAATCATTTTAAGGCAAAACACCAATAATTTAAATACATTATTCAATCTATAACAAAATAAATTCTCTCTTCAACACTTAATCATAATCATTTAAATTCACGTAACAATAATTAATTCGATATATAATCCATAACAATAATTTAATAAAATCTAAAATACATAATCACACAACAATTAATAAAATAAAGCTAAAATATATTATAAGTAATTAAATAGATTTAATACATGTAACAGTTAATCAAATAAACGAAATTTGTAGGGTAACGTAATGGTACAGTGTACGTGAGATTTTCAACCGGGAAGATCACCTACCTGTAATGGAATAAAATATAGCTATGAATTTCATGTATGGTTATCTTTTAGACTGTCCACTCTTCTATTACTTTGATCAAGTCAACTTAGTGGGTCCTTAGAAAATGAGTAATTTGAAAGGATCACTGGTATAATAATAATAGAGAGAATTTATATTCAAATAAACAAAAGAAGAAGAAGCTACTTACCTCTACTATTATGGGAGGATAAGGTCAGTTTGGATTCAGCAACATAGAGATGGAATATATGAAAAAATGATGACTCGATCTCAATCTCTTGGTGCTCTGATCTATCTCCCAAGTATTTTATTATATCTCTTACCTCCCTGGAAGGGTTATAGATGTCCAGATCCTCTCTCGAGTCTAAATCTAATGGATGGTTCGGATCAGTGAGTTGGGTCCCATGTATAAGATGACGTGCAAGATGATGTGGAAAATTCACTCCATTCATTTGTCTTGCTGGATGATGTTAGGACATGGGCCAAGAAATGAGGTAGATTTAAGGCTTAAGTAGGCCATACTAAAGGAAAGAGTGTGATTTAGTTCCCACCATTAAAAAAATAAACAGGTTGTTACATCTAAAGCTTCGGTGGATCCCACCATAGAAAACAGTGGGGAGAGTGATGCCCACCATTAAAGGAAGCGGATTGCGTACTGAGTAACTCAGTACGATAAGCGTACTGAGTAAACTCCATGGGCCCAGTGTCATTCATGTGTTATATCCACTTCGTCCATCTCTTTTAACACATAATTTTAAGGCTTTATCCCAAAAATGGAGTATATCCAAACCTCAAATGGACCACACCATCGGAAACAGTGTGAATTGAACATTTGCCGTTGAAATATTCTTGGGGACAACAGAAGTTTTAGATCAAGCTGATATTTGTGTTTTCCCTTCATCCATGTCTTTCTGATATTATGAACAGGTTGGATGAAAAATAAACATCACTGGGGGCCTTAGAAAGTTTTCAACGATTGAAATCAATACTTACACTTTTTCTAGTAGTATGGTCCACTTGTGGTTTGTATATGCATCAATTTTGGTTTGAACCCATAAAATAATATGGAAAAATGAATGGATGGCGTGGATAAACCATATGCATTCTCGATGGGCCCAACTGAGTTTACTCAGTACGATAAGATCATACTCAGTAACTCAGTACGCAATCCGATTTCACCGTTAAAACCTTCTAAAGGCCACAAAAGTTTTCGATCAAGCTGATATTTGTTTTTTTACTTCTTTCATGTCTTTGTTAACCTGTGATCAGGTTGGATTTCAAATAAACATCATGGTGGGCCTTAGGAATGTTTCAACAGTAGGAATCAATCTCCCCACGGTTTTCTGTGGTGAGGTCCACTAAAGATTTGGATCTGCCTCATTCTTTGGATCATGCCCAAAAATGATATCTCCAAATGGATGGATGGTGTGGATACAACACATACATCATAGTAGGCCCCACAGAACTTGGTGACGTCACTGCAGTAGCGAGTCTCGCTACTCAACCTGTAAGTAGCTAATCCGCGTGCGTATCTAAGGGCCATCTGCATGGTGGGGCCCCATTGCATAGACGGTGGCATGCAGATAATCTGCCTTCCATTTGAGTAGATGGGAGAGTTCCTATTCTGGCAACTAAATAAGACGATATAAAGGGCCGGTAGAACTGGAATATGTCCGGGCGAGATTTGCTGAGCTGACATCCTAAACTTTGGAAAGATACCGAGGGTGCGTCAATGCAAACGTTTCTACGTTAGGCTCAACTTACAAATTGATGTGTGGGGGCACAGTATGATAATGTACGTTCAATCCAATATCATATGAACTCTCCTCTTTGGTCCCAAAAATCAGGCGGGTCGTAAATGCAAGTTTTTTTTGTCTCAAAAAGCACCCATATTAGACAATCCGATCCGTATGATTCGAGTGATGGAGTAAAACAAAAACAGTCAGCAGTGAAATATACAGTGGGATCAGCTGTAGAAAACGTTACTGATATATAATTGTCTCAAGTGTTTCACTTTTGAAATTTTGGTCATCTTTGTTCAACTTCAACTATTCATCTTCGTACAAGTATATGTATTGGCTATTGTTTTAATTTTAACGGGTTTTTATAAAGATATACAACCTATGTATAGTAAAGAATAACTAATTATACCGTCTTTATATATATGGAAGGAGATGATTCGCTGTTACCCTGATTCAAATTAATTAATGTGGACAGATCAACCAACAGTGGCTTGCGAAAAGTCATAGTCATGGTGAGAATATCCACAATTTAATTATGTGACAACAACCGTAGACGGGAAATAATTACATGCAATTTTTTTTTTCTCCAATGAAGTAATTAACAATCAATTTTAATATGTTTTGTTCGCTCATTAAAGATAAAATTATAAACAATTTGAATGACACTAATAATGTCAACATGAAGTGAAGTTTACAACGGAAATGATAGATCCATGTGGAGTTTTACAATGGGATTAATGTAGCAAGGAGCTGTTGTGGGTTGAGGATTGCAATGGAATGCCAAAGGAGCAATGGTCTGAGACAACTGGCAGGGATCACCTGCAGAGCAATGGGCTCAAAAATCGATGGCATAGATACCTGCTATGATACCATGATAATTAAATGATTTGGAGAATACTCTTGAATTTTTTTTCATATGTATTTCTTTAGCTTTAATGGGTTTTTATAGAGATATACAACTTATGTATAACAAAGAATAACTAATTACATGATCTTTATACATGGAAAGAGATGATTCGCTATTATATATATTACCATGCTTTTTTTTTTAAAAAAAAAATTTATTTTTTATGAGGATGATTTTGTTAAACCATGAGAGACTACATTGTAAAAATTATAATTTATTTATTTCTTTAATAATTGAAATATACAAAGAGATGATAAATCAGTAGAGATTTGAAGAGATCTCAATGGATATACTTTGTAACATTAAAAATAAAAAAATCCCAATGAGAATTTATAAAAAGTTATCTACTTATTAAGAAATTTACATTATCTTTTTCAAATGATTTTCAATCAGTTATACCATTAATTTAAGTAATTATCATACAAAAATACCTTTCCTTAGAATTCTTAACAAAAGTTAGAGTTGGTTGTACAAGTAAAGAGTGTTGGTGGCTTGGGTGGGCCCTACCACAATGTTTATGAGCATTGCCTCATGTTAGGCTCAGGGCTTAGAAATTAGCCTCCATTTGTGATTCTAGTGGACCACAATTTTAAAGTGTACCAGGCAACCTTTACCCTCCAAATTATTTCCCTTGCCGTGGCTTTCTTGAACTAAAGATAGGCTTAATGTTTTGGCCCAAGTATATATTTTAATGTGACATTTAGTAGTTGGAGTAGATTTCATATAATCATTATGGTAGGCCCTGTAAAAATCAAGGGTAGATATCTCTCTCTCAATTGTTTCCTTAGGAGACACTTATTAGATGTGTAATCCCATATGTATAGGGCAAAATAATTAAGCTAATCTGTGATTCAAGTGGGCTACACTAAAGGAAATAATTAAAGAGAGACGTCCACCTTTAATTTTTATAGGGCCCATCAGGATGATTATATGAAATCGACTCCAACCATTAGATGCTATATCAAAATTTAGGCATGAGCTCAGGCATCATACTTATACTTTATTCAAGTGGGCTAAACAAAGGGAAATAATTTGACGGGTAAGGGTTGCCATCGTCCACTTTAATCATAGATGGGGTTGATTTTTGGGCCTTGGGCCTAAGATGCAGCGACACACCTAAACATCATGGTCATTTTGTTATAAACATCAGGGTAGGGCTCCAAGCCATTAGCCTCCTTTGCTCGCTTGGCTGTTATGAAATCCGACGGAAGCTACTCAATTGATAATTACTTAAATTAACAGATAGCTTATTGAAAACCATTTTCAGAATGTGTTGTAATGTAAATTCCACATATATTAAATTAGTAATTTTTGTAATATCTTAATATAGGAAGAATATCCTAAACTACTTTAACATTCCATTTATCTTAACTCTAATGTTATGTTGAAGTACTACAAGCTCTTTACCTTAGATATGGTACCATGTTGAACAATAAGCCTTTTAACCACTCCATATTATATTAAATTTCACGTAACTATGTTGTGGAAAACATAACTTGCTTATTTCTCTTAAAATAATAGACACACACACACATATATATGAAAGACTTCAAATTTATTTATTTATTTATTTTTTTAAAATTTTTTTATAAGATACACCTTTCAATAAAAGAGGAAATATTTTAATATAAGAAAATTACGCTATTCTTACAAGCCTATATCATATAATGATTTTTTCCACTCTATCATCCCCTTATATTTTATTACCATTTCGAGAGGGAGGGCCAAGTGAATTATGGGTTTGGGCTAACTCTAACATTTGGTTTGGGTTTCTAGACCCAGCCCCAGCCCTAGCCGTGAGGCTCGGCCTGTGGCTATCATAGTTAGAAACCTGAATTTAAAAACTCAGAATATTATGAAAAGATCCATACGATAATACTTCACACCATTTTTTAAAATGGTGGTGATTCATTATGACATGGGGTACACATGTAAACCCATCTACACCATCCAATTTGTAGAACACATCGTAGAATGTAGGCAGACTTCCAATTGATGGTTATAAATGGATGATCAAATTTAAATTAGTGGGTGGACCAATTTCTATTAAATGTTTAATATCTTCTTCTCATCATAATCATTGCCTGGGCCTGTTTGGCTGGGTAGATTGGATGGGATTGGATGATATTATAGTGAATTGCACGGATTTCAAAGTAATGAGCGTGAATGGATTAGTGCAAGATCTATGGGATTGCTATATCCAGTTTGTTTGGTACGCCTGACTAATCTCGGGATTAAACCTTCCAATCCCTCTCAATCCCTCAAATCAAACAAGTTCTAGGCAATTTTGAGGGGATTAGGGTGGATTGGGTGGGATTTAAAGGTAATGATGGTGATCTCAATGGATTGTCTTAAGATCCATGGGATTGCTATATCGCATGATCAGGATCCTGTGTCTGTTTGGCATGCCTGGCCAATCTCAGGATCTATCTTCCAATCCCTTCAAATCCCGTCCAATCTGCCCGGCCAAACAGGCCCTTAAAAATGCTCCATGGATGGTTGAAGAGTGCCATCTTTTAAATGGTGGGGAACTATCACAGTAGTATAATAGTTTTGCCAACGTCGTACTCGAAGATCACTAGCATGTGTCACTTCAGTCCTCACCAAATAACACCAAATAAAGAGACGGTCGGTGTCGCAATCGTATTCATTTGAAATCCGAACCCTTGAAAAGCGTCACCATCGTCATTTTAGGTCCATCATACACCTAAATCACGGCAACACATCATGGACAGTTCTGATAGGAAGCGGATTGGCTTGTGTACCACATACCACCGACCTCGCTGGTGGGCACGTGTCATGCAAAGATGGAGCTCCGGGTTGCAGGAACGGTTCAGAGGAGATCAAAGTCACATGGCCCACAAAATATATATATATATATATATATATATATATATATATATATATATATATATATATATATATATATATATATATATATATATATATCTTGTTCATCCACTAGGGGATATAATTTTATAAATTTAGAGTTTGATTAAAAAAATGAGTCCTATCCAAAGTTCAAGTGTACACGGGATGATGATTGTTACCATTAAAATATTCATAAGACCCACCGTGATGTTTATTCTCCATCCAATCCGTTCATAAGGTTAGACAGACTTGGATGAAGAGGAAAACAAATATCATATTGATCCAAAACTTCTATGACCCCAATAGGGTTTTAATTCCCACTGCTTTTTGTAGTCTATCTTATTTTTTTCACTCGGGTTGTTACGAGCTTCCTAAATAAATGAATGGGTGGTTTGGATATAACACATATCTTATAATGAGATCCCACAAAACTTGGTGACATCAACACACAGGAACAAGATTAAGTAGACCACACTGCAAAAAAGCAATAGAGGATTGAACATCTACCATTAAAACTCTTTTTAGGGTGACTGAAGTTTTGGACCAATATGTTATTTGTTTTTTCTTTGTATAAGCCTTTGCGACCTTGTGATTAAATTAGATAAAAAATAAATATAACGATGGAACTTATGAATGTTTCAACGGTGAGATATAGGTTTTTTTTTTTTTTTTTTGTTAATTGGTAAGTACACCCCACTGTTAGTTCACACAGTGTTAGCCACCCCTACTAGGGCTCAATAAAAAGACCTCAGTGTTGAAACGAGGTATCTTTTACCTAGTCTATCACTTGAGCTATGGATCAAGATGTTTAGCTTTGAACATGTTTTATCGTTGAGCTAATAATCTAGCCAAATAAACGAACAATGTGGATATAATAAGTACTTCATGTAATTTTAATCTCCTCCTTGTTTAGCCATCTTTCAAGATTATTTAAAAGTACTATCCAAAAAATGAATCGTATCAAAATATCAACTGGACCACACCACAAATAGCATCCCAGATAACGATTTTCACCATTAAAAATTTTGTAGGGCCCACCATAATGTTTATTTTCCATCTAATATGTTCATAACGTCACAAAGACCTGGATCTGGATGAAGTGGAAAAACAAATTTTATATTGATCTAAAACTTATGTGAACCCCAAAAGGGTTTCAATGGTAGTAGTTCAATCCCCTACTGCTTTTTTCAGTGTGGTCCACTAGATCACTAGATCTATCTTATTTTTTGTATTAAGCCTTATGATGAGCTTGAAAAATGTATGGACAGCTTGGATATAACACATACCTCGCATTGAGACCCACAGAACTTGCTGACATAAATGCACCAGCAATAGCTCTGGTGTGTGGTACACCAGCCAATCCGCGCTTAGAACGGATTGGCTACTCCCACCAGCCCCGTGGCTGATTGCCAATATCCACCATGATGTATGTGTTTCATCCAGTTTGTTTATCCATTTTTACATATCATTTCAGGGCTTGGTACTAAAAATGAGAAGAATATAAATATCAGGTGGATGACACCACAGGAAAATAATAATGATTGGATATCCACCATTAAAATCCTCCTAAGGCCCAATGTACTGTTTATTTGACATCCAATCTGTTGATTGGGTCATACGGACTCAGATGAAGGGAAAAAACAAAGATCATCTTGATCCAAAACTTTTATGGCCCCCAAAAAGTTTTTAATGGTCTACGTTCATTCAAAACTGTTTTATGTAATGTGGTCCACCTGAGATTGGGATATACCTAATTTTTAGCCTCATATGAAAAAATGATCTAGAAAAATAGATGGACGGCATGGATGAAACACATACATCATGGTGGGTCCACGGAGCATCGACCACAACCATTGGCTGGGGGGGGGGGGGGGGGGTGGTGAGTAGCCAATACGTTTCCATCCGCGCTACCCAAAAAAAAAAAAAAAACCCTGCTACCTACGTAACCTCATCTTCAGGAGTGTGGTGGGCGATATCCGGACCGTTCATAAGTGGAATCCCCATAATTAAGGAGGTGGGCCACGCATGTACTATTGAATGGATGGTGAAATGATAAGAGAGATTTTGCATTCAAGGCACATATCACCCTCTCCACGAGTTGGATGGTTGCCACGTAAGCATGTGCTGCGTTTGCCATTGGAACGGAAGACGCGGCGTTTGAAATTGTATTTGATTTTCCATCCGTATTCTATGGACGCTGGCCGTTTGTAAAATGAGGGGGCCATATATCAACAAGAATTCTAATTTGAGGGACATAACATGTACAGTAGACACGCGCGTGGGCCCGGCAAACCTTCCAACATGTGGATATGGATGGGAATCCTCTGCAATTCATTTTGTACAAACAGCGTACAGCACTTATCCATGTTGTCTGCGACACCACATGTTAGACCCGAGCCCAAAATCAGGCCGTGGGCCACAGTACCACAGGGAACAGTGGGGATGGAACATCAAAATGGAGATCTTCCTAGGGCCATCTAATCCGCTTATCAAGTTAAACCCACAAGGATTAAGGAAAATACCAAAAATTAGTCGAACCCAAATCTAAGGTGGGCCACACCAAGTGATTTTATAGATTTTGGGCGTGATTGTTGCATTAATCCAGTGGTGTGGCCCACCGAAATATTGGATCGAGCTGATTTTTGTTATGTATGGTGAACATGGGTTGTCGTAACTGATGAATGGAGTGGTTAAGGTGGGCCCTACATATCTAGGGTGTTGAAGGCGCTTCCTACATCACTCCAAGGTTGAAAGAATGCGAAACGAACCACGGCATGACATGTGGTGATGGCGTTCCTTTTGTATTCTGTCTTTTGATTGTTAACGTGGTTTTCTCCAAACTGGGGGCGCCAAATGGCCCAAATCCCATGGTGGTGAAGCTATCTTGTACAGTGATCGAGACGTGTACAAGTACCATGTTGTCTTCCAATGTTGATCGGATGTGGGGCCCACTGGTATGTACCGCATTCCATGACAACAAAGGACGAATGTTATGTATTCATGATAGCTAACGTGTCCATCAGGTGCACCCCAAAAACGTAGTTTGAGAGCTCAAAATCATCAGGTGGGCCCTGATATTTGAGAGAAGTTTCTTAACGTGTTGTTCACTCAAGTCTCCTTAACTTATAAAGACTAACCCTAGGGAATATAGGCCACCACCCTAATCCCAAGCTCATTACAATAGCACGTCCCTTCAATCTGGAGCATGACAATTTGATTAAGATAGGAAGACCTAACAGCCTTGATAAGAACCTTTGCCGTTGTTTTTTAGAGGAAACGTGAGAAGAAGAGATGAGACTTTTCATAAGTTTCCAGGAGACAAGATGGTAGGCTTATGTCAATATACGCGGTGCGTTCATGAAAAAAAAGATTTCAAGCAATCTAAATGAAAGGAACTAGAATAGTGATATTCATGCGAAAGTCATGAGAAGTATGTGCATCCAAAGAACTTTACTTTCGGTTTGACCCATAAAGTGACACCTGGATTCATGATACAAACGGGCAATTGCAGTTTTTTTTTTTTTTTTTTCTAAGAGACGATATTGCTCCTAACTAATGAAGAATATGATACACTAGATGATATTAACGTTGTAATAAACAAACATGTGAAGATGCCTATTTCTTTCTTTCCAAGATAATAAGTGTATGATGCTTGCATCAACTGACTCATTGGACTAGTGGCATATATAATATCTAGTGTAGTTATAGAGAGGGAAATCAGTTTCTTTACTTCAATGGGAGTCTTAATTACCTGGGTGAGACCCTAACATCCCAGTCTGGTTAAGAAGATTATTGAGTCTTACCTGAGTGAGACCCTAACATCCTTCTCTTACAAAGAAGATCTATAGTATATGTTATGGGAAAGTCCGAGGCCCCTGTAATTTCGAGGATAGACATAAGGCAGATCTGATTGAGCAGACAAACATCCAATGCGATAAGTAAAGCCGAAGGATTCATTGATAAGACAGAAAAGTGCTCAAGTGACTGGATCAGCCTTGAACATGTCAAAATCATCACTCCACTAACCGACAGGAAGCTTAGCTCGACAAAATAGGCTTGACGCCCTGCCTCGGACCTCAGGAGGAAACTATTGAGAACACCTGATAGGCAAAGAACCGAGCCAGTTGGTTTCGAATTGGATCAGGGGACCGTCCCCATTCAATGGAGGCTTGTATCCACATTGATTGGAGCCAAGTCAATTGGAAGGGCCGAGCCGAGGCCAAATGATGAGACGAGTGCTCCGAATGCTTAACTTAGAAACTACCATAAGCGGATGTGATTGGTTACTTCGCTCACAGATACGTATCACGCGTATAATATACTACACGATCCGTGGATTGCACGCAATATCTTTATGATCTGAAAATCTCATTGATTGAGTAAATCGTGTCGACAATATTGGACCCAGACCATCCGACAGTCAGGTATAAATACAATGAGACTCCATTGCTACAGGTACGCAATATTTTGCACTCTTCCTCTACTCTCCAACTTTAGAGCCAGATTCCTTTGATCTGACTTAAGCATCGCAGGGTCCCTCGGCTTAGCTAGGATTTCCTTTGCTTGTTCCTAGTGTGTAGGTTCAAGACGTTGAAACGATCCAAGGTGTAGGAGACTGAGGGGAGAGCCGTCAAGATTTGGACCTCAACATGTTTTGGCGCTGTCTGTGGGAATTTGATACAAAAGGTCAGATTCGTATTTTCAAATACAATGACAAGAGGAAAGAAGAAAGTGATAGCTATGAAACCAGAACCAAATGAGCAAACTCACTGTTCATCACTACTTTATGCCAGTGACCTCGGGGCCTTCCCAGCTTTCTTGTAACATGGCGAGTAAGTATCGAGCCATGCAAAGTGAGATACAGGCATTACGCGATGAGGTAAACAAAATGAAGCAGCGACAGGAGCTACAGCCACACCTGATTCAGGAACATCAGGTTCCCGAGCTAGTCGGTCTGGTCGTGGAGACTCACTCCGTGCCGAGGAGTATGAGGCCCGAGGCACCCCAACACTCTCAGGTGCCAGTTTCGGGTCAGAATCCTCCTCTAGTCCAAATCAGAGTCTCAGCACGAAATATCGTCACTTGAGCTCCGACCAACGCCTTGGCTACAACGCTTCGGCCACCTCAGCACTGGCACCTACGGACCTCTAACATCAACTAGAGCGGAGGAGGGAAAGGAGGACGCCAAAGATAGAAAATGCTCCAGAGATAGTCACCGAGAACAAAGATCCCTGAGAGGCATGGTTCGCAGAACTCAATGACAAGTTATTGACCTTGGAAAAGAAGTAGCGGCCGTCAATAGTTCTTGCCACAGTTTAAGCAATGATGGAAGAGACCAAACCTCCTTTCACCTCCATAATCATGGATGAGGTAATGCTGCAGAGGTTTCGGATACTTCCCGTCATCCAGTACTCTGAGTTCGGTGACCCATTTGAGCATGTGGAAGCTTATCGATCGTGGATACAAATCCAGACAGCAACAGATGCAATGATGTGTAAAGGGTTTTCAATCACCTTAACGAGATCCGCTCGGAGTTGGTATCGTCAGTTCAAACCCAATTCCATTGGTTCCTTTACAGAGCTAAGTCGACTATTCTTTACCTAATTCATAAGCGGTAAGAGAAGTTGAAAATCTAATACCCACCAGTTCACCATCAAGCAAGGGCCGAAAGAGTCCCTAAAGGACTACATTACTTGTTTCAACGAGGAAGCATCGTAGGTGGAAGACTATGATGATAAAATGGGGCTTGCCGCAATGTTCAATGGCCTGAAAGAAGGAAGGTTTACTTTCTCCATTGGAAAGAATCCGCCGAAGATGTTAGCGGACCTCGTTGCAAGAGCTCAGAAATACACTAATGCTGAGGAGTTTACTAACGCCCACAAAAGCATACAAGTAATTGACTCAACTGGCAAGGGGAAGAAGCCTAGAAACAAAGAATCTCAGCCGACCGGTAAAGGGTCAGATGACCGTGCCCCTCGCGATCGTCGACCGAGCCGAAAACTAGAAGGAGAATTTCATTCCTACACCCCCCCTCAATATGTCTGCCGAGCAGATCCTGTTAGATATCTGAGGAGAAAAACTTTTGAATTGGCCTATCTGTATAAAGGCTGACCCGGAGCATCGGGATAAACGAAAGTTCTACCGTTTCCACTGGGACAACGGCCACATCAGGGACGATTGTGTGGATCTCAAGGATGAGATCGAGTCCCTTATCCGCAAGGGACATCTGCGCCGATACACTAAAAGAGAGAAAATCGCTCGGAAGGAAGAACGAGAGTAGGAGTGACCGAATAACCCCATGGAAGAGGCAGCTGAAATCTGCACCATTTTCGGAGGCTTGGCCGGTGGGGGAGATTCAAACAGGGCTCGAAAGACCTACTCTCGGAAGTCCGATATAGAACATTATGTTCATTTAACTGAGCAACCTAGTAAGGAACTCCGGATCAATTCATGCATCCTGACCTTTATAGAAGATGATGTACGCAGAATTCAGTATCTGAACGATGATGCCCTGATGGTCACAATGACCATAGCGAACCACAAGGTATATCGCATCCTGGTTGACACCGAAAGCTCAGCCGATGTGATTTATTCTGAAGCTTTCAAAAGAATGGGGGTTCCATGGTCTCACCTCCGACCTGTGAAGACCCCCCTGCACGGCTTTACCGGAGAAAGGGTAATCTTCGAGGGAGCCATCTCCCTCCCGGTAATTGTAGGAGAAGGTCAACATCAAGTCACCCTTATGGTAGACTTCCTTGTCGTCAATATTCCATCGGTGCACAATGTCATCCTAGGCAGACCCTCCCTCAATGCAATAAGGGCAGTCGTCTTTACTTATCACTTAATGATGAAGTTCCCAGTCGAGGGTGGAATACGCTACCTCCGAGGCGACCAACGTGAGGTTCGGAGATGCTATGCAATAGTGATAAAAAATGGATCCGTCAAGCAAGCGCTTGTTATCAACGTTTTGGATCCTCGAGGATCCACAGGGGACTCATCTGTAGAAGATTGGAGAAGGTGCCCCTTGATGAAGTAGACCCGAGCAAACCTATCCAACTCGGATTATCATTAAGTTCCGAACAACGATCGAAAATGCTGGCTTTCCTACGGTAACATCGGGATGTCTTTGCATGGTCACATGCAGACAAGCTGTAAGACCCGTATCATAATCCGTACTATTCCGTCGCTTCCCGCGATCATTCTTTTCAAATTTTGGCAATCCGCGACCTGTAGTTGACGTTGCACACGACCGTAAGTCGTATCCTATTCATTTGAGTCGGCTTAATCTAAGACTTGTATCATTGCGACCGCACCGTTGCCGTGGTTCCAACGCCGTAACTCACGCACCGATCCGATACCCAGACGATGAGATGCGGACCCGTGTTCAGTTTGAGCAAAAACACCGCGCGTTGCAAATCCCAAGAGAATCTCTACAATATGTCTCATCAATCCCATCAATCAATCCCATCAATCACCTCTCATGTCAAGTACACACACCCATGCTTTCTTTCTCCATAAGTTAAGCAACCACCAAAAGTCAACCAAGCTCTCACCTCACCCATCACTCACATCACACATCACTCACCTCACCCTTTCACCCATCACCCATCCCTCTTTCCTTACAACTCTCTCTCTCTCTTTCTCATTTCTCATTTCAAAATCTCAAGCAAGAAAGCACTCCCACGTCCAAGGATTTCCATGAGAAAAGAAGTGATTTTTGGTGGCCCACTTCCCACTCTCAAAAACCCATCATCCTAACCATCCATCTCCCATCTCCACCATCAAAGTGAAACTCTAGAAGAGAGGCTTTCCAACGGACCGAGTAGATCATAAGGTGGGTGCTTCTATAGGGTAGTTTACTTATTTTTATGATGGGCTAAGTGAGGCCCACCGATCAATGGTGTGGATCTCACTTGGGACCCTAAGATGTGGCCAATGGCCAATCTTGACCATCAAAATCATTTCCATGATGGAGCCATTCTCCATGGACCCCATCATGATGTTTGCTTTCCTTGCATTAAAGAGGTCATCTAGGCCGTCCATTTTTAGTGGAGTGAGATCTCCACCATTGATCTTTTGTTTGAATGACCCATATGCAATGGGACCCTTTGATGTATGATTGGATGATTAAAACGGAGGGCCCATAGTGCCGGGGTCCCTCCATCTCGAGTGTCCCACCCTATCTCTCTCTCCCTCTTTTTTCATTTATTTTACTTCTTTGTGTGTGATGAAATGGCCATATGGCCCACTTAAATGAGCTCCACCATGAAATATGTATTTTATCTAAGCTCTCCATGAGTGGGGCCCATCTTAAATGTATCATTTATGGTGGCCCACTTAAATAGGGCCCACCTTGATTGCATTTGATAAGCCAAAAAAAAAAAACACGTCCAGACGCTGGACGTTGCTGGAAGGAAAACACGAATATTGGCTTGCTCTAAAGCCTTTGGAAAATGGGCCACTTGTTTAGGCCTCACCTCGATGTATGCTTCTAATCCAAGCCGTCCATTCCCTTCCCCGACTCATTTTAGGCGTTGAGCCGAAAAATGAGGATGATCAGAGTATCCGGTGGGCCATATCGTCGAAAACAATACTATTACCATTGAAAGATGCCTTGGTCATTTTATACACCAATAAAAAGTCGGATATGGGTCTCATTCTGACCGTTTCGAGCCATGCAATCCAATGGCTGGAGTGGATCCATCACATGTGGGCCCCACACCTGAAAAACCACAGAAATACTGATTTTCAAAAAAAAAAAAATAACAAATGAGGCAGCAGACGCTGCTGCTGCAGAGGCGCAGGCAGCGCCTGTGCCAGGACGGCGGGCGGACGCTGAGGGGGTCCCACGGCTGACCATGTGGGCCCCACCTTGATGTTTATTTAACATCCGACCTGTTCGTAAGGTGGCCTACCCTCAGAGGAGGGCCCTATAAAAAAATCAGGTTGATCTAGATCTCAGGTGGCCCACACCATAAGAAACAGTGTGAGTTGAATTCTACCAATGAGATTTTTTTGGGGGCCCACAGAAGTTTTGAATCAAGCTGAAATCTGTACCTTCCCTTCAACCAGGTCTGCGTGACCTTATCAACGGGTTGGATGACATGAAAACATTATGGTGGGCCCCACATGGGACCCACAGTGATGCTTGTGTTTTACCGCACCGTCCAACGGACGGTGGAACCCACCTGTGTGTTTTTGCCACACCATCCGGGCTGACGGTGCAGCCCACAGCGGTGCATGTGTTCTATCCAAACTATCCACTGTTTGGACAGTGGGACCCGCCATGATTTATATGTTCTATCCACTCTGTCCACTTGTGTGTGGATGTGTATATATGTGTGTATATATATATATATATATATATATTATACTATATATGTATATATGTGCATTGGTGGGCCTTCATGTGGGCCTCCACTATGATGGATGAGCAGCATCCAAACTGTCCTCCTATTTTGAGAGCTCATTTCATGACATGAGCCAAAAGAAAATGAGCCAGATCTATGGTTCAAATGGGCCCGCTTTGGTATGTATATAGGGCCCATGTTGATCCATTTATGGTCATTCATTTAGGCCCACCTTGGTGCACATATAAAGCCCATGGGACTAAGCCCATTTGATTCATATAAAGCACATGGGATCAAGCCCATTTGATGTGCATGGGGCACAAATGGAATGGCCCATTGGATATATTTAAAGCTCATGTGTGTAGTCCCACTTTGATGTATTTCATGGCCCATGAGTCATGGACCATTGCAATGTACATAAGGTTCCTTGGCGAGGCCCATTAATGTAGTCATTTGAAGAATGTAAGGCTCATGCAATTCGACCCATTTGATGTATCTATGGCCCATGGGTTGAGGCCCAACGGATGTCCTTAGGGTCCATTGCAATGAGTGATTTCCCATGGTTCATGTAATGATATTTATGACGGGCCGCGCCTAGGGAATAATGTTGGTTTGACGTCCACATTGTATGTACAATGTTGGTTAAATGTCCTCATTGTAACTCTCCTTGGGGCCCATTGATAGGCCCACACTCGTTACTATTCATTGCTTTATAACATGCTTAGTATAATCCCATGACTCATGCCCATATGCATCATATGTATGCTTGATTTGAGTAGTGACTGATCATAGCATATGCCATTGGGAAGACCACTTATGGGACCCGTTATGAGATGGAGTGCCCCACATGATCGTACAGTACGCGCTGAATTTCTGCATGATTTGACGGCGTGATTCATGCATCTCGCATATGTGTGACTTGATCACTGCACGCCCTAGCGACATCAGGGCCGTGGCTC
Organism: Magnolia kwangsiensis; assembly: GCA_037074715.1. Taxonomy (NCBI): domain Eukaryota; kingdom Viridiplantae; phylum Streptophyta; class Magnoliopsida; order Magnoliales; family Magnoliaceae; genus Magnolia; species Magnolia kwangsiensis. The sequence continues at coordinate 162,321,421 of CM073573.1, read as the reverse complement.
CACAGGTACATCGTGGATAGCCATATTGGATACTGAAAATACTTATTTCAGCACTGTGGGCACTTAGGATGTCCTTGGATGAGAGTCCTAGGACCTTTTTGGTACTAGGAGATGCTCCAACGTCTAGACCGAGTGGATACACGAGCGCCCGAGTGCCGAATACCAGTAGGCAGCGTCTCCCACTGTGTCGTGGTCGGTTGGAAGGGGGTGTGGCCTTATCCGCCTGAGTGAGGGGGCTATAAGCTAGGCTGAGTTTGACTAGCTCGTAAATGAGTCCGCTATCGACGAGCCGGGTAGGTATTGACATACTACTGGTCAGGCGGATAGCGAGGTCTTTTCCTCTTGCTTGACTGTGCAGCTAGGGAGGTGGCAGTCACTGCAAAGTGTATTAGACCCTGGTGATATCCAGAGAGGAACTGTACTGATATATATACTTGATGAGTACCGACTTTCTTGGATTGCATTTCGCATATGACATTCGGCTCTGTAGGCCTTACATTGCATCGGTGTAGCCGATGGCATTCATATCTTGCATCATGCCTTGCATTACATAGCCTTGGTATATTCATGGACTTACCGCATACTTCCGCATTACCTGATCTTGTACACTCGGCGTTTGCCCTCCGCACACACTTTCACCACTCTCTAAGTTTTTGTAAGCTTATGCATGACAGTTGCGTGCAGGTAGCGTTGGACAGCAGTAGCGCTGAGGCAGGAGTGCATATCAGGAACTTTTTTTAGAGCTTTTTGATCACCTTGTATTTCCCTTTCTGCATTGTACTTAAAGATTTTGATATAGTGGATATGTGGTGATGTTGTTTTGTGACTTGGTTATGCTTGTGGTTATGCTTCATCAAAAAAAAAAAATTATTCTGAAAATCCTCCTTGTAGGATCCCAGGATCGGAATCTGGCATTTGATTGTCAGGAGCCGAGAATGGGGCACTACGGAGGCTGTCGGCACCAAATTTGGCAATCGGGATTCATGTGAATTTGATTTTCAGGTTTGGGGTGTGACACATGCCAGGGATTTCTCCGGACATCTTGGTCCATAGGCTGAATGTGGACCCAGATCACAAACCGGTAGAATAAAAGAAGAGACCCTTTGATACCGAGCGCTACGAGGCCATTGCCGATGAGGTCTTCATCCTGTTCGATGCTGGTTTCATAGAGGATGTGTATTACCCCGACTGGATTGTAAATATGGTGCTTGTCAATAAATCCAATGGAAAGTGGCAGGTCTGTGTAGACTACTCAGATTTGAATAAGGCGTGTCCTAAAGATAGCTTTCCATTGCCTCGGATCGATCAACTGGTGGACAGTACAGTCGGTCCTGAGTTGCTCTCCTTCCTGAACACCTATTCCGGGTATAATCAGATTGCGATGCATCTCCCAAATAAGCAGAAGACTACCTTTGTCATGGACAAGGGACTCTACTGTTACCGAGGCATGTCATTTGGCCTGAAAAATGCTGGGGCGACGTATCAGATGCTATTAAATCAGATGTTCGCCAAACAGATCGGACGCACTATGGAAGTTTACGTCAACGACATGTTGGTGAAGAGTATTAAGGCATCCGATCACTTGACAGATCTCGGGGAGACATTCCATGTAATACAAGAGTACCAGATGAAGCTGAACCGCGCAAAGTGTGTTTTCGGGGTCGAATTAGGGAAGTTCCTCTAGTTCCAGGTCAGCCAGAGAGGCATCGAAGAAAACCCCGACAAGATCAAGATGCTCCTTGACATGAGTTCACCTCGGACCATCAAGAAAATACAATGCCTCATGGGAAGAGTCGTCACTCTCGGACGTTTCATATCCAGAGCGATGGATAAATGTCTCTCCTTCTTTCAACAATTGAAGGGTTATAAGAAGGCAGAATAGACATCAGAGTGTGAACAAGCCTTCCAACAGCTGAAGTTGTATCAAGGCTCGCCTCCTACTATCCAAGCCTGAAAAAGGTGAGCCCCTGTTCCTATACCATGCAGTCTCGGCCTCAGCCGTCAGCTCGACCCTGATCAGAGAGGTTGGAGGCAAGTAACACCCCATATATTACATGAGCAAGATAATGGTAGCCGCAGAAACGAGATATTCACCCTTGAAGAAGTTAGCACTCAGCCTTGTTGTTTCAGTTCGGAGGTTACGTTTGTACTTCCAAGTCCATTTTATCATTGTGTTGACCGACTCTCCTCTCAGACAAATGCTTCAGAGACTCGAGGTTTCAGGACGGGTGACCAAGTGGTCCATTGAACTTGGTGAATTCGACATCCAATTTTGTCCAAGGACAGCGATCAAGGGCCAAGCTGTGGCCGACTTTGTTATCGAATTCACCACTTCAAGTGCAGAAGAAATCAACACTGAAGTCGAAATAATTCCGCCTGTCCCCTTGGGCGATTAAAAGGCGGTGTCAGACTCGGGATGAGTTCTATATGTTGACGGGTTGTCCAATACTAAAGGAGCTGGAGCTGGAATCATCTTGATCGCACCTGATTCTACACCTATCCAATATGCGATCAAACTCGGGTTCAAGGCCTTGAACCATGAAGTGAAATGTGAGGCTTTGATAGCCGGACTCAAATTGGCAATGAGTCTAGGCGTTTAGTCTCTCCAGGTCTGATGCGACTCACTGCTGGGGGTAAACCACATTTCCACTGAGTACGAAGCCAAGGAGACAAGGATGATCACTTATCTCGACAAGGTGAGGAAATGAGTCGAAAGATTTTGGAGTTGCACAATCTATTAGATCCTAAGAGTGAAAAACTTATGGGCCGATGCCCTAACAAAGCTCACCTTGGCAGCAAAGGAGAAGACCCGCACATCATCCCTATTGAATTCATAGAACATCCGAGCATCAGCCAGGCAGAGAAAGTCAATCCAGTGCTTGTGCTCCAAGCTGGATGGACCCGATTTTTAACTACCTCGCGACTGGATAGACCCCCTCGGACAAATTAGAAGCAAGATGATTGAGAGTTAGAACGGCTCGATATGTCATCTTAGATGATATCCTGTATAAGAAAGGGCATTCCCAGCCCTACCTCAGGTGTCTCCGACCCGACGAAGCCGACTATGTGATTCGAAAAATCCATGAAGGAATCTATGGACACTATTTTGGCAGTTGAGCCCTGGCCTTAAAGATACTCCGACAGGGTTATTTTTGACCAACCATTAAGGAAGATTCTAAAAATTACATTCAAAAGTGCGATAAGTGCCAGCGCCACACAGCTATACCAAGGCGACTCGGGGAAGAAATGACCCCCATGAGCGGTCCGTGGCCATTCGCTCAATGGGGAATTGACATCATCGGCCCTTTGCCCAAAGGAAAGGGAAAGTCAAGTTTGCCATCGTTGTGGTGTATTACTTTACTAAATAGGCCGAAGCCAAACTCGTTGCAAAAATTATAGAGCAAAAGGTGATCGATTTCATTTAGAAAAACATCATCTGTCGGTTTAGGATTTCGTGAACCATCGTGTCAGATAATGGTTGGCAGTTTGACAACGACAAGTTCTGAAATATGTGTCAAGGGCTCGGCATCACAAATGCGTATTTCTCTCCTCGGCACCCTCAAGCCAATGGACAGGTGGAGGTAGTCAATAAGGTTATCAAACACCACCTTAAAAAAAAAATTAGAAAAAGTAAAGGGCAGTTGGGCCGAGGAACTCCCGTTCGTTCTTTAGGCTTATAGGACCATAGCTCAGTCCTCGACGGGGGAAACTCAATTCTCCCTTTCTTACGGCTCGGAGGCAATGGTGCCGGTTGAGATTGGCCTCCCAACTGCTCGAGTGGAAAGTTACAATGAAAACCAGAATTCCAAGTAGATTGCTGCTAACCTGAATTTAAGACTCCGAGCCACTGCACGACATCAACAGGTGTTGAGACTCAAATATTGTATAATTTTTTCCATTTATCTCTTAGTTTTATGAACATAAATCATCTTAATATTATATTTTACTTATGCATGTGTTGTAAGGTGAATTTAAGTGCTTAGATTGAAAAAGGGTGCTACAAAGCATGAATTTGATACTCAAGATTTACTAAGGAAAGGGATGAATCTTAGGAGACCAAGATTGAAGCATTCACATGCCAAAGATCCAATAAAACCAAGTGACGACTGAAGAGAATCGACGATTTGAAGTGAAGAATCCTAAAATCGTCCTGAAAAAAGTGTATTTTGAAGCTGTGAAGTTTATTTTGAGAAATTGTGCAGCAGGAAGTCTATTTTAAATGAACTATGCAGCAAGAAATTTATTTTGAAAAAATATATATATTTGAGGCGATTTCTTGGGTTTTCAACTTTATACGAAAATTGGAGTTTCCTACTTATAAATAGGGCTTCCTAGGGCATTCTTAAACATCATTCAAGGCATCCCAAAGTAAAATTTAGAATTTTTAAAGAGTTTTTAGTTTTATTAAAGCTTTATAAGTTGTTCTTTTTATTTTAGATCTTGTTTATTTACATTTTTTTCTTGTTGCTTTTTTATTTCTACAATTTAATTATGTTTTTCTAAGTTCCTTCTAGCCCAAGCTAGAAGGGAAGCACATGGGTTTAATAGTTCTTTAAGATTATGATGATTGATTGTTTTAATGATGAGAAGAATGGTGTATGCATGATGTCTATTATTTAAGTTTTATTTTTTATCCTCTTGTGAGATCCATATGTTTCCATCATATGAGATTTACATTGATGGATAGGCTTATCCTAGATCAATCAGATTTCCTAGTTAGGAGAGGTTCTCGACCTGTTATATTTCTTTGATATTCATTATCCTATAGATATTACATACTTAAAATCACTGACGCTTGAGAATATATGTCAATGATGCAAATCCATGATTTTTTAATATTTTATATCACTTTTTAAAATATTTAAACTGTCTTATTTTTTGACTAGGCTGACCATAGTGCTCAGATCCTAGTTATGTTATTCAAGTCATCATGATTTTGGAACATTAACCTATGTGTGGAACTTTGAAGCTTGGGTGTTATTTTACTCAGTTGAATTACATCCATTTAAAAATTTCAAAATCAGATCATCAGTTTAGTTTTTATTACTTAGTTTGTTTTGCATTTGATTTTTTTTTCCTTTTCACAATTCATCTCCCTATGGGATCGAATCTGTATTCACGAGATATTACTTACGAACCTCTGCACTTGGAGGCAAGCAATCAACAGGTCGCACGATTCTACAATTCTAAAGTCAGGGCTAGACGGTTCCGCCCCAGGGACTTGCTCCTTTGTCGGGTCTTCCAGAACACTACCGAGTCAGGGGCAGGGACGCTTGGACCCAACTAGGGCCTTACCGTGTGGTCCGATCGACCAAACCGAGTTCCTACCACCTAGAAGACCTCGAGGGGCCGCCAACTCCCTCATCTCTTGAACGCTAAGCACCTGAAGATCTACTATCCCTGATGTACTAGCCTTTAAGGCACCTAATAAGTGTATGCCTCCAAGTGACCAGCCTATAGGGATTTCACTAAAATTCACGCCTCATCTTTCCTTTTCTTCACAAATAGGTTATCTATTGAGTGAAGTCGCCCCTTATAAGTAAGGCGGGTTAAACGAGTTGATCCATTAAAGAAGGGGTTAGAGCGTGATCTCACAAAAACTCGACAAGGCATCCCCTCTTAAGTTAGGGGGAAAGCCAAAAGATGATCTGACTCCCCAACAAAGGAGTCAGCCAATCGCTTGACTAGCCAACGGAGCAGAGGTTTCTCGCCGGTCGTGGGATGAGCCAACCCCTTAGGGGTTCGAACTCAACAATGATCAGGCCATAAAGGCTTAAAAGTTCTACTAGACGACATTGGAAGGGGATGACCCGCTAAAGGGTCAGCTCGGTCATGCCCTAAAATAAACTGACTTGTCAACAAATCAGTAGTCAACATCCAAAAATTAACTACAGATTAACATGCATAGAAACAATAATCATCTGAGCGCCTTTTCCAAAGGGTTAAAATTCATCATCTACATACCCTCGCTAGAGGGTCAAAACATAAAATCCATACACAAAAAAAAGATGAGTTTTAAGTCACTACGAAGGAAGAATTAAAGACTACGTGGTCGGAGGCGCTTGGGAATTGCGGGCTTGGTCCGGACGGGTGTCTTCGAAGGCGGCTCTGCGGCGTCTTCGGGCAACAAAGGATCTAGGTTAAGGTCCGGGTATAAATCATGAACTGCTTTAATACATGCATTGAAGCCACAGTTGTAAAACTTGGTGGCTTCGGTCTCCCTCTCCTTTGAACTCTTGAAGGCAACCACCGCCATAGCCATGAAGGCCTTATCTTCGGCCCTCTAAGCTTCCACCGCTTGGGAGACGGCCCGGTTCCGTTCTTCCACCGCCTTAATTTTAGTTCACTCTAGGAACTCACCTAGGCGGGCAATCTCTTTGGCTAATGAATCCGCATGGGCCCAGGCCTGTGTCAGCTCAGCCTCCGCCGCACCGCATCGGGCCTCGAGGCCACTGATAACCCTCTGCGGTTGGAGCTCTCTAACTTTCCCATCTTTAAGCTACTGACGTAGCTTGCCCTGCTCAAGTTGGAGAAGAGTAGCCTCATCTCTGCGGACTCCCACCTTGTTCAGGAGTGCCTCCACCTCAGCATCTCTCCTCTCAAGCTCCCGTATTCTCTCCCGAGCTGAAAGTAGTTTCGAGACGGACTAAATGAAAATAGAAAAATGAGCATACGAATGTGAAAGAAATAAAAAGAAGTAGAAAAATAACAGAAAATACCGTATAAAAAATGGAAGCCATGTCGTTCAAGAAGGAGCTGTCCGACTTAGTGAGAAGTTTAGCTATCTCGTCCTCAGGGGCATGTTTGGCAGCCCAAGGCACCAGACAATACAAGTGATAGCCCGGCTCAATCCTCCCACCGCTCGTCCCCACATGGGCCGAGCCCACTACTTCCCCAGCCTTGGTCCGGCTACCTGCTGAGACTTGAGCCTCGACACCGAAATCATCCCCAGCATCGGGAGGAGAAAGCATATCATCAGCCATTTTAATGGCCTCCTCCCATTCGGAGGAGGAGGGTACGGTAATACAAGGTTCAGGGGCTGCGAGAGGAGCCTCCGCGGTAGGAGAAACGACGGTAGGTGGAATGGAAGGAGTTATGGTTGCCGGGAAAGGAGTAATGGTTGTTGGGGAAGGAGTTATAGTTACTGGGGTCGGAAAAATGATTACAGGGACTTGAGTCTTGGCGGGTGCTTTAGCCAGGGCCGTAACAACAGAAGCTGGACTAGAAGGGGCCTCTGTCACGCCTCAAGCTCAGAAATCGGGCTCATAAAATTCTCGATCGCCGAATCTGGCGCTGACAGCCTTCATAGTACCCCATTCTCGGCTCCCGGTACCCATATACCAGGTTCCGATCCTAGGATGCTACAAGGAGGATTTCTACTATCCATTTAATTTGTAATGAGCATAACCATAAGTATAACCCACGAACAATAACCACAAGAACACCATCACAAAATCCACTATGATCAAAAACTTTGAGTACAAGGTGTATAAAGGGAAATACAAGATAGTGCTAATAACAAAACTCCAAAAGCTCGACTGCACGCTCCTACTGCTACTACGGTACGGCTGCATCCTGACGTCACCTACACGCATCAATCGTGCATAAGCTTATAGAAAGCTTAGAGGGTGGTGTAAGTGTGTGAGCAATATAAGCGTGCTCAGAATGTAGGGTTAGAGTAATGCGAAATCATGCTGATGAATACAAGGATGCAATCAGCCGTACCAAGGCTATACAGTGCAAGATATGAATGCGATCGGCCATATCCAGACCATGTAATGCTAGATGCAAATCAAGCATGCCAATCCTCATATATATCAGTACAGTTCTCATTCTGGATAATCACCGGAGTCTAGTACACTCTACGCCAGCTTGCCGTCCCTATCCGAACGCACAACTGGGACAACAGAAGAGACCTCACTATCCGCTTGCCAATATCTGGCCCGGCTCGTCGATAGCGGACCGATTTCTCAAGCTGGTCAAACTCAACCTAGAAGTTAGCCCCTCATTCAGGCGGGTAAGGTCACACCCCTTTCCAACCGACCACGACACAGTAGAGACGCGGCCTACTGGTATACGGCCATCGCGTACTCGTGCATCCACTCGGTCTCGACATTGGAGTCATCCTCTAGTACCATCGGGTTTAGAGATTTTCACCCAGGGACATCTATGGCACTAGGGCATACGATAATCATAATCATACAAATACAAGTATACGAGTTACACTACCAGTCATGCAACAGTCCTACGTGTGTCATGTACTTATGTAGGGCAACTCCGCCTATCAGGGAGCCCATAAACATTCCGCCGAAGGTATATGCTATGATCAGTCACTCCACATATCAGTCATACATATGATGCGTATGATCATGAATCATGGATCTACACTAAACATGTATATAAAGATGGGTCTTGTATATAATAAAAATGGGCCTAGACAGCCTATTCACTACAAGTATGGGCCTACTAATGGGCCTCAGAGAGAGTGATAATAGGGGCATTTAACCGACATCATCCTGACAATGTGGGCATCTAACCATCATTGTTCTCAAGGCTCGGCTCGCCTTAAATATCATTAAATAAATCATGATGGAATCACACATTGCAATGTACCTTAGGTACATCCCATTGGGCCTTAAATACATCAAATGGGCCGTATCTCATGGGCCTTATATTCAGCAAGTGGACCACCCGAATAAGCTTCACCAGTGGGCCTTAGGTACTTTGTAATGGGCCATCACCCATGGGCCTTGGAATGCATTAAAATGAACCCAATCACATGAGCTTCATATGCATCAAATGGGCCTAATTACATAGGCCTTATATATACCAAGGTGGGCCTCAACAGTGGGCTACAAATACATCAAATGGGCCTACACACATGGGCCCATATATAAAAAAGTGGGCGTTGACAATGGGCCACAAATGCATTAAGGTGGGCTTAATCACATGTCAAGATGGGCCTAAATACATCAGCCTATATATACCGAAGTGGGCCTCATGTGAGGCCCGCCAAAATGTTTATTTTCCTATCCAATCTGTTGATAAGGTCATATGAATAGGGGCCCACCAAAATGTCTACTTACACCCAATCTGTCCAAGCCCACAGCGATGTTTATTTGCCACCCAAACAGTCCATAAGGTCATGTGGACTTGGAGCTTATGGTGACATTGGTTCACCATCCAAACTATTCATGAGGTCAAGTGGACCATGGGCCCACTGAAATGTTTATTTGCCATACAATTTGTCCATAAGGTCACATGGACAAGGAGGGCCCACTGTGATGTTTGCTTGACATCCAAACTGTTAATAGGGTCACACGTACGTGGAGCCCACTGAAATGTTCATTGCCATCCAAACCTGTTCATAATGTCACGTGGCCAGGGGCTCACGTGATGGACGGCATGGACACAATACATACATCTGAGTGGGGGCCCACGACCACGCCACCGCTGGGCGCTGGCACGTTCCACCGGCATGGGCCCACTATAACGTTTATTTGTCATTCAACCAATTCATGAGGCCACGGTCGGGGGCCCACCGTAGGGTGGTTCGCCAATCCAACCCACTCATTATATGTGTCCCATCTAACTGAGGGTCCAGACCAAGTTTCAGCCATGTCCAAATCTCAGGTAGGCCCCACCAAGTGCTTTTATATGTTTCAGGCGTGTCTTCACATGATTTTAGATGGTATGGCCCACCTGAGTCCTTATACGGCTGATTTTTGGCAGCGACCCCACTGTCATAGGGGGCTTCTTAATGGACGGTGTGGATTTTTGAATCGCACCACGTGGGGTCCACTGCTAAGGCCGTGAGCCCCAGCCACCTCGTCCGCCCGCCACTTGCCAGCGCTAGACGCTGGCGTCCCTTTTTTTTTCCTTTATTATTTTTATTTTTATATATTTTTTTTATATGGGGCCCACAATGAGATGATCTAAACCATCTATTGTGTGAGTCCCACATGGTGGACCGTCCAGTAAAATTTAGGGTGCATCCAAATTTCAGGTAGGCCCCACCAAGTGCTTTTATATGCTCAGGCATGTCTCCACATATTTTTAGATGGTATGACCCACCTGAGAATCAGATTGATCCCAAATTTTGGCTCAACGCCTAAAAAAATCTGAGAAAGAGAATGGACGGCTTGGATCAAGAACATACATTAAGGTAGGGCCATGTTGGAGCAGCCTACTATTTCTCTTCCTTAACGTGGACGTCTCTGGACGTCATGGCATAAAGTCATGCCAATAAAAAAAATATATTCTTTTTATCCTAGGTGGGACCCACATTAACTAGATCTATCCCGTTCATTGCATGTGTCCCACAAAAATAGGGGTCCAAAACTAGTTTTAGGTGGGTCCAAGCTTCTGGTGGACCCTAGCAATCATTCTTCTAAGTTTCAACGGAAAATACTACCATTCTTAATACCACGGCCTGTCAGATGATTGGATCGGTCTAATTTTTCGGCTCAACGCCTAAAATGATCCCGAGAATAGAATGGATGGCTTGGATCAAATATAAACATCAAGGTGGGGCCATGTTGGAGGGCCACCATTTCCCTTCCTTTTTTTTTTTTTTTTAAAAAAGCTTGTAAGTACACACCCCTGACAGTACACACACTCCACGTTAACCTCTTCACTCCCATGCCTCTAGTCCAGCGTCCCTGGACGCTGAACGGCATGGATGAATACATCATCATGGTGGGTCCCACATGTACGTGGCCCACCATACCCATATACATATATATATATATATATATATATATATATATATATATATATAATATTAATATAATATAATATATATGTATATATAAACATATATCAATAAATATGTATATATACATATATCATATCACCTAAAATGTGGTGGACCACACCATTGATGAATGGAGTGGATTTAACATGGCCCACTTCATTCTAGGGAGAGGAGAGAGAGAGAGAGAAAAAAAGAGAGAAAAAAGAGAGATACAGTGAGATAGAGGGGAGGGTCCCCGCTACTATGGGCCCTCCATAGTTACAACACATACATCGAGTGGGTCCCACAACAAGTGGGCCCTTAAAAATTGAAATGAAAGATAATCACCCACCTCTAAGCCTCCTCCTTGCTCCCTTGGCCTCCAATGCTCCTTTGCTTGACTTTTAACGGTGGTAGATGATGGATCAACGGTTGAGATGAGAGATGAGAGAGTAGGGAAGGTGGGCCACACTTGGCATTTGGAAGAGGGAGAGAGAGCTTGGACGTGTGAAGCTCTTTTGCTTGGAATTTTTTTTTAAGAATGAATGAGAGAGAGAGGGGAGTGATGGGTGAAAAAGGGTGATGGAGTGATGTGATGTGATGGGTGATGGGTGGAGTTTTGTGTTGTAAGAAGGGATGGGTGGAGAGAGAGGTGAAGTGATGTGAGGGTTGACCTTGGGCTTGCTTGTGTAAGAGAAAGGTATGGGTTGTTGTACTTGGATATGGAGTGACTTGACTTGTACTTGATATGAGTGATTGATTGATTGATGGGACATCTCGTAGAGATTCCCTCGTAATTCGTAACGCGCGGTGTTTTCTTCGAATTGAATGCAAACTGACATCTTTTAGCTTGGGTATCGGGTCGGTGTGCGAGTCGCGGCGTTAGAACTGTGGCGACGGCGCAGTCGCTAAGGTATAGGTTTCAATTTTAGCCATCTTTGGCATATAGGTCTCAGCTTAGGATCGCGCGCAAACATCAGAAAGTGGTCGGGGATTGCCGAATTCGACCGGAAGGATCACGGGAGTCGACGAAATAGTACGAACTAGGATACGGGTCTTAAAGCCTCCCCACAGGGAGTGGCTGGCCTTCTCTGAACAGTGGTCTTCATCCGAGACTCGGCCCTCAGCATCTCCTCTACCGTTAAAGTGGCTTTCCTCCTTCGAAAACTAGATGCCTCGACTATACCTGCATAGAGAGTAACAGATCAGCAACCAAACGAATGAGTTTGATCTCCTCGAAGGTAATGAGAGAGAAACTTACTGAAAGATGTGAGGAGAGGTTGAGACTTATAAAGTTCAAACCAGTGAAGGTTGGCAGTTATGATCAGGTCTATCCAAGAGAAAAACTCTCCCGATCGCGCTCTAGTCTTGACGATGCGATTCTTTTGGTTCGAGTCGAGGATGACATGCCCCTCGAAAAATCTACAAGGATAAAGAAAGCTCCAGTTTGACTGAAGTAACAGAGAAGTATACTAAAAAGGGAAAAAGCTTAAGGTTCGACCTGGTTTGAAAAATCGGGGGGGGGGGGGGGGGGGGGGGGGGGGGACCCGAGTTTTCAGAGTCCCAAGTTTCACCATTGGTACCTCCCACTCGCCCGCAGCCTAAAACCACTTATTCTTCTAGTCTTTGTTGGAAGACGGAAGGTTCATCACCAGCCCCGACCCTTTGCTGCCTCGGGTTGCAAAATAGTACCATGATTCTTGACTGTCATGCTTGACCAAGTACAGGCTCATTATTTCGTCTGGAGAGAACTTCGGATTCCCGACTTATCGCCAGATGATGAAAGAAGAGATCAATACCCTCCAAGCATTAGGGGTAAATTGTCCAGGAGCTAGTCCAAGGTAAGCTGTTATGGTTCGGACGAAAGGATGCAGAGGGAGTCATAGTCCACATTGTAATGCACAGAGAAAAATGAAGACTTCTCCCTCAGCAGGTGTGCTAGTGGTGTCGAGTGGCTCTGGGGCCCTTATCTGAATGGAGTTCGGGATCTGGAACTCCGAGCGGATCCATTCCATTTGAGAGTCCGATAGCACGGAGCCTCAAGGGAGTACCTCCGAGGCTCGCTCACTCTTGGGCATTTCAGCGGCCTTGGTAGTAGTAATCTGGGGGGCTGGGCAGCTTTTTTTTGGCTAGCCTGCTGAGTCTGAGCCCTTGCCTCCTTTTGCCTTCAAGGCGGAGGGAATAGGGGTATAGCTTCAAAAAGGCCTTCAGAGGTCCTTCTTTTGTCATCAGAGCTCCCCGACTCGGAGTCATTATTGTAATCCTGACCAGTCTCTAAATTAGACGACATTGTGAAGGGTAGTAAAAGAAACAATGGAGACTCACCAGATGACCATTGAAAATCGTTCTTGTTGGAGATGCTTGACCGGTCAGAATCACCTACCGAAAACTTCAAATCGGTCAAATGCGCCCTCACTGGAAATTGCCTCTTCGGTACGTGCTCAGATTCAGAATGCAAGTAGGGAGAGCGAATCTGAAGGGGGAATTTATAGGCTATGCAGAATCTCTGCATTGATGGTAAGGAATAATAGCCGCAACTGAATCATCGTGAGCCGATTCCCGAGCACACGTGGCTGTTTACCGTTGGCTCAGCCCCTGCCGGATAGTATGGTCCTAACATTGAACAGTGCGCTCTGGTATGCGAAATGACACCTAAGCAGGTGGAACCGTCACATGGATGCTTCCCCGGGTATACGTGGAGACTAATTATAGGCTCAACAATTATTCGAAATCGTAACTGCTGCCACGCGTCCGATGGAGGGTAGTCTGCGAGCGGGAAACCTTGAAGGTACGATGCTTCAAATTTAAAAATTATGATGATCTCGGTATATGAGGAAGGTTAAGTTGGGGAGACGATTGATTTTCCACACGTATTTACTCTCCGAGTCCGCAGTCGACCTCGAAGAGTAGGGAGCTTCTGTTATAGGAAAGTCTGAGGCCCCTGTAATTCTGAGGATAGACATAAGACAGATCTGATTGAGCAGACAAACATTCGATGTGATAAGTAAAACCGAAGGATTTATCGGTAAGATAAAGAAGTGCTCAAGTGACTGGATCGGCCCTGAACATGTCAAAATCGTTACTTTGCTAACCGATAGGAAGCTCAGCTCGACAAAATAGGCCTGATGCCTAGCCTCGGACCTCAAGAGGATATTATTGGGAACGCCTGATAGGCAAAGAACCGAGCCAATTGGTTTCGGATCGGATCAAGGGACCGTCCCCATTTAATGGAGGCTTATATCTACATTGATTGGAGTCGAGTCAACCGGAAGGGCCGAGCTGAGGCTAAATGATGAGATGAGCGCTCCGAATGCTTAACTTATAAACTACCATAAGCGGATGCTGTTCACTCCCCAAGTATAGGGTTGCGATGTAGTAATAAACTTGGTGACACCGAGGTCGAATCCACAGGGACTAATACCTGTACGTTATCTGAAAATAACTCAAACTAGAAATAAGATAAGATGAAATCTAAATCAGGTAAAAGGAAGAAAATAATTGTGATTGAAGTGAGTAAAACTAATGAAATTAAAGGTGAGAACTAGGGTGCCGAGGATCCACTTATAGCAATTGGGAAGCTACCTTACATTGATTTAAAAATACAACTGGAATCAGAGTCATATCCTATCCAATTGGTAAGAAGAGATTTGTCAGATCTTTGAACTTCTCATGGATCTAATCATTAATAGATACGAATGGTGAAAATTTGGAAGTGATTCCGTCGCCTAACCATGCCCAGGAGACTATGGTAAACAACAACAATTTACCAATCTCACAGCCAATCATGAGAGAATTATGAAAGTTAAGAAGGATTTCGTCACCCTACCATGCCCATGGGACGATGGTGAACAACAGGTCTTACTAATTTCACAATCTCAATAATGGAAAAAACATGCTTAAAGTTATCGCAGATTCGTTGTAATTTGAGTCACAACAAGCCATTAAAAACTAAAAATATTCCTTCATAAATAAGTAAAATCTATAAGAGTTCAACAAGACATGAATCAAAGTCAAGTAACCGTCCCAATCATGCTACAAGCTTCACCTCTTAGCCCTAGCTAAGAGGTTTAGCCCAACATGATTGGACTAGATCTCTTAAAAATAATAATAAGAAAAACAGAAATCAAAACAAATAAAAAAAAAACTCTAAAATACTCTTTCTCTTGAATTAGGCCTCCACGGCTGCTCCACACCCAGCTTTGGATCCCTCGAATCTCTTATCTCTCGTTCCTTTATAGCTGCTAGGGTCGGTCAGTGCACAAGGAGGTCGGCTGCAGTAACAGAGTCGGAAACCCTCTGTTTACGCAGCGGAATCCAAAGAAAGGATCTTATACATCTATGATGATTGGTGGGGCCAGGACTGATGTCAGATAAGAAATCCACTCCGTCCACCAGATTACTCTCGAAATTTCAGTTGGAACTATGTATTTTTAGTCTTCTGTTGATGAGGCCCACAGGATATTCTTGAAACCGTCAATCTTCCGTTTGGACTATTGGAAATCGATTATGCTTCTCTTCTTCAAATTCGATTTCTTGGTGAGGAAAATAACCCTATGCTTGGAACTTTGGACGGTTTGGATCAATGATCCGACGACGATTAAGACCACGTAATGACCACAGAGGGCCGAACGTGCGAACGCACATCCCTGCGTAAATAGGGACGCTGTGATGATCAGTGGGCCCCACAGCTTCTTTTTTGATGAAATCCACCACGTCCATTGAGTTCTTGGAAAAAAATCATCCGGGAAGGTGTGGTTTTTATCGAATTTGGAATGACCCATTGTATCAAATCCATACACCGTTCATCGTGCGTTTAAACGGTTAAAAACCGATCTACGTTGTCCTATGGAATTCCGTCACCTAGGAGTGGGTTTTGGCCCCACTATGGATCATATGGACGGATTAGATCATACATTTGCATGATGGGTGGGGTCCACTAAAGAAACCCAATCGGATAGGGATCATCCCTGCATGTTTTGGAAAAATATTTAAAGAAGCATCGGTCAGCATGTGCTGACCGATTTCTTAATTTTTGGTACTCATCCCGTGCATGTGTGTTATGCACACACACTATGCAAAATGGGTCCTATATTGATGTATATATGACATCCTCTTTGTCCATCTATTTTTTCGCCTCAATTAAAGCGTTGAGTCCAAAATTGAAGTGTATCCAAAGATAAGGTGGGCCCCACTTAAGGATTTAAGGAGATGATCTGTTCATTGGGCCACTTTCACAATGATCCAATGGATGATTTTTGATTTGTACGGTTAATTTATGATCCTTAGGCCACATATAGAGTCTCGAGCTGAACAGATGGTGGGAACCCTGAGATCTTGCATTCAGGATACTTTTTAGGCCTTTTTAACGTGAACGGCTTAATTTTCTTTGATCTCTGGCGTATAAATTTGTCGATCTTGGTCCCCTAGGGTTCATCCCATGCTCTGGTGAATTCTGAGTGTTAAATCTCAACTTTTAGCACCTATTTCAATCCAAGCTCGTAAATATACCTTGTATCACAAACACGATTAAATCGGGCCGTTAAACGATATCATGCTCATAAAATTTAATAATAATTGGGGTCTAACATGCAATATTTGACCCTCAACAGACGTGACCAGTTACTTCACTCACAGATACGTATCACGCGCGTAATATGCTACACGATCCGTGGATTGCGCGCAATATCTCCATGATCCGAAAATCTCACTGATTAAGTAAATCGTGCCGACAATATCGAACCCAGACCATCCGACAATCAGGTATAAATACAATGAGATCCCATTGCTATAAGTACGCAATATTCTACACTCTTCCTCTACTCTCCAACTTTAGACTCGAATTTCCTTGACCTGACTTAGGCATTAGAGGGTCCCCCGACTTAGCTAGGATTTCCTTTGCCTGTTCTTAGTATGCAAGTTCAAGACGTTGAAGCGATCCAAGGTTCAGGAGACTGAGGGGAGAGCTATCCAGATTTTGACCTCAACAGTATACTTGCACTAGGAGATAAAAATTCTATTGTTAATTTGGACAATTTCAATGCCAAGAAAGTATGGGAGTAACCCAAAATCCTTGATTTAGAAAAATAGGACAATGAACTTCTTAACAATTCGCCATCTCTTGCAATGATGATATCATCTACCTATACTTTTAAAACAGTTGTGCCAAAGAATTATTGTTTCTGTAGGAAAGTATAATTAGAAGAGAAGAATTCTCAAATCTCTCGGGGGTTAAGACTTGACTAGATAGTTAATATCTTAAGACAAATTTGCCGTCATTTAAAAAAATAATAATAATTTTAACAAGTGCAAATGAAGGGATATAACAAACTATCTTTATAATATAGTGAACTCACAAATCTGAAAATTCAATAAGAAGATTTGCACTATAAGTGTTGAGCAAATGTCTAAAAATAAACTTTGTTAAGTCACACAAAGAGGATATATATAAAATTGATAAGAGCAAGATGGTAGATAATACGAAACTATGGATGACTTGATCTATATATATGTGTGTGTGTGCGCGTGCGCGTGCGCATGCATATATAGGGCCAGCTTTAATGTCCCGTGAGTAAACTCACTAGTTGCCATGTGCCTTGATTTTCCTAATAGCTTACTAGCTGTTAATGCACTTATCAAACGGTTAAATTATTGTGTTACATTTTTTTACCCTTGTGTTATACAGTATTTACAAATTAGACAGAAGATGGGTGGTGGTCATAAGGGTAAGTTTCTTAGGGGACATTTGGATTGTAAGTTATTGTTCCACAGCGGGTGTTTGGAGTGTAAATTACTTTAGAAAAATTACTTATGTTTTAAGTAGCTTATCTTGATTTCTACTTTTTAACTAAATAAAATTATTTGATAAACAACGTACTTGTCAACTAAAAAGTAGAAAAACATATTTTGTTTCCAGTATCACATAAGTTTTATCCCTGAGATTTGTTTGGTCTACCCTCATTTTTATTGTCTATCATACGGGGCCAACCTTTGATGTGGATTTGGATTGGTCATTGTGCAGGCCCCACCTTTGATGTGGGTCATCCATCATGCAGGGCTCACCTTGGATGTGAAACATTCACCATTAAGGGGCTGACGCTTAATGTGCACTGTCCATTATGTATGGCCCTCCTTTGATATTGGTCATCCATCATGTGGGACCCACCATCAATGTTATTGTCCATCATGTAGGGTTCACCTTCAATATCTACCACCTATCCTGTGGACCATCCATCATGTGGGCCCCACCTCTGATGTGGGCTGTCCATCATACGGGGACCAACTTGGATGTGGGCCGGTCATCGTTACGGCCAATCTTTGATGTGGATAGTCCATCATATGGGGCCCGCCTTGATGTGGGTCATCCATCCTGTGAAGCCTACCTTTGATGTGGACCGTCCATTATGTGGGCCCAACTTTAATGTGGACCGTCCATCATGTGGCCCCACCTTCAATGTGGGTTGTCCATCACATAGGGCTCACCTTGGACGTAGGCCATTCATCATTAAGGACCAGCCTTCAATGTAGATTGTCCATCATTTGGAGACCCACCTCGATGTGGGCCATCCATCATGTGGGGCCCTACTTCAATGTCCATTGCCCATCATGTAAACCCCACCTTTGATGTAAACTGTCCACCATGTAGGCCCCACCTTTAATTAAAGTAGGTTGTCCATTATAGTGGTGCGCTTTGGATGTGATCTATTTATCATTAAGGGACGACCCTTAATGTGGACTATCCATTATGTGGGTCCACATTAATATAGGGTCATCCATCATGTGGGCCCACCTTTGATGTGGACTGCCCATCGCATGGGCCCCATCTTTGATGGGGACAGTCCATCACGCGGGGTCTCCTTTGATAAAGACTTGAAAGAGATCCTCCTTTGACATGGACCGTGACTATTATAGATACGTAGAAAAGTAACAAGTCAAAAAGCAAAAAAATAATTATTGAAATAAGTAGCATTTAATATTAAGTTATTTTTATAATGATGGTTACTAAACTTCCTTAAGTGTAAAAAGTAAATTAATGACTTAAAACAAGTTAAAAAGTAATTTATTTGGTGGTATCTAAACATGCTTAGGTCATGTGTCTATTAGGTCATGTGTCTATTAGGTCATGCAAGGTTCCTCTTCTAGTATACATGCTTAGGTCATGTGTCTATTAGGGCGCTCCCTGTATTTTATTTTTGAATAAATTTTCTACTGATGACGAATGCAGGGACGTTGCAGGTAGGGCTGTCAATGGGCCATCTTCGGGTCTGCAAAAATCAAGATTTTGAATAGCCTGAAACAATTCAAAATCCGGCTGAGGCCAACAGCCCTAGTTGGAAGTTATGAATTGCTGATAGTGGAGTTAGAAAGTATTGGAAGGGAGAGAGAAGAACTTATAACGTTTGAATAACCCTATCCCTTACCATGAGATTTGAGAGAAGATGTTCACATGTGTTATTCCCTCACTAAAGAGACCATAGGCCGTGTGGTTTGTATGCACATAGGCTATACATCATACTTAGATATTATGTGGGGCCTATTGTAATTTGTATACGCCATCTAAATAGGTATATAGGGAAGAAAATGAAAAACGAATCCTTGTAGAATACCTTCTTATTTGCTTGATTTTACAATCCTATAATGGTATACATTTATACAAAGCTATTTTAGGCAAATTACATGCAATTAATTGCATGATTTCTTCAATAACAATCCATAGGCTATAATTTCCCGGCTTTTCCATGTTAGAAAAGTCAACAAGACATCCTGACTATCGAACTCTCCAGTGAGATGGCCCTTTGGTTTAACACCATCCAAACCCTGCATCATGTTCGTCCTGCTATAATGATGGCTTACATAAAAAGTTGGCCATTCAAACCATCAGCTGAGCTTCTCCACTTGAATTTGCACCTTTTAAGTCATCTTTTCAATATTCCCGATTGTGTGAGGCCTTTGTAGTGTATGGATGCATCCAAACCATACAACAGGTGCACCCAAAGAGTTACTGGGAGCCCACAATCAGTGCATTATGCAATTCACGTGTATATATTATCCGGACTCTAACGTGTGCATGCACATGCAATAACAATGCAGGTTATCGCTCTGGTTGTGTGGAAGGGAACAAGATTAGTATCTTGCCTAAAAAAAAAGTAGGTATGGAAAGAGGAGCATCCGCCGCTTATTATGCTTTCCATGAAAACCATGTGTGGCACATGGACGTACATCTAAACTGGCCCATGGCAGGGCCCACCTACGTTACTGGGAACATAATCTCACTAAAAACGTGAGAACAATGATGATTTGTGCTAATGTGCACTAGTTCGTCATAGCTTAGACTAGTTACGCGATATAATTCAACATAAAAATTACTTTGGAGTGCCTTTGGTTGTACCAAATATCATGAAATTTCTATTAAATCATTATTTCATGAAACTTGGTGCAGCCAAACGCAAACTTCTACCATCCTTTTCACGTAACTGTTAAATGCGTCATTTCAAAGTGGCTGGCCCATACGGGTGGCAATGGTTTGGATTAGCCCATGGGTTAACTGACCTGACTGGCTTCAGAGGTGGATCTCGCCCCCATGCTAAATGGGCAGTGGATCGGGCTCTCTACCTAACACGATCTGACCATATGGTTTATCAATTGGCTGGGCTAGATGACCCAAGCTGACAGGATCCAACTCCTGAAACATATTGATAGACTACCAGTTTATATATGTACAAACGATGGATGTATGCTACTCTCTCTCTCAGTACCAGCAGCAAGGTACCATCTATGGCTCTATTTAATTTATTTTTATATATATATATATATATATATATATATATATATATATATATATATATAAAATTGAATATTTGATTTTGGGTTGGGTTAGTTGGGTTGGATTGTTAGGTTGAGTCAGGTGCAAGTTAGGGATTGAGAGCAAGCCTAACTTGACTTGAGGTAAGCCTGCCTCAACTCAATCCACTAAATTGCTTGCCTTAAACTTGACTCAAAAGGTTTGACAAAAGTTCCAATGGTAAGCTTGAGGTTGAGCTTGAGTTCAAGCTCCAAGTCTAAAAGAGTACGGACTAGCCAAGCCAAGCTTGGCCTACATTGACTTGACTCGGCTCGATGTACAGCCCTAGCTTTAAGTAGGTTGGGTCTGGCCATAACAGGTTATTGAGTGAGTTTGGGCTATAAATTTTGGCTCGTTTGGTAAAATAGGCCCGCCTTGGGTTGACTCAAACCAGACCCGAACCCACTGCATTGCCACTCCTAGCCCTCTCTAATGCGTGCATGTCAATCGTTCATCTCTCTTTCCCAGTACAAAAGCGTGACTGGTTGGAAAAACTCACGTGGACGGCTATCCATCACGTCCACCAGGTACGATTTAGACCAGGAGAGTGCCGTGGGCTTTACCATGGGAAACAGTAGAGATCGAGCATCCCACCGTTAAATCGTCCAAACATGGATTAATGGATTGTATGAGAAACTCATATGGGCTACACCTGAATTTAGAGATTTTAGGCATGATTTTACATGTAGCTGATCTCAATTAGTTGAAATAAGGCTTATATGATGATGATAAATGTGGACCAGTGAAAGCTTTCTTCCTAATGGTTTGGATTCAACTATATAATTCATCCGATGAGTATGTGTTCCTGTTTAAACCTTTAATTAGAAACACGAATGGTCTAAACTAATTCACTCCTTTAAACAGAAGTCCAAGAACGACACAAATAAGACGGTCCTATCTATCCATTTCTCTCACCTCTCCCCCCTAAATTGCAACCATCATCAAGTTTTAAAATTTTAACATCCATTTGAAAGCCATTAGTGCTAATCATATTAGATTTGATTGTACTTTTTAACCACATGCAATCCATGATTGGGTCTACCATGTAAACGGTCCCCATTCACCATCTATGTGATCAGAGCAAGGGAGATCTCTACAAGATGAAT
This sequence comes from Magnolia kwangsiensis, assembly GCA_037074715.1. Classification (NCBI taxonomy): domain Eukaryota; kingdom Viridiplantae; phylum Streptophyta; class Magnoliopsida; order Magnoliales; family Magnoliaceae; genus Magnolia; species Magnolia kwangsiensis. Next base: position 162,299,742 of record CM073573.1, on the reverse strand, counting down.
TTCTTGAAGGAGCCCATACAACAAAAAGATGTGTAAGGTCCACCATGATCTGTGTGTGACTTTCCACTCCATCCATCAGTTGGTCAAAAGGTGGAGGTAGTAAGAAAGGATTTGAGGACTTATGATTTCTTTGAAGATCACTTCTTGCTAAAGTGAAATGGCACAAAAGAATTCCTATAGGTGACCCCAGTTAGCTTGTATAAAGCTTAGATTACAAACGATGACAATGATGGGTGTAGATAGCTGGAAACTTTCTTTTTAATGGTCGAGATTCCATTCTTTAATGGGTTAAAATGATCTGTTCAATATATTTATTGTCCAAGACTTTCCACACTCAATGGTCAGGATTCCACTCGGTTTGTTCTTGTTCCTCACTGTCAGTTTACAATTAGGGCAGTCAATAGGCCGGGCCGCCCCATGGGCTCCTGGGCTATGCAGTATTTGGGTTGGGATTGGCTCTACCTAAAGTAGCAATAGTTAAAAAAAGACACACATATAGGATGATCCTAGCCACCTATTTCTTTCACCCTTCCCCCCTAAATTGCAACCATCAATTATAAAGCTTGTGGGGCTGTTACGATCTCTGTGGCCTCACAAAGACTGCTGTCATATTTGGACCTGTCCTTCACAATAAGAATAAATATAAAATTTAAATAAATTAAAAAAAAGAGTGGAAATAGAATACCTGCCATTTAAAACTTCTTTCAGACAGAAATTCAGATCATGATGATATTCAGTGTTACACTTTATCCTTAGTCAGCATAATCATAAGACATGAGCTGGCACAAACTGATAGGCGTAGTGGATGCCACACACATCAGGTGGGCCCCACAGAACTTGTGGTAAGAAATTCGGTTCGGCCTCATGTTATGATAGAGACGGCTCAATCATTTCATCTGCCAAACAATGTGATTCACGACAGACTTTCAAGACGTGAGTATTTTTCTTTTTTTCTTCAGATCCAGACAGAAAGTAGCCAAAATTATCATCCTTCAAAGCTAAATGGAAGTTTTTAGGTGTTACCGGATAACCATTAGTGGGTGTTACATCCTGGCCGTGAGGCCCACCTTGATGAATGTATTATATATCCACGCCGTCCATCTATTTTTTCAGATCATTTTATAATGCGATTCCAAAAAATTAGGCGAGTCCAAATCTCAGGTGGATCACATCAAAGGAAAAAGTGGTGATTGAATGCCCGCCATTAAAAACTACCTAGGGACCACATAGGGCCCACTGTAATTTTTATTTACCATCCAACCTTTCGATAAGGTCAAACAGACCTGGATGTAAGGAAAATACAAATATCTGCTTAATCCAAACTTTAATGGCCCACAATAAGCTTTTAATGGTCAATCATCACAGTTTTCAGTGGTGTGGTCCAACTGAGAATTTAATCTTCTTAATGTTTGGGATAAGGTACTAAAATAAGATGGAGAAACAGATGGAAAACGTAGATATGCAACAAATTCATCAAGGTGGGCCCCATACGGTTAGTGTAACCCCTCTAATGTGTTACCTGAGTAACACCTACTCCGATCCTAAGGGCCCATTTGGCGGGTCGGATTGGATGGTAGTGGAAGGGATTGGAATTTAAATCCTGGGAATGACAAGGCCTGCCAAACGGAGCCGGTGACCTGATCTGAATCTCATGGATCTTCAGACAATCCACTGACAACACCATCATTAGCTTTAGGGCCCGTTTGGCTGGGTGGATTGGAAGGGATTGAATGGTATTAGGGTGGATGGCATGGATTTCTAGGTAATGATGGTGTTGTCAATAGATTGTCTTGAGATCCATGGGATTGCTATATCCCTGTGTTGCTATATCTACTCCGTTTGGCACGCTCGGCCAATCTGGGGATTAAACCTTCCCATCCCTTCCAATCCCACCAACCAAACATGTCTAAGCAAATTTGAACGGATTAGGGTGGATTAAATGAGATTTAAAGGTAATGATGGTGTTGTCAGTGGATTGTCTAAAGATCCATAGGATTGGGATAGATCAACGACTTTGTTTGGCAGGCCCGGCCATTCCCAAGATTTAACTTCCAATCCCTTTTACTACCATCCAATCCGACCGGCCAAACGGGCTCTTATGGCTTATTTGGCCGCCCGGATTAGATGGACTTAGGTGGGATGGAGTTGCATCTGGTCCGTGCCAATTCCACTCCACGTTTGGGAGGAGTGGAAAAGCTTGGAAGTAGGTTAGATGGAATCGTATTGGGTCACGTGCCAATTTCACTCAATGTTAGTATGTTGTGTAGGTCCCATTATGATGTGTGGGCTATATCCACACTGTCCACCTATTTTTTGAGATCATTTTAGAGCATGGGCCAAAAAATCAGGTAGATCTAAAGCTCACGTGGACCCCACCATAGAAAGCAATGGAGATTGAATACTTAACGTTGAAAACTTCTTTGGGGCCACATAAGTCTCGAATCTGCTTCATTTTTGGGCTCATGCCATAAAATGAGGTTACAAAACAAATAAATAATTTAGATATAACACATGTATGTTATTCTTAATAGTTTCAAATGATGGTGGGTATATGCTTTCAATGTACCACCATATTACAAATAAAGCAAGGAATTAAGCCTATCCCATGGTAACAGGGAACAATCCCTCCTATGCGTAATAATTATATTTTTTGAATCCCATCCCACCTAATCTTTTCCAATACAACTGGCCAAACAGGCCCTTAAATCCCATCCAATCCACCCTGTTCCGTTTAAATTTACTTGGGACGTTTTGTTGGTGGGGTTGGAAGGAATGAGAAGGTTTAATCTCCGGATTGGCCAGGCGTGACAAATGAACGGGATTGAGCAATACATGGATATAACAATCCCATGGATCTCTAGACAATTCAGTGACAACACATTACTACCAAGAAATCCATGCCATCCACCCTGATACCATTCAATCCCTTCCAATCCACCCGGCCAAACGGGCCCTAAGTGTCAGATCTGAGCTCTCCGTAAAGTTGGAAATAATTCTTCACTTTCTTCATGTGGGCTACAACTTACAAAGTAACATAGAGGCTAAATATTTACTTTTTAGCCGTTCATTTGTTTTGATGTACCGTAGGCCGCATGAGGTGTGAAATGGCCTCATTTCTACATAGGGAGAGCTAGACAGTGTAAGTCACCTGATGAAAAGCCTAGATGTCATACATGCACATCCCAGGGCAGGTGCCAGCGTCTGCACGTATGCAGTTCCCACACGCGCGTGGAATTAGCACAACGCAGGAAAATCTTCTTTCATCGAGTGGCAGAATACAAAATGGTAAAATGCCCTAGCTGTGCTAAGAATCTTGACTTTTTGACATTTCCAAACACATCATTGCAACGGAACACCAGCTAGGTAGACGGTGTCAAAATTCTGTGCCCCCCATGATGTATCTGTTTTATCCACGCTGTTCATCCATTTTCCCACCTTATTTTAGGGCATAATTCCAAAAATGAATAAGATCCAAATCTCAGGTAGACCACACCATGGGAAAGAGAGGAGATTAAACGCTTACCGTTGAAAACATTTTAGGGACCACAGTAGTTTTGAACTGATATTTGTGTTTTCTCTTGATCGAGTTTTGTGTGACCTTATCAACAGATTGGACGGCAAATAAACATTACAGTGGGCCCCTAGGAAGTTTTGAATGGTGGAAATTCAGGCAACACTGTTTTCCTGTGGTATGGTCCACCTGAGATTTCGATCTGCCTCATCTTTGGTCTCAGGGCCTAAAATGAGGTGGAAAATGGATGAACGGCGTGGATAAAACAGATACATATTGGTGGGCCCCACGGAGCTTCGACACCAGATCGCTAGCTGATGTTAGGGTCACTAGCCAAACCGTGTCACATTGCAACGTGGTATACATCCTCGCCCGTGATTGTGCATGTGTAAGGCTCCCCACACATGTGTCGAGTCAGCAACCCCACGATTACTTCAAGTGGCAAACTGCAGACTCAACAGTGAAAAGTCCTAGCTATACTAAGAATCTTGATCTTGACCTTTCTACCGCTGCATTGACACGTGGCATGCACAGATAAGATCGGAACCGTTCATTTATCAGATCTAATCATTCGATCAATACTCCCCCCAAAAAAACAATTTTTCCTGACCATCCTAACCCTTTAATCAGGGGCATACATATGGAACTTAAAAGTCAAAAAATCAACAACGGCTCACATTGATCGGATGGCTAGGAAAGCGTTAACGCTTCACGTAAGATTCTAAGACAGCCCATATATCATCTTTACAGTTCAAATCCAGTTACTTCACGTAAGATTCAAATGTTTCCAGTATATTTTCAGTCATCAACTGAATGAGTGGCTTTCAGCCAGTTGTATACATTTCCTAACCTGCCGTTGAATTAGGTGGGCCTCACATCCTTTGAATCAAGCCATGATTTCATGCAGACCACCAGCTGTGTGGTCATCCCATTTTAGGACTAGCTCTTTTTGTGACCATCTGGCCTAGCACATGGGACATCAACCTGAGCCAGCTGCCTTGGCACTCCTGGGTCCCACCTTTGGATGGCACACGTGTAAGAGATTTGGGCAGTTCATTAAGTAGGGGAGATTGCCAATATTAACTGGATCCGTTGATCTGACAGATTGGATGTAGACAAGAAAAATAGGTTGTTGGAAAAAGCCCAACAACCCAAATTCACTCGATGAGTTTCACAGTGTGGCCTACCTAATGAATGGCTTGTATCTCTAACACGTGTAACATCTGACGTAGGCTGCATGGCAGACTGGCAGTTGTCATAAGGCCCTGCATTCCATCAAAAGCCCTGTCCAAAAGCGGCCATTAGCGATGTTTTCAACATTTTATTCTTTCTACGATGCTAATATGAGATTGGGGCATTGGCCCAACTAAAACTAGATTTGATTCCACCAGAGACAATCTCTAACATAAATGCCGCGTCACCATTTTTGCGTTCCGTGCAAGTATGAAACATATCATCTTTGCCAATGTCCTTGTCGTGAAAAATGTTTGATGTATATATATATATATTATTCTTTCTACGATGCTAATATGAGATTGGGGCATTGGCCCAACTAAAACTAGATTTGAATCTACCAGAGACAATCTCTGACATAAATGCCGCGTCACCATTTTTGCGTTCCGTGCAAGTATGAAATGTATCATCATTGCCAATGTCCTTGTCGTGGAAAATGTTTGATATATATATATATATATATATATATATATATATATATATATATATGGAAAAGGTTCTATGCGCTCGAGCTCACGAGAAGCTTATCGTGAGGTCGAGTTGTGTGGGCTTCATTATGGTGCGTGTCGACCATCAACACTGCATTTGATGGGTCCTCTTTAAATTATATGATATCCCAAAAAGCATCTGTAAATGGAACTCAGGTGGGCCATACCATCTAAAATCATGTGAAGACACCGTTAAAACATATAAAAGCACTTAGTGGGGCCCACCTGAGTTTTGAAGGCTGCTGAAACTTGATATGACCCCTAATCCTAGTGGGACACACATAATGGATGGGCTGGATTTGCAAACCACATCTCGGTGGGACCTAAAAAATAATTATGAATGTGCACGGCCCCTCTCCACTTCTGTATGTGGTGTGGCCCATACAAGTCACGGATTGACTTGATTTTTGAGACCTAGGTCCACAATGGAATGGTGCATCTGACTGATGGGGTAGATTTTCAAAACGCATCACGGTGGGGCCCACACAGCTCAATCGCATGGGACGAAGCTGTGAGCTAGAGCGCATAGTACCTTTTCACACACACACACACACACACACACACACACACACACACACACTTGAGCTCACGATGAGCTTATCGTGAGGTCGAGCTGTGTGGGCCCCACCGTGATGCGTGTCGACCATCAACACCATGCATTTGATGGGTCCCCTTTAAATTATGGGATATCCCAAAAATCAGCCGTAAATGGAACTTAGGTGGGCCATACCATCTAAAATCATGTGAAGACACCGTTAAAACATATAAAAGCACTTGGTGGGGCCTACCTGAGTTTTGCAGGCTGCTGAAACTTGGTATGACCCCTAATCCTAGTGGGACACACATAATAGATGGGCTGGATTTGCAAACCACATCTCGGTGGTACCCAAAATATAATTATGAATGTTTTAATGGTGCACGACCCCTCTCCACTTCTGTATGTGGTGTGGCCCATACAAGTCACGGATTGACTTGATTTTTGAGACCTAGGTCCACGATGGAATGGTGCATCTGATTGATGGGGTAGATTTTCGAAATGCATCACGGTGGGGCCCACACAACTCGACTGCATGGTACGAAGTCGTGAGCTCGAGCGCATAGTACCTTTTCCCATATATATATATATATATATGCGCTTGAGCTCACGATAAGCTTACCGTGAGGTCGAGCTGTGCGGGCCCCACCGTGATGCATGTCGACCATCAACACCGTGCATTTGATAGGTCCCCTTTAAATTATGGGATATCCTAAAAATCAGCTGTAAACGGAACTTAGGTGGGCCATACCATCTAAAATCATGTGAAGACACTGTTAAAAAATATAAAAGCACTTGGTGGGGTCCACCTGAGTTTTGAATGCTGCTGAAACTTGGTATGACCCCTAATCCTAGTGGAACACACATAATGGATGGGTTGGATTTGCAAACCACATCTCGGTGGGACCCAAAAAATAATTATGAATATTTTAATGGTGCACGACCCCTCTCCATTGCTGTATGTGGTGTGGCCCACAAAAGTCACGGATTGACTTGATTTTTGAGACCTAGGCCCATGATGGAATGCTGCATCTGACTGATGGGGTAGATTTTATATATATATATATATAGGGAAAAGGTACTATGCGCTCGAGCTCATGGGTCCGTCCCATGTGGTAGAGCTGTGTGGGCCCCACCGTGATGCGTTTCGAAAATCTACCCCATTAGTCAAATGCACCATTCCATCGTGGGCCTAGGTCTTAAAATTCAAGTCAATCCGTGACTTTTGTGGGCCACACCACATACAGAAGTGGAGAGGCGCCATGCACCATTAAAACATTCATTATCATTTTTGGGGCCCACAAAAGATGTGGTTTGCAAATCCAGCCCATCCATTATGTGTGTCCCACTTGTATGAGGGTTCATACCAAGTTTCAGCAGCATTCAAAACTCAGGTGGGCCCCACCAAGTGTTTTTATATGTTTTAACTGTGTTTCACATGATTTTAGATGGTATGGCCCGCATGAGTTCCGTATATGGCTGATTTTTGGGATATCCCATAATTTAAAGGGGAGCCATCAAATGCACGGTGTTAATGGTCGATACGCATCACGGTGGGGCCCACATAGCTTGACCTCACGGGAGCTTGTCGTGGGGTCGAGCGCATAGTACCTTTTCCCATATATATATATATATATATATATATATATATATATATATATAAGATTTGTTGAAACTTGGGTTTTAAGTATTTTTGGAATAGTCCCGTCTCAGTAACGAAATAAGAAAATATTGAGTTTGTAAGTAGGGTGTCGAGACCTATAATATTTGCTTGGTGAATCGGCAAAGTACTGCTTCGAACATGTGGCTATTACTAGAACTACTGCATGTGGCTAGCCAACAAGGACCAAAAGTCCATTTGGCTATCACTAACCACTCAACTCTCTCATACAAATAAACCAATTACAACTCAGTGTTCTATGATCAGCCATCAAGGTTCAATACAAACCTTAATCATTAGCCAGCAATCCGTATAGTGGCCTAAGCAACCAATACAAAACTTAGTCATTAGCCAACCATCAAGGTTCAATACAAACCTTAGTCATTAGCCAACAATTCGTATAGTGGTCTAAGCAACCAATTTCTTATCGTATCCTAAAAGCTATTTGCATGCAACTTGTCAGTAGTCTCAATTACTCTGAGAAGGGGTGAATAACGCTTTAAGGACAATTTGATCACACGTGCTTTAGCCAGTCCTTAATATTTTTCAATTTCTTTTATTATCTTACACAAATTATAAATCTATAATTTGATAATATCAAATTTGATAACAGTCCTTTCCATATGAGATCCACAAGCAGAGATGGTCAAATGATCATAACCGCACGTGTTAAGAGAGAAGGGTGTTGTGATTGTTACCGGTTGTAATAATATCTTCCACATATATAAGAAAAAATAAACTAGTACACTCAATGGAGACAACAAACCCAAACCCTGAAGGTAAGAAGTAGGAAGGAAATACCATATACAAATATTAATGTTAGAGTTGAACGTAATAAATCAAATCTCATGGATCCTTTCATATCTATAAAGTTAGACACAATCACTTATTGGATAGAATACAATTTAGATTAAAAACTTAAACTTAAAATATCTGCAAATAAAACGCTAACCACCTGAATGTAGTTGTGGTGAAAATAAGGCAGGATTGTTAACAAAATCAATTGTCACGATCATTTTTTTAGTGTGGTTATTGGATAATATGCTTATTCAAAACAACACATTGTGAAGGCTTTCGATTATCCATCTTTGTATACGAGCCTTACAAAGTGATATTTGTGATTATTGTTGTATGGATGCCTTGGATTTTGCTTAGACTAGGAGATACAATAGGGCTCTATCAGTCTGACCTACAGAGTGCAAGTTGTTTCAGACAGAAAGTAGGAGTAGATGATTTTGTTGGTCTGAGTCAGTTCGATCAAAGGTGTTGTGGTTTGATCGACGGATGTCAGTTCAGTTTCGTGATTTTGTATTAGTCGGGATATTTAAGTCCAATCTCAATTAAGGCTTAGAGAGACGAGTGTTTTCTCTCATGGGCAAGAGTTTTGTAGGTTGAGAGAATTTTTATAATGTCCTGAAAATTTCCGTACTAGTTAAGGCAGTTTGACCGACCTATTTGGAATTAGCGGACTTAGGACACCTGTGACCTAACCACCTCCCCCAACCAAAACCATAACCATTCAAGGAAAACAACGAAGCTAGATCAAATTATCAACCTAAACCTAAGATAAACGCTAAAGACTGAATTCCTCTTGAGGGTGACCCGATACACCATTTCAAATGTAAGACGGGTATCACTAGCCCATTTTGCCCAAAATCCTGGAACGGCATATGCCTTGGCGGGCTTGATGCCCATCGCGAGTATTAAGTTAGGACGGTGCCCAGAAACTCATCAACTTGGGCCCACCGGTTAAGTGTATAATGAGCGCAAATAACCAACATATAAACCAAAACTTAGAGAAGGACCAACACCTCATTTGATTATGGAATCGAGGAGTTCGGACCGTTAGATGTTGGCCAAATATGAAACACCCATCAGAGTTATTGCCTTGGCCAGATCTATAAAAGCTGGGGTCCAACTGGTGATGAGACAACGTTAAATTGCAAACGAGGCCCTCAAGGTCCATCTATATGCCTAATCACTGGTCTGCAACGTTCTGTGACTTATCAACTTCCGGGATGCCTATCTCTATACACAGATCACCCTGTGTGCCTCCTTTCATAACCCTACTGACCTAAATGAACCCCTATAGGGTTAGTATGAGAGACCAAGTACCATTGGGGTCATTTGCACCCAAACTGACATTATAATAACCCTATTTTCTCACACCCCTTTCCCTTACATGAATTTGTTGTTTGATCTAAGGGATTTCTAAGGGAAAAGGAAATGGAAGGAGAAGGGTAGGTAGGGAGAGCGACTAAGGAGAACTGAATTCGTCTTCTGCGGAAGGACTCCATACTGCAATCGGGAGCTCTTTTAGGTTCCCTAGAATCACAAAAAGGTGAGATCTGACCCTTGACCCAAACCTTAAGTTAATCGGGTTTTCTTTTTCTAAATTTTCTTATACACTTTGTATGTTGGATAGGTTTTAACGCCCTTTCCTGCACTCTATCTTTAAAAATGCTAAGGGAGGGAGACTCGCTGCAAAGGTGCGGACTATTGATTTTATATTGCCTTTTATTGACCCCTGAGGGTCTGGATAGTGATCGTGGGTCGTGAGCTACCCTTATAAATTAGCTATGCTATTTTACCTTTAAACGAGTTGCCATTTGTTTGTTTCAATTAATCTATTACAGTCCACATGTTTGATGGAATGTCTCATGATTTTCATTCAGATTTTTGTTGTTGGTTACATGCTTGATGAAATGCCCAAGTATAGTTATGATGATAAATGCTATTCGTATGTTAAATTTGATGATTACATAAATGTTTAAACCCACTGATGTTCATGTATTCGACAAAATGCCTTTGAGGGCCTGACAATAACATTATGCTAGAGTATCGTAGCGATTATCAAGTTACGGAGACATAATTTTTTCCTTCCTCGGGAACATTGACTAACCGCCTAAATTAAGGAGCGGCTTGATCTGAGCCGTCCACATTTGACTTGTTCAATCGACTTGGGTTAGACTTAGATAGTTGACAGTAATCGGACTAAACGGAACACTTGTACCAATGTCGGTTGAGCTAAAGTATCCCAAGTCGATCGAATAAGCTTGAAAGTCGACGAATTTGCTTAGAAATCTTAGATTGAAATAACTTCAACCAGAACCTAAAATACCCACGTTACTATTGAATGAGTCTACTTTAAATCGCAACAGAGAAGAATCTGCAAGACTCATGAGCCGGGCATAGTGGTATGGGATACCGTGTCTGAACTGTTAGCCTACATTGGGGCGATGAGCCTCCCCGTAGTGACCAATGAGCAAATCAAGGAAGCTATGAATCAGACATTCTAAACTACAACGATACTGCAACTGTCTCACGTGTGCGTATGAGTGACGACTCTTACGTAAACTGTGAACGCCCTCCACTCGTTGATATGCCGCTTAATCTTGTGCATCTGAATTGTGTCATCCAGGTCCGTAGTGATCGGTCAGGCCTGTGGGTCGGGCCTGTGTTAGCCTCTTATTGATGGGGGAACTGTCGCACGAGTCATGAACTCAATATTGGATTTTGAGATGCTGGTAAGGAGTGTTTTCTAACACTTCAAGCTCGTAAACCAATTGAAACCAATATAAGATGAGGGTACTTTAGTTTCCCCCAAACCATAGGGTGAATAAAATTAATTAAATACTTGGCTAATGATTTGAATTCATTGCATTGCACTAGTTAGAAGTACACTCATGTTATGACTTCATGTTCCGTTATTGTTAAGAATTCTTAGAAAGTGTTGCTTCCCTAAATATCCTTACCTGTACTGATTGAATTGATAACATGCGTAACTCATTATTAATGGTACCACTGAGTTAATCAATCACTCCCACTCTAGGACGATGTTTTAAAACATCAACCAGGCGATTCCATAGATACAGGTACCACTGAGGCAAATGCACTTGAAGATGCATATACAGACCAGGAGGCGAAATTCTCATTCTTCCAACTTTGTGGCGGGCCGACTTTGACAACATATCACTTGATTTTGGGCATCTATGTTTGGACCTGTATACCCTATTCTTTTGGACATATTTTTATAACTTTAGATGTATGTTGGACCTGGTTGTAGGCCCGTATCCCAACTTGATGTATATGACATATTCAGCCTCCTCTTTTTTTCTTAACTATGATTATTTTGTAATCCCTTACTTGTTTAAGTGTAATCACTTATATGCTTGATCATTATATGATGAGTACCCAAATGAACTTCTTGCCCAAAGGGGCAAGATTAATGTTCAGGATCTCGGGAGCCGAGTACTACACGACTCTTGAAATTTTGGGATGTTACAATTTTCTACACTCATAAGGGCCCAGGAAGGAATTTTTCTCAAGTGCTAGGGTTTTGTCAAAGGTGTGCATTGCAAAGAGAGATCGAGTTACTTCTGTAATTGGATAAGGTGAGTAGTGTAACTTTAAAGTTTCAATTATAGTGGAGATTTTTGTTGCTTTGTGTCGTGATTTTTTTTCACAAGAGTTTTCTACGTAAAATCGTGTGTTTGCGATTGCTTGATTACTTGATTTCTATTATGATTGTTTTATCTTCGTTAAACGTGCTTCCACAAAGTGCATGATTGACAATTGGTACTAAACTTGAATTTTTAATATTTAGGGTTGATTCAAGTTTGCTGTGGGCTCGGAATTACAATAATAATCCTCATTATAGATCACTGCCAATTGCACTGTGCACATCGAAAGTATTGTGCACTCATATCTTCGTCAAGGGTGATGTGGGCACAAATCTACTAAGCATTTCATAAGAGATTATCAAAAATTATTTTGAAATACCTACTAAACCCTGGACATATGTTAGCTTATTTTGTGAAATAATGAATCACCCTATGTATATTTAGGGAATCATTCCCATACTTTGATGATAATAGTTTCTTGGACTATGACATATGCATTAGTTGATTAATCCTTAGACCTAGGAACATGTGACGGTCTTAGATGGTGATTGGGTGGCTTTGGCTGACTTTGTGAGGTTTCTTATATGCTACTGAAAGTATATGATGTCGAGTACAACTATCAGAGTTTCTTAATTCTTAAATGGGCCAATAAGGAATCCACTACGTTTAGTACAAGATCTAATTAAATCACAGATTTATCAAGTAGTTTTATCATTGTGCCCAGTTCTGAAGAGGTTTTAGTTAACTTTAAATAGTTTTTCAACTGTTAAAGTTTTGTTTCAATCATTAAAACTGTTTTCATCACACTTGATGATAATTTGATGGCTCAAATCGAATAGTCCACTACTTAATCAACATCATATTTGGATCTATAATGGATAGCTGGACACTGGAAGGATTAGATTATAGGCATATGCATATGAGAGGTAGATTAACAGGTTTCCTTTACAGTAGGGTACATTGAAGTATGTAGGTAAATAAAAAAAAAAAAAAACTATTTTAAGTACATTCTTGAAACCTTAATCTTTTCTCTATATAAGGATCCTATTACAGAGGAAAAATCACGAGAGAGAGAGAGAGAGAGAGAGAGAGAGAGAGAGAGAGAGAGAGAGAGAGAGAGAGAGAGAGCTTGGGTGTCACCCTCTCATTATCCTGGACAGCTGTCAACTGTTTTCCTTTTCTGTGGTTTACCTGTGTGTGGCAATTGGCATTTTCTTAGCTCCTATCATAAATAATGTGTTTTCTTTTAAGTGGTCCATTTATCTATAAATGATTAGCGAGAGACTTTTTTGGTTAGGAAATTGACATTAACAAATCTACATCGTGGAATAGGTTTACATGATTGGTCGTGAAGTGGTAAAATTTTAACCGTTCTTATTTTGCATTTTAAAAAATATAACGTTATTACATTTGGGATTAGAATGAGAATTGATTACACTAGATGGAATAATGAAAATCCTCAAATCCACTATGTTAAATCGGTTAAACTCCAATAAGTGACATCAAAGTTGTCCCAAATCATAATAATTACCAATTTTTAAAAAAATTTCAATGATGTGATTGGTATCCATTGGGTGTCCAAAGTAGTCAAATTGTAGCCCTATGAATGGGGAATGACATGGAACAAGTTTGAATGCAAATAAACTCATAGATTGGGAAATCCACACATTTTAAACTCATGCTTTAAGATGAATAGCTACGTTACTACAAATAAAAATAAGTGTGGTGGAAAAAAATAGTTTGCTATTCTTCAAATACAATATTCCTTAAAATTGTAATCTCATAGTTTTCACTGTCCTTAATAAACATAGCATTTTTGGTGTACATAATTCAAATGGAGTGAGAAAGACAATAAAATTTATTGCCTTTTGACCTTTACGTGTATCCAATAAAGGAGTTAATTGTCTTGGGATTCAATTTTTTTTCTTGTGAATTATAGAGTCTAGCATTTGCATGACAACCCCATATATATATACATATATATATATATATATATATATATATATATATATATATATATATATATATATATATATATATATATATATATATATATATATGAAAATATCATAAATTAAGTTTTCTTCATATCCATAATTCAAATAGAGTTTTTGCTATATCATTATTTGGGACTCGATCAAGGATATACATTGTAGTTTTGATCGCATCACTCCATAGAGATTATGATGACTTCGAATTAATAATAATCTTGTGCACCATATCCTTTAGGGCACGATTGTGCCTTTCAATTGCATCAATTTGCTTAAAGGGCATAGGCATAGTATATCTAGCGATGTGCCATAATCCTGTAAATATTTAGTAAAAGGCCTTAGATTGTTCCGTGATTCATCATACCTTTCATAACATTCACCTCTACTATTGGATGCGATAACTTTGAACTTTTCTATTGAATTGATTTTTAAATTGAACTTTAAAAATATAGAATCCATCCAAGATACCTGAATTTTCATTTATAGGATACTTGACCCATTAACGAGAATAATAATTTATGAAGTGATAAAATAGTTTAGCTTGTTCCAACATGCAATAAAAAATATTTCGTAGATGTCTATATGTTTCATCCGTACGAGTCCTACACTCTTAATTTCACCATTTTTTTTTTCTAGTTTTGGTCTGCTTGCCCTTTATATAGTTAGCATTCCTAAAGTGTATAATATTTAGAGAGTTAAGAATTTCTTCTCATACGACCTTTTTTATTATTTTACGAGAAATGTGGCTTAATTGCTTATGCCATAACATTAGAGAATTTTTGTATTTTAATATTCACATAGCCTCTCTTATTTCCACATAAAGTATTCACGTTGAAGATATGTGAGCCATTTGTGTCTAATTAATGAAGGTTATTAACTAAAGTATCAGTGCGAATTATATTAAAAGCATTGCGAATATTAAGCTTTCCATTTCCAAATTTAAATATATAACTTTTATCTGTCTTTATGAAAAATAAAATTTAAATTGTGCCTTACATAAGGCACACAGATAATAACTACTAGATCTAAAATGTGACTTAACATTAACCTCGTCTAGAAACTCCAATTGCCTTCCCATCTGACCCTATGCCATTGCCCATATAAATTAATTTTCAGTATCACTCACTCTATAAGATATCTTAAAAGGAAATGTATATGTAAATAGAGGCATCAAAATCTATTGACCAGGAATAAATTGACACACTAGCTATATTATATTTAAAGAAAAATAAGACGAGGTTGTTACTCTTTTTTGTGAGACTTTTTTTAAATTTAGCGTATTTCTTCTTTTGATAGCCTAACTTCTTACAAAAGAAAGAAAAAATAATCTTTCTTAGCCCACTTTTTCTTTGACCGATCTTCAAGTTGATATTGATCACCCGTTGTAGTACTTGAAGGTTGTTTCTAAGTATTTTATTTCGTTTTCTCATTTCTATTATATCATTGTCTAGAGATTATAAGGTGCACACTATGTCTTTTTCAAGCCATTAGGTCTCTCTTCTTCATGAGGGCACGGAAAATAAACTCGTTTAACATATACTTTTCTCTTTAAGTATTATAGTTGATTTAAAATGGAGTAAAGTGAAGAGGGAGATAGCTCAAAATTAAGAAAATCAGGAGTTTATTGTCTATCTTCAAGCTTAAAGCATACATTTCAAAATCACATCAGACAACTACATAATGTACACTTTGATATTTCCTTAACCGTTATAAGATGCACGAGCTAGTTTGTGCAGAAGAAAACTCATTTCAGCTTTATTTAACTTTTGAAATTGGTTTTCTATTTTCACTAGAAATTCTGTCTCATTAGTGTTAGGCATGACACCTCGCATTGTTTAAAAAACTGAATGCATGCTTCATAATTTGGAGATATATTAGACTTGAGCCAAGCCAATGTATAATTTCTAATTTTGAACCGAAGTTAGATGGCTTTGGACATCTAACACCTTTAGGTGAGACGGATCTCTGAAATTTATGTTACCAGTAATAATCATCTACATTACTTGTCCTACCAACAATGATATTCTTTGGTTTGATTATTACTTACAATGAACCCAAAACACAACCTCATACAATCCTAAACATGTAGGAAAGATTACTAAATTCCACACGCATGAGTTTGAAATCCAA
This sequence comes from Magnolia kwangsiensis, assembly GCA_037074715.1. Classification (NCBI taxonomy): domain Eukaryota; kingdom Viridiplantae; phylum Streptophyta; class Magnoliopsida; order Magnoliales; family Magnoliaceae; genus Magnolia; species Magnolia kwangsiensis. The sequence continues at coordinate 162,283,791 of CM073573.1, read as the reverse complement.
ACTTTTTAGCAATTGAAGTCACTTTGGTGGTCCGCACAACCAGCTCCAAGCTTTGAGTTTTATACTCAGAGATCGTGACATGATCTTATCCTCAACAGACTATTCTAAAAAAGTTTAGTTTTGTCCGGAATGGATGCGGATTCCTTTTGCAGGAAGTTCCAACATTGGAATGCTATGTGGGGCTCACCATGATGTTTATGAAAAAAATCACCCCATCCATCTGTTTTTTCAGATCATTTTAGGACACTAGACCAAAAATCAGATGGATCTAAAACTCAAGTGGGCCGCACAAGAGGAAACAATGGAGATTCAATAACCACCATTTAAACATTTATACGACCGTAAAAGTTTAGTATAAAGTTAATAGTTTTGTGTTTTACCTTCAGCCCAGTGAGAATGAACTTATAAACAGTTTGGATGGCATAAAAACTTCAAAATGTAGCCCAGGAAAGTTTGGCTGGTAGAAAACTCTCTCTCTAGTTTTCCTTCTCAAATGGCCGGGTGTTTTTATCCACCTGATTTTTGGTCTCATCTCCTAAAATCATCTAAAAACACGGACGAACGGGGTGGATTTTTCAAGAACATTACGGTGGCCCCATGTATCATCCCAGGAACTCCCTACGAAAGGCTTTAGCAGGAAATCCACGTCCGTATAGTTGATATTTCTCATTAATAAGTCAGTAGTATTTTAACTAAAATGTATCGTTGAATTTCTCTACTTTTGATCAAAACCAACGATTAATATCAACTCCTTGAGCATTAATAAGGGCATTAGTTTGGGCCTAATCAAGACTTGATTTTATGGCTGGCATGATATGTATAAGTGAAATATCAAGACCATCTATCAGATGAGACCCACTTGAGTTTTGGATCTAACTAATTTTTGGTCGCATCTCCTAAAATGATCTGAAAAAACGGAAGGACAGTGTGGATTTCTCACAAACATCACGGTGGCCCCCACACTGTCCCTGAAAGTTCATGGGAAAGGCTTTCACAAGCAATCCGCGTCCGTGATTGTCGGTGACAAATGGTGTGGGGCCCACTTTGCCGTGCGGACACAGTCAGCTGGATGGTGACATGTCAGTCTCAGTTGAGTGGCACAGATCCCAAGAATCCATCCATCGTCGCTTAGAAGTGCAAAAGTGCACCAGTAGGGTGCATGGAAACACTACTTCCCAATATCCTACCCAAAGTCTTCTAAAAACGACTAATGGCCTGGGCCCCACAACACCTATTGGACACTGTCGCGTTAATGAAGACATGTCAGCACGCACTTGAACGGCCAAGATCCATCTATTTGATGATCTGTTGCTCGTTTGAAGCGTGGCAAGACTGCAAATGAAGACCTGTCCCTCCTCACTTTTAGTTAGGACACTTGAATGTTGAGCGTGAGGTTTGCTAACACCACACGCACATATACACGTGTTGAACGTGTCCATTCGGACATCCGAGCGTGGGATAAGGAGGATCCCACCACGAACATAGGCATATGAAAATTTCATGCTATTCCACTCATCCGATAGGCCATTTCTGTATGAAATCAACGGACGGTCAAGAAAACTTTCGAACAGCATACATATAATGTATACTTGTGGGCCACAGAATTAGTATATACGATTTTTTTTTTGGTATAGTGATTTTCAATGATGGGTCCACCTTATGTACTGCTCAGATTTTCTATATACTTTCTAAATTGGTACATGTGAGGCGTGTAAAGGTGCGTGTGGGAATTGCTACGCTTCGCATGCAAAGATGATCAACAAAGGTAGTTGGGTAGAATACATCCCGATGAATTGCTGTAGGATGCATCGAGTCTTTATATTTTGGATCTGGAGTCATTCTTCAATGATCCAAAATGTTAATATGATGGACCACACATTTTAAGTGGGAAATGAAAGAAAAACGTCTTATTATGAGATATTTTGACACTTTGATCATTTCAATCTTTTACTTTGAATGTGAACGGTCTTATTAACTTTTTAACAATTAAAATCCTTAATTAACTCGATATAAGTTTTTTTTCTGATTACAACCTATCCAAACTGGGACCTACTAAACAAACGGTTTGGATCGTTTAAAAGGACCCTGATCCAACCGCTAAAGTCCCTATGGACCATATAAAATACCTCTGGTTGTATTCCGGAAAACCTCTTAATATAGGCCTTCTGTGCTGCTGTGCACGGGCATTAGACGTCCCGAGAACCTCCACCATTGGTCGTGTGGGTCACACCAAACGTGTCGAGGCGCTGTCTCGGGGACGATGACATGTCAGCAACACTTGGACGGTCAAGATCTCACAGAATGATCTCTTGCTCGTTAAAGTGCAACAGTACTGCATGAAAAATGCTACTGCTACGTTAGATCATGTCCAAGGCCTTTTTAAGTTGGAAAAAGACGTCACGTAGGGCTGCAGGTGGGGTCTTTTTTGTCATTTTGCCTGCATGGGACAGGACCTATATTGATGTGCCCTTGCTGACTAGGGTTTCCAGATTGAGGCATGGCATAATATTTTCCATCGTCACCGTACACTTAGTAAAAATATCGGTGATCTGAACCGTTGATCTGATGGGCTAACTGCAGGATTAGCTGTTCCCTAGAAAATTTACAATGATTGGACAACTCTGACCGTCCAGTAGTTGTCAGTTTCGGTGGTTGGGTGTAAGCCTCTTATTCAACCATTGCAGGCCACAGATCGGACGGCTACTATGGTCTGATCGGCTCGGTTCTCGGCATTTAATTTATCAACGTAGTGGCCCACGAGAATAAGAGTTGCGAGCGCCAGGCGGTTGACACGTGTACTTGCGAAGGGAAGCGCAAAAGCAATTATGTGCATCGTCTGCATATTGGAAGCGGATTGGCTAGTGCCTCACACCTATATATATATATATATATATATATATAACAGAGATGCGCACACACAACTAGTTAGACCCTTCATTTTCGTACAACTAGCTGGGCATTTAATGGCAGTTAATGCTAGTAAAAATTTTCATATAAAAGTTATTTCAATTGATGAAAAAGAGTTGCTTACTTAAGTGGGCCCCACTGTAGTATTATATAAAATCCACCCGATCATTAGGTGAGCTACCTCAAGTTAGACCTAGTACAAAACAATCAGCCCCATCCCTGGCTCACATGAACCACATAATTGAAAAATGTGTATGTAGAAAGCTCATCCTCCAATCTCTTTCTTGATTCACTTTAATTACTTATTTGCCAAATTTATTGCTTCAAGGCCTAATTTTTGGTGTGGGAGCTAATGGTTGGAGTGGATTTTATATTCTCATCATGAAAGGGCCGGTAAAAATCAAGGGTGGAAGTCTCTCTCAATTGTTTCAATTGGTATGGCCCACTTAAATCATTGATTAGCCTGATCTTTTTTTTTTCCTAGCCTAACATGGGATTACATAGCTAATGATCGAAGTCGATTTCTCAAAAATGTCACGGTGGGGCCCTTAAAATTTTAAGGGTGGGCGTATCTCAAACTACTGTTGGTTCCGAGAAAAATCTCACGTTCCCGTATTAACAGAAAGTGGATTAAGTAATTACACCTACGGGCAAGAGTACGTTTCCATAAACGTGGGCGCACCATGATGTATGTGTCAGATATCTGTGCCGTCCATCAGTTTTTAAAGATCATTTTAGTGCAAGATCCTAAAAACGAGTCAGATCTAAATCTCAAGTGGACCACGCCACACAAAAACAGTAAACATTGAACACCCACCATTAAAACATTCACAGGGCCTACCATGATATTTATTTACCATCCAACCTATTCATAATGTCACTTGTACCTGAACGGATGAATGGAAAGCAGAAATATCAGGACGCGGATTAGAAAATGACAGGTTAAGTGGCCAGTCCACTACTGTAGTGATGTCACCGAGTTCTGTGGGCCCGACTATAATGTATGTGCCGTCCACCCATTTTGAAATACCATTTTAGGGCATGAGCCAAAGAATAAGGCAGATAAAAATTGCAGTGGACCCACCACAGAAAACAGTGGGGAGAGTGATTCTCACTATTGGAACTATCCTAAGGCCCACCGTAATGTCTATTTGAAATCCAACTTGTCCGAAAGTTATAAAAGATATGAAATAAGGTAAAAAAATAAATATCAGCTTCATCTAAAACTTTTGGGCCTTTAGAAATTTTTAATGGAGAGCGTCACTGTCCCACTGCTTTTTGTGCTGGGGTCCATTGGAGCTTTAGATTTAACTCATTCTTTGGATATTGACCTAAGCTAATCTCTTCAAATGGACGGAAGGTGTGGATACAAAACATACATCATGGTGGGGCCTGGTGACTTGATGTAGAGCGGGTCGTAGATAATTTCATCGCCAGGATGGATCAGAAAAAGCACGGTCGGCGACAAAAGTGATCCGGACCATCAGACTTTAGATCAGACATATCTCGCAATCCGGAATGAGTTATCCGACGCAAAATATATGATTTTGGGGTAGAACGAGCTACTTTAACCAACCAACCCCGCTACGCCGGGTTGCGCAGCCCAAATTTGCGAGAAAACCCCTAATCGACGGTCGTTTCTCCGTTTTAATTTTGTTTTTACTATTTATAGTAAGTTTTAGTTTGCTTATAGCTCTTCATCCGTTGGGCTTTAGGAGTTGTGTCCAACATAAAAAGTGCTTAGAATAATTAGGAGAACGGTTTGGTGAAGCCAAATAGGACACTTACTATTTTTGGCCGAAAACCTTGTGCACTAGTAGACATCACGACCGTATATAAATAGTAAGTTTACTATTTATAGTAAGTTGTGAATTTTAGGAGCTTTAGTTGTAGTTTGAGTCTGATTTCTTTCATATTGCTTGGTTCCCTTATTTAAAGGGGTGTAAACTCGTTTTTAGTCATTCAGCAAATAATTTTAAATTTTATCAGAGTTTATTCCTATTCTCTTTTTTCTTTCCTCGTGGATTCGAGAAGTTTCTATGAGGAGTCCAGAGAAGCTCCGTCGATTCGGAGTACTTATCCTTGAGGAAGACGGTGATCGACCTCATCACGTTCATTCCTGCGTCATGACTTCACTTCAATAGCCTGTCTCGCTACTCAACCTGTCAGTAGTTAATCCGCGCCCTAAATATCGGCTTGATCCAATACTTCTACGGCCTCCAAGGAGTTTTCAATGGTAAGCATTCAATCCCCACTGTCTACTCGAGCGTTCCATTTGCCTCTGTTTTTTGGCTCATACTTAAAATGATCTAAAATAAATAATGATATAAATAATAATTTTAAAAAAAAAATGGATGGAGGGTCTGTATATGATATTATCGTAGGGCTTGTAAAATTTTTGCAACGTCAATGCACTACGAACTTGATCAACGCCGGAGACACTTAATGAATTATTTTGAGAGCAGATGCAGTGTCTTTGAGACCTCACCCAACATGGTGAGTCCTTGACAATGGGGATCACCTAGATACATGTGTTGTATATCCATGTGGTGTATCCATTTTAACAGATACTTTGGGGCATGAATCCAAAAATCAAGTAGAGAAAAATCTCAGAGTGGTCCATGAGAGTTTCACTAGCATGTGTCATTATCATCTCTGCTTCCTGTGATGTGGTCCACTTAAGCCTTGTATTTTCCTAATTTTTGGGCTTATACCCTAAAATAATATGAAAAAATAAATAGATAGTGTGGATAAAACTCATACACCACAGTGGCCGCTCTGAGCCCCTGCACATTCCTAGTTGTGGATGAGCGGGGGTTAGTAGTCTATACGTGTTAAGCTTTTGTAGACGTTGCCGGTTGGTTTCCAATCACACAGGGTAGAGGATCCTAAAGATAAAAAAAGAGAGTGCATTAACTGAGGAGAGAGAGTAAAAAAAGAAGAGGATTGCTTCAAAAGAAAATGGTATAACGGGAGAAGTTGTACGTGTGTGATACATTCATGAGATGCACAGCATATGTAACAAATTTGGTCAGTTAATTAGGTACAGTTCCTTATAAGCATGTGAAAGGATATAAAATATTATGTTTTTGTAATTAATAGCTAACTATTCTTTTACCAAAAAAGTGGGCCGTTAGAAATCTATTCCAACAAGTTAAATTCAGCTTGTATATGTGTCTCTAATAATAAAGATCATTTACTAATTTTTGATAGATAAAATTAAATTAGTAAGCCTAATTTGATAAACCAACTAGGTCTATGATATGTATTTCTATCATATAGATATAAAACTGGGTGTCACATAAACTCCAATAAGTGGACATTACATGTGGATAAAAAAAATATTCTTACCATTTAATGCACGGCTAGTTGAACCAATTTAAATGGTCCAACTAGTTGTGTGTGAGCATTACTCTCTCTCTCTCTCTATATATATATATAGCTGCTGTATTGACGCCACGTAGGTCTGATCACGAGGTATGTGTAAACTATCCATCCATTTGGTAAGCTAATGAAAAATAAGATCGATTTAACCATCAAATGGACCACCCTGAAAAAAGCAGTGGGAAATTGAATGTCTACCATTGAAATCGTTTTAGGTTGAAGTTTTGAATCAATATGAAATTTATTTTTCCCCTTAATTCAGGTCATTGTGATCTTATAAACAGATTGGCTGGAAAATAAACGTTATGGTGGGCACTACGGATTGTTTAACGGTGAAAATCATTATCTCCGCTGCTAATATTTGTGGTGTGGTTCATATGATCTTTGGATATGATTCATTTTTTGGATAATGCTCTAAAATGATCTGAAAAAATAGATGAACGGTGTAGATATAATAAATACATCACAGTGGGGCCCATGTAACTTTGATCTCCTTTGAACCGTTCGTACAACTCGGAGACCGAGTGTCAGTGCTCGTCTTCGCATGACACGTACTTAAAGATCTCGGCATGTCTGACCCGATCCGGTGGATCTGACCTAATCCAGTGGATCTAACCTGATTAGATTCGATCTGACTTGTTTTGAACCGAATTGACGGTCTGGATCGGTGCGGATCGAGTAGGATCAGTCAAATTCGACCGTTCATCAGATCGAGTTCGGATCAATGGTCAATCCGGACGGATCCGATCTGAAATCTGATCCAAATGGATTCGATTCAATCCAATCCGACTCGATCTGTACAGTGTTCATTCAACACTATTTACTGTAATGTTATCCACTTGAGATTGGGATATACCTCATTCTTATTTAAATATCATAAAATGATCTAAAAAAATAGATAGATGACATAAATGAAATAAAGACATCATGCTGGGGGTTCATAGAGTACCGACTATCCACCATTGGCTTGTGGAAGGAGAAGTAGCCAATCCCTCAGCTGTGCTTAAGGCTCGAGGTGCATTGAGCACCGAGCTACATAGCAAGGGAATAGCCGAATAAGTTCTATGCCGTCCAGCTCTTGGGAACTTCACGTGAGGTCGAGCTATGTGGGCGCCACCGTGATGTGTGTCGAACATCAACACCGTGCATTTGATGGGTCCCCTTTAAATTATGGGATATCCCAAAAATCAGTCATATACGAAACTCAGGTGGGCCATACCATCTAAAATCATGTGAAGACATTCCAAAAATATATAAAAGCAATTGGTGGGGCCCACCTAAATTTGGATGCATATGAAACTTGGTATGACCCCTCATCCAAGTGGGACACACATAATAGATGGTCTAGATTTATGAACCACACCTCATTGTGCCCAGAAAAGGATCATGATGTTTTAATGGGAGGGTAAACGTAACCCCTTTGGCAAGTGTGCAATGTCCGTAAGCAGACTTGCAGGTGTACCATGTCATTTTTTGTATTTACGTAAGCAAGTTCTGTGGGTCCCATCTTAAGGTATGTGTTATATCCAAACCGTCCATCCATTTGGCGAGCTCATCTTAAGGCTTGAGCCGAAAAATAAGACAGATCTAAAGATTAAGTGGACCACATTTCAAAAAACGGTGGGGGTTGAATGTCTACCGTTGAAACAGAAAATTTGGTCCGAACCATACCCAACCCGATCCGACTCGGTTTCCCTAACCGAATCGAACTCGGTTCGGGTTAGGCCAGTAGTGTGATAGATCAAACCGAGTCAAAGGACCCGGACTCTATTCCGGATTGGATCGAGTTCGATCAAAGCATTGAAAGTTTCAGACCGAGTCGAGTTGGACTCAATCCGGTCCGACTTGACTTGATGCCCACCTCTATGTACCTACAATACCTATATAGTTGGTGTGTGGTACACCAGCCAATCCGCTTCCCCTGCATATTAGCCTTCCACATCGTACGAGGGAAACAGATTGGCTACTCCCCCCGCCACCAGCCAATGGCTGATGGTCGGTGCTCTATGGGCCCGACTATGATGTATGTGTTTCATCCATGCCGTCCATCTATTTCTAGATCATTTTATGGTATATGACAAAAAATGAGTTTTATCTCAATCTCAAGTGGACAACATTACAGGAAACAGTTTTGAATGAACGTCGACCATTAAAAATTTTTTGGGGCCCCATAAAAGTTTTGGATCAACCTGATCTTTATTTTTTCCCTTCATTTGGATCTGTATGACCTAATCAACAGATTATTAGATGTCAAATAAACAGTACAGTGGGCCTTAGGAGGATTTTAATAATGGATATCCAATCACTATTGTTTTCCTGTAGTGTGGTCCACCTGAGATTTATATCCCTCTAATTTTTGGAATCAAGCCCTAAAATAATCTGTAAAAATGGATGAACGGCATGGATGAAACACATACATCATAGTGGGCCCACAGAACACCGACCACCAGCCATTGGCTAGTAGCAGGGGGAGTAGCCAATCCGTTTCCATGAGGGAGGCTTATGATTCGGTGATCCAAACTGTCAACATGGTAGGCCCACATTGGATGCCTTATGCCCGAAAATCTACTAAATTGGAGGAAGCGGATTGGGTGTAGTTGCTTGTGCAGTGGGGCCTACCGAGATATATGTGTTTTATGCATGCTGTCCATCAGTTTGGACAGCTCATTTTAGAGCATGAGCACATGAACGAAGTAGATCAAAAGCGGGTCCATAGACTCACAGGAGCTTGCAACCCCGGGTCAAGGGTTCACGTACCATACCCATCCCACGGTTTCCTGTGGTGTGGTCCATTGAGCTTTCCATTCGCTGTATTGTTTAGTTTATTCCTTAAAATGAGCTGGAAAAATTGATGGACGGTGAGGATATAAAACACATCCATCACAGTGGGCCTCACAGATGAATGTGGACCATTGCTGTTATTTTATTCCTTAACCGACTATTTCCTGACCATCAGTACTTAAAGATATAGGATCTTCCGTCTAGCAGTTTTTTTTTTTTCCTTTTTTTTTTTTTTTGCTATTTATGTGCATGGTCCATAAGTATTGGATCACTGAAACATAGGAACGTGCAGAACTTGTAAACGGAGCAAAGCTACAGATTAATTCTAGGGTAATTTTCATGATCCAGACCGTCTATATTATGGTCACCCCACCATGGATGAAAGATGCACTAAAAGTTACCAGATTAAAACGTTCTAGCCTTTTAATCAGGACCTGAAAAAAAATAACGAATACTAACAAAATAAAGTAACATTCCACATTCAACAGAAAAAGGCCACGTACGCTGGTGGGCATCGAGCGGAGTCGAATCCAGGTAAGCCAAGTTTGGCTCTGCTTGTCTATGATGTACTCGAGTTCGAGCTCGAGCTCGATCTTGTCTTCGAACTCAACATTGAAGCTTGGCTTGTTTGCCAAAGCTGTCGAGTCGAGTTCGAGTCGATCTACTGGTTCGAGTTGAGTCGAGTTTACCTCAAGTCAAGCTCAAGCTTTTTGAGTGAGAGAGTAATGAATTTTGTTTTTAATCCTCCTCTATTGATGAAAAATTCAAAAATCTTAAAAGAATCAAAACAAAACCTGATGAGAAAACTAAACAAAGCTTCGAATCGGATAAGAATACCTGTAAGAATTGATATGTTCTTAATCTTCTTCCATCGGCAAAAATTTAAGTACTAGAAAAGAAACAGAGCAGGACACAGATCATAAATCTAAGTAAAGAGCTCTAGCCAATCAGATCATTGGATTTCCTTGAAGCTCTAAGAAATCAGAAGAACTCATTTCAGATTTCTTGGCTTTCTCGTCCAAGAAGTAGATCTCAAAAGATTGAAATCATACTATTGTGGAGCTGAAATGAAAACTGGTAGTGGTAGTGGTCCGAGTGGGCACGCGACTGGCTGTAGATAGAGAAAGAGAAAAAAGGAAAAGGAAAAGGGAGTGCATGCGGTCGGATAAAAACTCTAGGATTTATTTATTTTTTTTTTTAAAAGTTAAAAGTTAAAACTTATATTGATAATATATATATATATATATATATATATATATATATATATATATATAATATAATATATATAATTTATTTATTAATCGAGATGACTTGAGCTCGAGTTCAAGCATCGAGTCGAGTCGAGTTTGAATTGAGTTGAAATGCCTCCTAGTTAAACTTGGCTTGAACTTAACTTAAGCTTCAAATAATTAGCTTGGCTCGGCTTAAATCGGCCATTCAAGCCAAGTCAATCCGAGTTGACTCAAGTTGAGTCGAGCCAACTAGCTCAACTCGTGAACAGCCTACATATGCAAGGGGTTGGAAACATTTGGAACTTTCTAATCCAAACATAGCATATATCTCTTGGACGATCTGATCCACAGAAAAGACGGCCCCACATCTACGTAATCGAGTACAGCACTAAGAAGGATGGATTAGTCATGTTTTGATGACAAACAACCACCATACATCACGCGGGCATACGAACCATCGCGTCAACGGATGCACATGACTCTGGAAAATGACAGAAAAGGATAGGACACTCAAGCCCTCTGTTCAATACTCGACCAAGAGCTGCTAGTGGGGCCCACAGTTCGATTGTTCCGAACCCTTGATGTGATTGGCCTCATCGTATATGACAAATGCAAAAAGGTTTTTTTTTTTATAAATGGCGGTTTGGTGATCGTCCATCCAATTGGGCCATGTTGGTACATATGGAGGTGGGGCCAGGATTCAGTGGCCCGGATAGCTAATCCAATGGGCCCCTTTGTGATGAGTCAGTCCTCACAGATCCCCCCAATGGGATAATCTAACTCGTCGATCATCAACCTGCAATTAGTCAATTGAGAGAGAAAAAAAAACCGATGGCCACATTCCAAGTGCTGAGATTGAATTGCCAGGACCATACAGTCTCCCAGATTTTTGGGACATGTACATCCACATCGGGACCAATCAAATGAATGGACTGGATCAGTTAACAATGGGCCCCACTTTGCATGGATTAGCGCTGGAGTAGCTAGGCCTGCGTGCATATTCAATTTCATCCCTTTGATTTTATGGGTGACAGTTAATGTTCAAACCAAAAGAGCCAAATCATCCAAGGGTTGAGATAATTCAATTGAAAGATTTTATTTATTGACTTTCCACCATCGAAAGTGAGAATCGTCTTATAAACGGTCTGGATCACTCTTACTCAGGAAGAAGGAGAAGCTCTATGCGCGTCTATCTCTATTTTTGAGACTGAGAATCCTATTAAGTATGTTTGTCCAAATAAGGCCTCCGGACCAGATGGCTTTAATGCTCACTTTTACAAAGTCTAAGCCTATCATTAAAAGTGTTGTCCATGGGATAATTTTTAGTTTCTTTCAATCTTCTAAGTTTTTAAAGCAATTAAATACTGTTCTAATGACTATAATACCTAAATATGAAGTTGTCTCTTCTCTCAATATCTTGAGACCCGGTCTCGCTTACAAATAAGAGATTTACAAGATTATCTTCAGAATAATGATTAATTGGATGAAAGTTGTTATGCCATCTATTATAAGTCATGCTTAATCAACATTCATCCTGAAAAGAAACATCTCCAATAATATTTTGCTTAGTCATGATTTACTTCGTGGGATCCACCTTATTTTGGACCCCGCCAGAATGTCCCTTAAAAGTTAACCTTAAGAAAGCCTTTGACTTCATCAAGTGAGATTTCATCCCGATGACTCTTTAAGCTCTTAATTTTCCGATAAACGGATAAGTTGGATTGCTGCTGACATTTTTAGTCTGGCTTTTTTAATTAGCCAATGGAGAGGTTTGAGGTTTTTTTAATAGCAATATGAGCTCGGGTCAAGGTTATTCTTTTTCTCCTTTTCTCTTTACTATTGTGTGGAGATGTTCTATGTACTCATTAGCAAATGTTGTGAAAACGGTTTCATCTCTTTGCCTTTACATAAAGGTCATTTGATCATTTCTCACCTTTATTTCCTAATGAACTTATGTTGTTTGCCAACATTGACTTGCAAAATAGTAATGAATTTAAAATGCCTTTTTGATAATTTTAGTATCCATTCAGGTCTTAAGATGGACTTCCATAAGAGTATGGTCATCTTTTTTTGGCTCTTGCCAAAAAAAAATAAAAAATAAAAAAATAAAGGGAAAAGAAAAAGAAATCATTAAAACATTCTAAATGTGGAGGAGGTGATCTTGCCTTTAAGATATTCAAGTCCCCTCTTTTTTCTGCCTGCCTTCACATTCGTGATCTTGAGCTGCTCCTTTATAAAATGAAAATTAAAGAAACTTAGTGGATAGAAAGCGGCTCTTCCTTATTTTGCTTGTAGGTTTGAATTGATTTGCTCGACCATGTTATCCTTTCACATTTTTCGGTCGCGTGCATTTTTACTCTCGAAAGCTTGCTATAATCTTCTTAAAAAGTGCATTAGAAGCTTTCTTTGGGACAACTCTAAGATCCACTTTGTTTGTTGGGATCAAATTTGCAGGAAGCCTCTACGAAAGCCTATTTAATTAAGCAACTTTGGAAGATTCTAAAAAACGAGGATAGCTAGCTTTTGGGGTAAATGGGTTTAACAAGAATATATGAAAGGGAGATCCATCTAGGATATTGAGGTGGTCGCCTTAGCCTCTTGGATGTTGGGATTTTAGCCTACGGAATCACACAGATCTAGATCTAGGATAGCAATACAATAACATTAAGCAAACATAAGAGAACATACAGATTTAATGTGGAAAACTCTTACGGAAAAAATCACGGCATAAAGCGACAAAATTTCATTATGAAAGCATCAATTACAAAGAGAGAGGACTTACCCAATTCGAATAACCTCGAATCCCACCCTTGCTACACCCTTTGATAACCCAAGAACCCTTTAGGATACGTGTAGGAAGCCTTGGAATACCTTAAAATAGCCCTATGGACTCCTATTTATATTTTGAGAAACTTCTCTCTCGCACCCTTGCGAAATCACCTCATATTTTCGTAGTCCGCACAAAATTCAGACTCAAATCTGCGTAACCTCGATTGATCGAGGGACCTCCTCGACTGGCCGAGCGGCCTGGACACAAAAAATCATAAGACGCTGGACTTTGAGTTGAGCAATCCTCGACTAGTTGAGATGTCCACTCGACCGGTTGAGTCAGGCCCTCGATCGGTTGAGCAGCCTAAAAAAAACTGTCAGATTATAAGGCATCTGACAATAATCTCCACCATGCCTTCAATCTTTAACTGTATAGATTATTGACCTCTTCTCTTGTCTCTACATCACATCATAGCTTCTCTCGCACACTCCATCATTCTTTTCTGCCATCACCAAACCTAGAGAAGTTGCACAAAACTTGAACTTCTCTTAAGGAACGATCTTGGTGAGCATGTTTGCCGATTCTGAATCCGCATACTCAACCAATTTTGCTCCTGTCTTCTCCAAAAGTAAAGACGTAGTCTTCTTACTATCTCACCGCTACCCAATATTGTTTGTCGGAGTACTCACAATACTGATAGCCTGTGAAATAATCAGTCTAATCCAGACCATGACATACACTGCCAACTGTATTCGAATAAGGCTCATGAGATATCCTACTTTTTCTCATCTATTTTGGGACATATCCTGAGGAAAACTTGAGGAGAGACGTGTAGGGAACGCTCTCCGGCTTTACCTAACCCATCACATCCTTAATCAATACTTACACACAAGGTATTCTTTTAGTGATTATCAAAGCCTACACCTCCTTCAGTTTTATCGCCGAGAACCATCTTTGCAGCCCCCAGATCCTTCATGTTAAATGTCTCGCTTAACCGAGTCTTCAGTACATTGATTTCAGACATGTCATAATTGACGATATACATGTCATCAATTCCTGACTCACTATGAAGTAATCAAACCACTGCCTAGGTAACAGGTCGAACCACGACTTCCTGTAAAGTCTTTTCTCAGCCCCTTTAACTTCGAACCACTCTGGTCACTTCATGTAGATGTACTCTTCACTTTCCCTTGTAGAAGTGTAGACTCCACATCCATCCTTACATCTCAAGATCACATTGGCCAATCAACGCCAATCACGGATCTAATGGACAACTGTTATACCGTCGGCGTGAATATCTCTGAGAAGTCGATCCTTTCTCTCTGACCATAACCCCTCACTATCAACCTCACCTTGTATCTATGCTAAATCCTCCTGAAGATCCACCTGCATCAAACCGCTCTCCGGCTCACTAGAAGCTCCACCCTCTCCCATATGTCGGTCTGGTACCACGAATCCATCACATCGCTTATAGTCACCTTTCACTTCTCAATACTATGCTCACCTAGAGCCATCTGAATAGAAGATGAATCCCCTACAATATTGGAGTCATCCATGTACCTTGCCGATATCTTACGATTATGCTGTATGATTCTTCTCACAGGTGGCTGCTCCACCTGCTTTGTTTTCCTGCCCACACGTCTCAGCCTTCTTACCTTATCCGCTCATGTGGCCATGCCCAACATGCCACATATGCACAGAGGTGATATCCACTACATCCAATGTAACTCCACCTTTTGAAGTACTCCCGATCAACCTGTACATGTTACCGACTCGTTGCGCTTTTCTGATTACCCGCACGCCCTTAGATACTTTAAGAGCACCATTAATACCTGTGTACTTGCATCTTTTTGCCTCAAGTACACCAAGAGAAATTAGATTCTACTTTAAATCAGAAACGTGCCTGACATTAGTCAAGGTATACTCCACCCCATCAAACATCTTGATGTACACCGAACCAACAGATACAACATTACAAGCAATGTCATTGCCCATAAATACCTGTCCACCATCGCACTCCCTATAGCTGGTGAACCAACTCCGATGAGGAGTCATGTGAAAAGATGCTCCTGTGTCTAGCACCCACTCGTCCTTACGATCGTCGTATGGCTGCCTGATAGTAGACATAGATAAAATATTACCATCATATCCACTCGATGCATCTGACGTAACAACATTGGCCTCCCTATATGAAGTCTTAAAATCTTCTCTCTTCGCTTTAGGATTTTCACAATCTTTCTTCACATGTCATTTCTTTTCACAATTACAGCACTTTGCCTTCTATTTGCCCTTGCCCTTTGATTTGGATCTAGAACCTGAAGAACCTATACCTTGTTCAGAATTTAACCCCCTATAAAAAGTGCATCAGAAGATATCCCCATGTCAACGTTGAGCTTTCTTATGGCCTTCTCTTGAAGGGTTGAGATAAGAGTGTTGACACTCAGGGTTTTATTCGTGGAGCGCAGTGTGTCCTTAAATAACTAATAAGACGCCGAAAGAGAATTCAACAACATACATGTTTGTTCTTCATTTTTCATCACTTCATCCATATCTAGTAATTTACAAACTAATTTATTAAAGTTGCTAATGTGAGCCTCCAGATCTCCCCCTCTGCCATTTTGAAGTTATACCACTGTTGCTTCAAGTGTAGGTAATTTTCAGAGGATTTTTTTGTATACATATCCTCTAACTTCGCCCATAGCTTAGCCACAGTTTTTTCCCTCATGACGCTGTAGAGAACCTCATCCGTGAGACATAAATGGATCGATGATAAATCCTTCTTATCAAGAGTATTCCAATCATCATTAGTTATAGTAGACTTCCGCTCCTCAAGAGCACCATCTTTGCCTTGCTTGATTAAGGAACTCATCATCTTGATCTTCCATAACTCAAAATTATTTTTTCCTGAGTACTTATCAATCTCATACATAGTGTTTCCTATTATTATTAATCCCTCAGATTTAGATTTTTGCCCCAACGACTACTCTGATACTACTTGCTAGGATTTTCGCCTGCGGAATCACACAGATCTAGATCTAGGATAGCAATACAATGACACCAAGAAAACATAAGAGAACACACAGATTTAATGTAGAAAACCCTTACAGAAAAAAACCACGACACAAAGCGATAAAATTCCATTATGAAAGTCTTAATTACAAAGAGAGAGGAGTTATCCAATTTGAACCCTTTAAGAAGCCTTAGAATGCCTTAGAATAGCCTTAGGGAACCCTATAGTTTGAGAAACTTTTCTTTCGTACCCTTGTGAAATCGCCTCAAATTTTTGCAGTCTGCACAAGATCCGGGCTTGAATTTGCATAACCTCGACTGGTTGAGGAACCCCCTTGACCGGTTGAGCCATCCCCTCGACTGATCGAGCGGCCTGTACACCAAAAATCATAAGACGTTGGACTTTGAGTAGAGCAATCCTCGAATAGTCGAGATGCCCATTCGACCAGTCGAGCCAGGCCCTTGACCGGTTGAGCGGCCCAAAAAAAAACTCTCAGATTGTAAGGCATCTGACAACATTGGGTGTGACGTAACATTTTTAATGTTCTCCCAATTGCTAAATGCCATACTAAGTACCTATATTTTATTATTATTATTATTATTATTATTATTATTTTACACACTCATGCTGCAGTGGAATTTCACCACCTATGGGTACACGAACCCTCAACCAGGTGTTGAAACTCCTGAGAGTCTACCACCGGAGTAAGAGTTAGGACCCCTAATTGGCAATGATAAATTAACAAAATTTTGGAATAATTCGTGGCTAGGCGTCTCTAGTCTCATTGATTTCTTTGGTCATTGAACCATCTACTATCTTGGTATGGGCTTGAACATAAAGGTTTTCCCTTTCATTCATAGTAACAAATGGCACAAACCTTCTCCCACTTTTGTAGACGTTGAGGAGATTTTCGTCGAATAAAATGAGATTTTGCTTACCTTTCTTAATAATGAAGTTATTTGGACCTTCTACCCCAACAACCATTTATCCATTTCCTCTACTATTGAAGCCACTTAGGTAAGATGTAATGTACTAAAACTCGACATCCGTGTACAGAGACTCAGATCCTGAATTCGAGAGTGTTAACTAAATAATGATCGAGTGTACTGACACCATCTCTGGTAACACCCTGGTTTTCGCCATTTAAATATAATGCTCTCACAACAAAAACTTGAGCGTCACAATTACACAATAGTACATGTGGATGTGATTTCCACGATACATATAGTTATATTAATTTTCAATCGTAGACAATCATGATTCATTTAAAATTAGAGTAGCACTTGATCAGCAGGTATCAAAGATGAGTGAACATAACTAAACTAGAAAGTGACAGGGCTAAAAAAATATATTCAAAGTATTCACATTGAAGGCTTCCTCTCTAGGGGACCATACAAACCACAATATTTAAAAATGTACAGAATGACGTCCAACATAAAAAGGGAAAAACTGAAAGGGGGGGGGGGGGGGGGGGGGGGGGGGTGGTATGGTTGAGCTCGTATAGCTCGGCCACATAAGTGACAAGCTCTACACTGCCAAGCTCATCATCTACCTCCACCAGAACACCCTCAGGCCCCACGCATCATCTACGGCTACACCAATTGATTGGTGCAATTGCATATAACAATAAACATAAGTGGCCAATTCAGTGAGAAATCCCTTCAAGATTACACAACGGTATATTAATCGAGTCTAGTTTCAAATAAAAAGCATACAATACAATAAAATCATAATAAAATCTTATTTAAATGCATAAATCCATGAATGTACATCAACCTGAAAATGCACATCTAACTGTCTTTGGGGGTTAGCCATTGGTGAAAATACCTCTAGGTACATGCATCAACAATGACTCCCTACCATGCAATATAAGTGTGGCTAGCCACCAATGAATTATATTCAAAGGTATATGCATCAACAATGGCTAGCACACCCACAAATAACACTGGCTAGCCACCAACAAAAATACCCCAAGGTACGTGCTCAAAATGACTAGTCACCAGCAAAAGTAAACAAAGTACGTTGTC
>CM073573.1:162215562-162265580 GCA_037074715.1 Magnolia kwangsiensis | reverse complement strand
AAGTAGTACTGGGATTAAGCTCAAGTGGACCGCAGCATAGGAAGAAGTGGGTCTTTGGATCTACCCTATTTTTTGAGCTCATGCCCTAAAATGGTTAGAAAATTGTCTAGCATAGATAAAACATGTACATCATCATGGGGCTTACAAAATTGTGGCAACATAACAAAGTTAGTTTTGACCAGTGTTTTAAATATCGATAATATCAGCCGATATATCTCACAATATATCTTGTATCTCATTTGTGAGATACGAAACACAAAAGTAGTGCGATATATCCACATGTTTGATTCGATGAGCATTTTTTTCGATCATTGTTTTTTTTGTAAATTATGTTAAATCGATATCAAATTGTTACAAATCAATGATTTTTCATGTTTTGCATAAAAAATCATGAATTGAGAACTTTAATTTGAAGATTTGGAGGAGAATGACCGAGTTGTGGAAAATTGAAAAAGATTAAAAAAATTTCAATTTCTCGCAAATCATTTGCAATCTTTATGTCCAAACATAAAATCAAACATGTATAGAACCTAATCTAGTGATTCTTCTTTTGTTTTTGAATGAATTACTTGTGTTTTCACACGTCTTCTTATATTTATAAATTATATGAGTAAACTTTGAATATATTTGCATCAATTCCGTTGGATAATGCATAGATTAAGACCTTATACCCAAAAAAATATATATATATATTATGTGCACTTGTTTTTTTGTTATATTTTGATTTGTAGTATGTATTGATGTCTTTTGTAACAATCACTGAATTTTCATTGAAAAATTTAACCAATTTTCAATGTTTCTCCATGTTTCCAACAACAACGATACATTACGCGATACAACCAATATATTATATGATAACCGATACATATCTTTATCTCAAAAGTACGATATGTAACATGATACTAATATTTCGAACACTAACTTTGACCCTATTTTTTCAAAAGCAATTATAATGCATAAATAATTATTATGCTTTTACCACAAATTTTTACAGGTATTTATGCAAATAGACCTTAACAACAACAACAACAACGTCAAACAACATGGTGGTCCACATATTTGCATAAGATGCATGTTTATCCAGACCATTTACCTCACCATGCATGGATAGAACATGGCCCCAAATCTCCAAAATAAAAATATCTCAGCAGCCATTTTCAGTCTAACGGGAACCATTAATGCATCTCATTTCTAAAACGTCTTATGTAAACATAAAGGTTGGTATCCTATGAAGTAGGTTCTTCAGTCATAGGCCCTGGGCGTTAAGTCATAACCAACCAACCCTCTGGATTGCCGAACCATAGCCCACTTACTCTCCCATATTCATTGAACCAAACACCTAAACAAATGGACTTGCATCATCTTGCATGCATGTGCTAAATAAAGACCATCTGGATTGTGGGCCCACTATAGATGAATCCCCAAACCCACTAATTTGAAATAGTGATAGACCACTGACCACCTCTCTTTTTAACCGTCCATTTGTGGCCACCAATCAATCAAGGACACGTGTCCAGCCTTACCAAAAGGGAACAACCATTCATAAGTGGGAAAAAGGAGATAGAATTGTATTTTGAAAAGAGATGAGTCTACAGATTCTAGCCTAGACTCCAGTCTTCCCATGCAAGTTGGGCTTTTTAATATCCTTTCTAAAACCCAAAAGAGAAACGACTATTGACAAATAAACCCCTGCCTTTTAGACTATACTCAAATTCCTGATACTTTTTAGCATTTCTAAATTATCTCTTATTTATTTCTGTTGCACTACCTTGATGGAATGGCAAAAGCTAACTTTAGCAACAGGCAGAGGGATTGATGGATTATTTCCAACCATGTCATGTTTACACGTGTCCCATATATGCACGTGCTTGACTTTCCACGTGTGGGTTACTAACAAAGGGAGTAGGTAGACATGAAATGACGGTTGGTAACAGCTATGCAAGGTGGCCCACAGGTAAATACAAAGGCATCTTTAGATTTTTTTTTTAATATGGTAAATCGTGTGTTTGACTTAGTAGTTATTTAGGAATACTTAAATGTAGGGGGACATTTGTGTCGAGACTAAAAGGCAGGGGTTTTTATGTTAAAAGCCCTAAAACAAAGATGAAAGACAACGGGGTATACTCGGTGTTTGGATTTGTGCAAGTCGGGACAGTGGTTCATCAATCTGGACCGTTGAATGGACCATGCCTTGAAAATGAATGGACTAGGAAATGCTAGCCTAGCCACTAACCACTAGCCTCTTCTTTCAATTGAATGGAGACTGCTGCCGCATTTATCTCGTAACTGTCCATTTTCAGGCAGGAAATTGAAAGGTCATGATCATCTCGGGAAGGAAATTCTTGGACATGGTCCATCCACAGGTTGATCACATGATACTTCGGCAAGGATTCTGATTAGGTGGCATTGCCCACACCACCCCAGCGATGGTGTGTTCATATATTGGGCGTTGTGGGGCCAAACATGATATATGTTTTTTATATAGACGTCCATTTGCCTCCTTATTTAAGGGTTTAAACTAAAAATTGAAGTAGATCTAATGCTTATGTGGACCACACCACATGAAATAGTGGTGATCCAACGCCCACCGTTAAAAAATTTTATGGGGCGGCATATGTTTTAAATTAGTGATATTTATCTTTTTCTTTCAACTTTATCAACGGACACGTATTGCATCCAACCCCTACTTGTCTCTAGCCCCGAATGGCCAACTCTGTGGGTGGACCCATCGTGATGTATCTGTATATCTAGGTTATCTATCCCTCGTCTAGGATCATTTTAAGGCATATATATATATATATATATATATATATATATATATATATATATATATATATATATATATATATATATATATATATATATGAGGCAGGTCTATTGTTCAAGTAGACTAGTTACATTAAGTGCGTGAGTTATAAGTGGTGTGTTATATTTGAGTGTTGAATTTGCCTCATTTTTGTGCTTGTCTTAAAATAATACAAGAAAAGGAATGAATGACTCATATACATAAATACATCATGGTGGACCAATCCATAGAAGAACCCGTTCAGGCTAGAGACCGGGAGGAATAACGTGTCCATGTATCAATGGGTTGGTTAACAAATAAACATTATGGCGTCCATGTATTAATGGGTTGGTTAACAAATAAACATTATGGTGGTGCCTAGAAAGATTTCAATGGTAGGCATCATTATCTCTACCGTTTCTATAGTATAGTTCACTTAAGCTTGTGATTTGCTTCATTTTTTGGTTCAAAAAATAAAAAATAAAAACTAAACAATATTAATAAAGGGGACACATGTTTCCGACCTAGTAAATCAGAACATTATGACACATTACGTAAATTTGTGTGGGAGCCCACTATGATATGTGTCTTATCCATGCCTCCCATCCATTTTAACACCTGCGTTTAGAGTATAATTTCAAAATTGAAGCATATCCAAATCCCAAGTAAACCGCACCATGAGACAAAGTGATAATAGTAACATCTACCATTGAAACCTTGGTGTGACTCACGGTAATGTTTGTTAGTCATCCAACCTGTTTATAAGGTAAGGGAAAATACAAATATTAATTTGGATCCGTTCAACTCAGGTGTAGCCCACTTGAGCTTTGGATATACTTCAATTTAGGATCTCATGATAAAATGAGCTGAAAAAACAATACACAGTATGAATAAGACACATACATCAAGGTGGGCCCATGAGTTTATCCAAACGTCGGAGCATACTAGCTTACTCAGTACGCAATCCCAGTCCACCGCTGCGGTGTCGTCACCTAATCCGCGTCCACCCCTCTCCAGCATGCATCTCACATAATGCCTGCGAGTAGGTGTACCAGATGAGATTTTGAGAGTCGCATTCACCGCTCTCTCAAGCATGTAATCAAATGAACGGTTAAGATCCTATTTTGGAAAGAAATCATATTTCAAATGAGTAGAAAATTCCCACCACCACCAATGGATGGTTGAGATATCAGCACACGTTCTAAACACTGGGCCCACTTTGAATCCGCATAGCGATTCCCCCATCATGAATGAACGGATGGGATCAGTTGGTACAGAATATCTCGTGCCTCCACCGTTGGCATACACCCAATCAAAAGTTAAAATGATTGATAAGAATAGTCAAAATAGAATATTTGAACGAGGCTTACAGAATTTCTAGCTTCGGCAGATCCATGTCCCGTTCGACCCCTACACGCGGAACACGTGCCAACCTGTTAAACGTGTTACCCATCTGAGCAGCGCATTAGGCGCCGGCTACCGTGCATATAACCTTGGGTAACAGACACGCTAGGCTGCATATCATGTGGGCCAGGACTAGAGTGAAATAGTGGACGGTTAATAAAATTTTTCAACGGTCCACGATCAAAGTAGATTATGTAGAATGTCTGATGAGTGAACAGTTCTGATCTTCTAATATGTTCATCTTCAAAGTGGGTGGCCACGTTGTGTACGGACAGGATGTCTCACGCATTTGGTATGAGTGATGCCTGTAATGGCGCGTGTGGAGGTAGCAAATTTCTATGATGATAACGTCTCTCTCAAGTGCTGATCTGGTAGAACAGGTAGAAGCCGAACATGGTAGAGCTATCTTTCTACTGTAGAAGTGTATAGTGAATTATCAATCGCGACTGTTCATCGACTAAGTCATGTTTAGATGCCCCATTTGTCAAAAATCAGATATATCAAGCTATCTTTCTTTTATTTCTTCACTTTAAACATATTTGTTTTCTACCGTTGGTTTAAAAGACAGTAATCAGACGTCTAGGATCATACAACGCAAACTAATTCGAAACCGATTGTCATAATCAGAAGGTGAAACTAGATGGACGGTCCCAAATCATAGTTCAATCTGACACGTGTGCAGTATATAGATGGCTCGACTGTGTTTTGGTTCTACTAGTTCTACTGTATCATCTCTATCTCTGGTTTTGAACTTTTGACAGACCGCGGAGGACGCGGATTAGGTGGTGTTGCCAACACCACCCCCAGCGGTGATGTGTTGGGCGTTGTGGGGCCAACGTGATGTATATATTTTATATCCACGCCGTCCATCCATTTTTTCATCTCATTTTAGCACAAATAAAAAAACTAAAGCAGGTATTTCATCTCAAGTGGACCACAAAACATGAAAAAGTGTGGATAATGACACCAACCGTTGAAACTTTTCCAAGCCACGGAAAGATTTATTTATCATCTAACCTGTTGATAAGATCAGTCATGGATGAATGTAAAACGCAAATCTCACCACTGTTTCCTATGGTATGGCCCACTTGAGCTTCAGATCTGGTATGACCCACTTGAACTTCAGATCTGATTCAGTTTTGGGTTGGGAAAACGGATGGACGGTGTGGATACAAAACAAATACATCACGTTGGGCCCCACAACGCATCCACACCCCACCGCTGGGGGTGGTGTTGGCAACACGGCAACACCTCGTGATCCGCGGTCCGACCGCAGACGAATTCGCTGCAGTACATCCATGTCGCATTCGCCTGAATTCCGAACCACCCAAATGTGGGGCCCAATGTAAAGTGGCTATATACCAAAACCAGATTGATCAGACAATTCTAACCTTTGATCAACCATTTGTGATCATACTTTTTTTCTCCATCCATCCACAGAGGGTCCCACTCTTTCGACGGTACAGATTTGTATTACATGACACGTGTACTGTAGGGAGGCTAACCTGACTCCAGCTAATCCAGTTGACTGCGATATATAAAGGAAGAAACAAACGATACGTGCCTCGTATGGATACGTGTTTTCAACTAGTAAAGTGGGGCCCACAGTTCGGCAATCCAGACTATTGGTCTGTTGATTTCCCACCGCTGGTAGAAAATGCCCCCAAAAATTCAATATGGGAAGATCCGTAGTTGCCTTTTTTCAAGATGAATGTGGACCTTTTTTGTTTCTCTCTACAAAAACCATCCATTCATTAAGCGATTTTAAGGGATTCCCCATCCATTGTGGGACCCAAGATTGGAGTGTGGTCTAGTATACCAAACAAGTGGGCCCCACCTGGTCACAATTTGAAAACCATCTCATCTGATTCGTCTCTCTCTATCTCATCTTTATATAAACCAGGTCTCATCCACTGAAATCCATCTGCTTCTGCGCTTTCTCTCTCTGATATCATTTCAATCTCTCTCTCTCTCTCTCTCTCTCTCTCTTCTCTCTCTCTCTCTCAAATGGCAGCCTTCTCATTTCACCACCGCCCTTCCCTTCTCGACTCTGGTTTCCTCCAAAGCCCAACCTTCAAGACCTCTGTTTTCTCACAAGTACCAGACATTAATCCCTCTTTCTTCCCTTTTTACCCATCTGAATCTCTTCCCCAGATTGAAATCCCTCAGAAAACCCACCAAAGAGACTTTCTTGCCGTCGATAACTGTGTCGATAGCAGCCATGAAGCTTCTGTGATGGAGAAACAGAGGACAGACTCCTCTTCAATGGTTACTGAGTTGAAAGATGGAGATATAAGTCTTCAAAAACAGAACCAAATTCATAAAAACAGGAAGAAAAGAGATGGGTCTTGTTTGAATTCCTCTCAATCAAAGGTAAAACGATTGAAAACCCTCGGATTCTCAAGAATCCCAGTCTTCTGTGTTGTTGGTATTTCTTGGATTTGCTCATCTTGGTCTTCTCAATTTGGAATTTCATTGATGGGTCTTGCTCGATTTCGCTCGCAATGGTCAGAAACCATTGATACCATTGAATTCTCTCGAATTCAGGTTTCCAGATCATGGGCATGTTTTGGTTTTGAGGATTTTGGTATTCTGGATTTGCTGAATTCAGATTTCCTTTTTTTCTTTTTTCGCTCTGTTTCCAAACAGAGAAAATGCATCAGTAGCTCGAAAGAAACTGAAGAGAAGAAGTCGAAAGCAGGTAAGAAGAATGAGAAAACATCCACTGAAGAACCTCCCAAAGGCTACATTCATGTGAGAGCAAGGAGAGGTCAAGCAACAGACAGCCACAGCCTTGCAGAAAGGGTGGGTGATTTTCTACCGAGACTGAGTCGACTCAGTTCTAGAAAACCAGACGAGTCACTGAGTTTTAATTCAAACTCATCAACTCAGTAGCTAATATCATGTTTCCTCAATTGGGTTTTTTTTTTTATTTTTGTTGTACTCTTTTCAGGTAAGAAGAGAGAAAATCAGTGAGAGAATGAAGCTCTTGCAAGGCCTTGTTCCTGGCTGTGACAAGGTGAATTTAAGCGATTTTTTAATTAATAGATACACATGCATCCATACGTATGTACGTGTGCGGTGCATTCGTGTTCAATTGGGACACTTGGACCCAGGTCCGACATACATTTCAATGGCTGCCATGAAAGAATCACATGGCCGGTCGGATGATCAAATACATCCCTAGTATCGCTTTCTTTTTAATGGCCATTCATTTTTCAACCCATGAATGGATGGTTAGGATGACCTGATCAAAAGTCATTTGATAAAATCATAACCATCCTTGTCCCAACAAATAAATGTATCAGATGGTTGATTGACCTGTTTTTAGATAAATGATCACGACTGTCTATTTTTTGGCTGTTGATCGGATGGTTAGAATGGTATGATTGGTGTACTTTTTTATGGTAACCCATGAAATGTACATGCATCAAATGGACGGTCCAGATCCGTCGATGGACCATAATTTTTTTCTGAAAGGCTCATGTGGTTTGATTGTGAACAGGTGACTGGGAAGGCTCTTATGTTGGATGAAATTATCAATTATGTCCAGTCACTGCAAAATCAAGTAGAGGTATCCATTTCTAACAAGATAATTTCGTAACTTATTTTATTTTATTTTTCTAACCTAAGTATTTCATGGCCTTTTAATGATTTTTATTTTTTTTACAGTTCCTCTCCATGAAGCTTGCCTCGGTGAATCCTGTCTTTTACGACTTCAGTGTGGATTTAGATGACCATACCTCCAAACCAGAGGTACAAACATCACCACCTCCGTAACTGATGTTCTCACACCCAAGTGTTTTGGGTGCATGCATCTCCTCTTCTACAGAGAGAATATTGTATCACACGCTACTAGCTGTATATGAGAAAAACACACAACTGGCCAAGTGTGGGGTCCACCTCCTTATGTAAATGGCATCCAACCCGTCCACATGAGTGGACCACTATTAAAGTGGGATACCCAAAAACCAGGCAGGCCTCTACCTGGATTTGGAGGTGTCTATGTGATTGTCTGTTCCTTTCTAAGGTGTGGCCCTGTAGATGATGTGACCAGTCTAATGTCTCATCCAACCTTTTTTTTTCTAAAACTGGTCATCTACAGGCGTTTGCAACACTTCTTGTGGTACCAGATATATATTAGATAATTCTCTCCCTTATATAATGCATCTAGAAATGTCATGTACCTCAATAAGGGTGCAAGGACCTGTAGGTGAACAATTTGCTTATTTTTCGTTTTTTCTCTCTTTTTTTATTCTTCTTTTAAAGCCGGACACCTACAGGCACATGCACCACTCCTTTTAGCACATGGTGTTTCTATCCACCAGTTGCATTAAATGGTTGAAATTATCTTTCCTTTTTAATACATCTAGAAACACCATGCTGAAGTGCACGCACCGTGTACATTGTAAGTTCACTTCTTTTTTTTCTTCTTTAGGAGCTACGGTTTGGATGCCATGCATGCACTACAGTGGGTCCCACGTCCAGCTAGTTGCACTGTCTCTTCATCTACAACTAGCTGTAGGTGACCATGGTGGGCCCCACATGCAGTATATTGCACTATCTCTTCATCTACAACTAGCTGTAGGTGACCATGGTGGGCCCCACATGCAGCTAGTTGCACTCTCTCTTCATCTATAGGTGACCATGGTGGGCCCCACATGCAGCTAGTTGCACTCTCTCTTCATCTATAGGTGACCATGGTGTGCCCCACATGCAGCTATTTGCACCATCTCTTCATCTACAACTAGCTGTAGGTGAGACATTCCACACTACATGATCCTGTACCACTATCTCATACCAAAGTAGAAAGAAAAGGGTGTGTACATTAAGAATAAAGAATAAAGGGTGTAAATAACTGTCCACTGTACATCCATACATGTGGGACTGGTCTTATTTTGTCCATGTTTGCTCACATTTGTGCCATTACAATTTTCAGAAATTGAGCATTCTATCTCCAGTGCCACCTATTCAGCAAGCCAATTACAACCAAGATACAGCTTTTGGAGCAGATACAACCGCCACCACAGCCACAACTACTGCCTTTCCTACAAATAACTATCATTTTCTAGACAGTTCAGCTGCGGCTCTACTTCATGGGCATAAGCCCAATCCCTTCCCTCAGGTATTTAAAATATGAAAGGAGACAAGGTCCATTTATCTACCATCGAAAATAACTTTCAACACCATCCAACTCATCCAAAAAGTTGGTCCCACCATAAGAATCTCCTTCTGCAAAAATCAGCCCCATCCACTTATCAGTAAGACTACACTTGTACTTTATTGCAAGAGGAGATCGAGTCCAACTGGTTGGACCACAAGTTTTCATCCACTTTGCATTAACTTCCACCTGTCATGTGCGTGCTACATCCAACCATTCAATAGATTGTCCCCATCATGAGGATAATCTTATATCGAAAAACAGCCACATTCACTCATCATGTGGACCAATTATATTTTGATATTTATCAGCCACTAGAAATTATTTTCTATGATGTGGGCCACTTAATGAATGAATGGGACTGATTTTTGCATAAGTGATACAGATTATAGGGATAGCCTATTGGAAGGTTTGGATGTAGTGCACACAAAACAGGTTAGAGTTCATTTGATAGATGGACAGTAGCTTATGGTGCAATTGGTTGGACTTGAGACATTCTCATGTTATTATCAATGACTATACATTATTTATAAGGTATGGCTCACTAGATGTGTGGACACAAGTTGATCCAAAGGGTGAGGTCCCCATGTTGGACAGTGGATGTTGTCATTTTTCGAAAGGAAGGGGTGACTGATATTTACAGCCACCCTTTTGATTTCTATACCAATTTTACATCTTGAAAATTTAAATAGTACAAAAGTGTACAGTTTAAGAAATAAAATAAAGATGTTTCTAATATTAGAGCATGTATGCACATTTCAGGAAAATGGCCATCTTGGATGGAATGTGGAAAGCTACCACAACATTTGTTCTTTTCAGTAACAAAGACAGTACAAACATATGGTAAGAGCTTCAATTCTCATACACTTCTCTTTTTATCTTGAATTTTGCATTTAATATTGTGTTTTTTATGGAAAAAATCCTGATAAAACCTGAGTTTATGAAAAAATCCTTGCCAATTTTGAAATGTCAGATGGATATGCTGTTTATTTTCTTTTAAGAACTAAGCATTGCAGGGCGTATGTGATCTGTTTATGACAATCAACCCATCAAACAGGTAGACCCCACTATGAATTATCATATGACTAAAAAATCAGGCTGATCCAAACACCAAGTGAGGCACATCATAGAAAACAACAAGCAACTACCAAAGATTTCAAATTCCATGTATGGCCCACCTGGAAATTAGATCGGCTTTATTTTTGGGCCATTGGATCATCATAGTGATGGCCTGATTTTCATACACAAACCATCTTAACCCCACAAATGTGTTTCAATCATTGCTCCAGTGATCCATAGGGCTCAGAGGATCTTTTGAAAATACAAAAAAGTCAGGGCCTTTTTTTTAATAATTCAGATTTTTTGAGGATTTTGGGATAAAATCCATTGTATATCTTTCTTTTAAAATGATGGGTCCTTTTGTTTTCCTGCTTTTCAGCTTGTAAGGAATGGAGACATTCCAATGACAAACAGCAGCAGTGGAAGAGAAAAACCCGAAATTCCAATGACAAACAGCAGCAGTGGAAGAGGAAAACCCACATCAAAATCAAAGGCTTCCATTTCTACATCAGTGGCAAAAGAGAGAATCCTCCTCTTAAAAAAAAGGCAATGAATATGAGTGAACGAGAGAGGAGAACAAGAGAGGACAGATGATGAAAACCAACCAAATAAATACAAGATCTCTTTCAGATCCCTTTGTTGCTGCTGCAGCTGCTGCTGGTCTCAAGCACATATTCCAAGGAACTGGTTCCTATGATTAAAGCAAGCTCATGGAAACTTGCAATAAAAGGGGGTTGATATTTCCACCCCTAGAATTGTTTGGTCTACCCCCACAAGTTGATTTTGGTCAATACACAGAATTCTAGAACTGCACTTGGAAATAACTTGTCTGATCAAATTACCCTTGGAGGGGTGGAAATGTCAATTTTAGCGGGTGGAAAATTACACGCTAGAGATGTAAGAAGGAAAGGGCTATTATATTATACTATTGAGGATGGGACTTAGCTATAGCTGTTGCTACTGTTGTGGCTGAAGTTGTTGTTTTTTTTTTTTCTGTCGGTGATTTTACTGTTGCTGTTTTTGTGGGTATTTAGGGAATCTTCATTGTGCTGTTATTATGGTTGTAAGTTGCTGAGGTGGGCCCACCTTTGTAACTGTTGTGGACAGAGCATTGGTGTAGAAAATATATGATTCCTTTTCCTTACAGATCTTCCCACGTAGAGAACCAGTCATTTGGATTTTATCGTATCTCTGTTTAAAGGGACGTAGTCAGTGGGACCAGATGAAATTGTAGTCCCCCATCCCCCCTCAAGTGTGTGTGTGGCCACCATCTGCGATCAGAGCCATTCATCACGTCGGCCTGTCCATGAGGTTCTGCTATGATCTGTAAATGTGCCATTGAGACTGTAAAAAGGGCAATTAACGTTGAACTGGAAAGACTCAGTGATTTGGATGGTCTCCGTTAGGCCTCAATCTAATCGTGACTTGGCCTAGTTAGGGCTGAATTAGCCCGACTCGCCTGTGGTGGAGGTGATTTTGGGTGTTGAACGGCCGAGTCCATTCCACTCCTCCTAGTCCCTTAAAACCATGATAAAACTTTTTGCGTGCCCCACCTGATGCTCATCACAAGAATCGAAACCGTTCACACGACCATCTTAACAGTATAATATTTTTGTATCTTGTTGATATATATATATATATATATATATATATGTGTGTGTGTGTGTGTGTGTGTGTGTGTGTCTGTGTGTGTGTGTGTGTGTGTGTGGAGGGGGGGGGGGACGGTATGTTACCTTATCATGAGGTCAAGTGCTGGCAGCATATTATTCATCATATGGTAAAAAATTTAAATAAACTGTTAGATTTTATAGGAAAACTGGATAAACAAAATGGTGAAATTGGTTATTAAAATACCTCTCCACCTCTATCTTTTCACACGTGTATTTTCTGCACAAAGCCTTGTATTAGAAACATACGTGCAGCCTACCGTCGTTTTTATTTTTTAGAAATCCATCCCATCCATCTGTTTTTCCATATTATTTTCAGACAAGAGACCAAAAATGAGCCGGATCCAAGACTCAAATGGGCCAAAAATGTGAGGATTGAACGTCCATAGTTGAAATATTCATGGGGCCACAGAAGTTGTAAATCGGGATAATATTTGTGTTTTCAGTTCATCTCAATAAGAATATTGCTATGAACGTTATAGATGCAATTAAAACATTACTTTGGACCAGGGAGGTTTCAATGGTAGGAATTTCCCTACCCACCTTTTCCTTTAATGCGGCCCACTTGAGTCTTAGATCCGACTCATTTTTGGCCCTATGTCCTAAAATGATCTCCAAAAACTAATGGACGAGGTGGATTTTTCACAAACACTACGGTTAGCCCTTATCAAATAGAGTGCAACCCTGACCACCCCAAAAATTTCTCAAGAAGCTCAATTCACACTGTTTCTATCCACTTCGAGCGCGGATTAGATAGTGACGGGTTGAGTAGCGAGACTCGCTACTGAAGTGATGTCAGTAAGTTTGGTGGGCCCCACCATGATGTATGTTTTGTATCCACACCTTTCATCCATTTGGAGAGATTATTTTAGGGCAATATGCAAAGAATGAGTTATATCCAAACCTCTAGTCGACCCCTAGCACAAAAACCAGTGGGGATAGTGACGCCTACCATTAAAAACTTCTAAAGGCCACAAAAGTTTTAGATCAAGCTGATATTTGTGTTTTCTCGTATTTCATGTCTGTTTTTAACTTTTGAACGGGTCGGATTTTAAATAAACATTATGGTAGGCCTTGGGATAGTTTCAATGGTGGGAATCACTCTCCCCACTGTTTTTCATGGTGGGATCCAATACAGCTTTTTATCTGCCTCATTCTTTGGCCCATGCCCTAAAATGATATCTCGAAATGGATGGATGGTGTGGATATAACACATACATCATAATGGGGCCCACAGAACTTGGTGACGTAACTTCACTAGCCCACTCACTACTCAACCCGTCAATATCTAATCCACGTACATCAACTTCCATATTAAAAGGTGTAATGGACTCCAACATGAAAGCGGATTGACTGGTGTACCAGGCATCAGCCATATAGCTAGTGTATTGACGTCAGCAAGTTATGTGAGTCCCATTATGAGGTATGTGTTATATCCAAACCATCCATCCATTTTGTGAGCTCCTCTTAAGGCTTGATCCAAAAAAAAAAAAACGTGGATATAACGCTCAATTGGACCACACTGCTAAAAGCAGTGGAATATTGAATGTCTACCATTGAAACCCTTTTAGGGTCACAAAAGTTTAGGATCAATATGAAATTTGTTTTTCCTCTTCATCCATGTATTTGTGACCTTATTAACAGATTGGATGGAAAATAAACGTTTTGATGGGCCTTACGAATTTTTTGACAATGAAAATCATTATATCCTCGCTGTTATTTTTGGTGTAGTCCATTTGAGTTTTGGATATGATTCATTTTTTATCTAATGGTCTAAAATGATCTTGAAAAATGGATGAATGATGTGGATATAATAAATACATCATTGTGGGGCCCATGTACTTGAACCGTTTGTACAACCCGGAGCTCAAGGAGCATCAGCGCTCGTCTTCGCATGACACGTATCTACACCAGCTATATAGCTGGTGTATGGTACACTAGCCAATCCACTTCCCTCCAATGCTAGCAGGACGCGGATTAGCTATGGACAAGTTACGTCACCAAGTTTAGTGGGACCCATCATGATGTATGTGTCATATAAATATCGTCCATTCACTTGGAGATATCAATTTAAGGCAGGGGACAAAGAATGAGTTAGATCCAAAGCTCAAATGGACCCACCAAAGAAAACAGTGGATAGAGTGATGCCCACCATTAAAAATTTCTAAGGGCCACAAAAGTTTTCGATCAAGCTAAAATTTGTGTTTTCCCTTCTTTCATGTATGTCCTAACTTATGAATAGGTTGGATCTCAGATAAACATCAGTGGACCTTAGGAAGGTTTAAACAGTGAGCGTAAGTCTTTTGTAGAAAATAAGAGAGAGAGAGAGAGAGAGAGAGAGGTGGAGGGATATTTTAATAACCGCTTTCACCGGTTTTGTTTCTCCAATTTCCCTGTAAAATCTTTCCATTTATTTAAAAAAATTTACCATCCAACGAATACGTGCCACCAGCACTCGATCTTATTGGAAGGTAACATGCGGTCAAGTGGACAGTACCTTTTTTATATGTGTGTGTGTGTAGATATATATGTGCCCTTACTCTTGCTCCGCTGGTAGACTCTCAAGAGTTTCAACACCTGGTCAAGGGTTCAAGTACCCATAGGTGGTGAAATCCCACTGCAGCGTGTGTGGGGTGTGTGTGTGTGTGTGAAAAACCGGTTACTTATTTATTCCAATGGTGCGGTCCACCTGCTAACCAAACCTACCTTTTTCGTGATACGTCATCTTCATGGTGACCCATGCATTTTCATACGGTATGTTGCCTGAAAATCTTGCAAGATATCATAAATTCTGGTACCTTAAGTTGTGGTACTTGTAGGTGATTAGTTCTCTTAGCCAAGTTGTATGGCCCGGCTTCGTCATGATTTCACATGTGCTAAAGTG
Organism: Magnolia kwangsiensis; assembly: GCA_037074715.1. Classification (NCBI taxonomy): domain Eukaryota; kingdom Viridiplantae; phylum Streptophyta; class Magnoliopsida; order Magnoliales; family Magnoliaceae; genus Magnolia; species Magnolia kwangsiensis. The sequence continues at coordinate 162,250,620 of CM073573.1, read as the reverse complement.
GCATGCGTGTCCAAGATTCATGCTAAAGTCGCATGCGTGTCCAAGATTCATGCCATCATCATTAGACCTGGGCATCGGGTCGAGTCGGACCAAGTTAGGGCTGACTTGACTTAATCCGGTTTTGAAATAGGCCTGACCTGAACTTGATCCAACTAGATACCGAATTCAGCATGCTTGACTCGATTCAAATCTGGTCTGGCCTGGACTGATCTAGGCCGAGTCTGATCCGGTCAGAAGTACCGAGTTGGGTCAAGTTGGCACTGAGTCAGATTGAGAGATGAGAGAGGGAGAGACCGAGAGAGTGGAGAGGAGGAAGAGGAGGGTAATAGTGGTGGGTGGTTGACGGGCTTGGAAGATGAGGAGAGAGAAAGAGAGAGAGAGAGAGAGAGAGAGAGAGAGAGAGAGAGAGGTCGGGCTTGGAAGATAAGGAGGATGAAGGAGGGAGGGAGGACTTGGAAGATGAGGAGAATGAGGGAGGGAGGGAGGGAGGGAGGGAGAGAGAGAGGTCGGGCTTAGAAGATGAGGAGGATAGGAGAGGGAGAGAGAGAGAGCTTGGGATCAGGTCGGGGTGTGGTGCGGTGGGTAGGGTTAGAGATGATAGAAAATAGGTTTATATATATATATATATATATATATATATATATATATATATATATATATATATATATATATATATATATATATATATATCCAAACCCAAGTTGAGTCAAGTTTCGGATCGAGTCGAGTCTAACTGGATTGAGTTTCGGGTCGAATTACTAGGTAACTCAAACTCGACTCAGTTCGAGTTCGGATTGGGCGAAGCCTACTTAGTTCGAACCGAATCACCCATTCGGATAGGGTCGAGTCGGATGAGTGGAGTTAGCCAGATCGAGTCATCCCGTGCCCACCTCTAATCATCATATGGCCAAAGACTCTATTAGTTATCCACCCATGACATGGGCTTCAATATGCAAAAATGATAGGTTAGAACAGCTAAATATATTGAGGTTGTGCCTTCAAAAACCAATGTTATTATACCTCGATTGTTTAGCATAATGTAATTTTCCTCTTACTTATTTATTATAGAACATGTTTATGTGGATTTGAAAGACATTGCTTCTTATGTTCTCGAGTACTTGAGATTGGACACAATGGTTTGGTAGCCAAGAGAGAATTGTTCATGATAATGTGTTCCTTATGAGAGGCTCTAATTGATCATGCTTTAGCGCTCATTATGAGACTTTTGCATAGCCATTAAAAGTAGGTGTAGAAGGATTTCTTCATCAGAGTCCTCGAAGTACGCATACTTCAACATGCAATCCACTTGATCTTCCCAAGACATGAATAGTACAACAAACATTACAAAGTAACAATTGTTGTTATAACAAAGAAGCGATTGCAATTGTTCCAGCATCGCATGATCTCAGGAAAATGCGCATTACTCCATTACAGGTTAAATTGAGGTGATCCTGGGCTCATGGAAGGACAATTCAACAAGCTTTCAAATGGTACTGGAAACCTCTCATTTGAAGATTATTTAACATTTTATAAATGAGCCCAAAATCCAGCTCATAAACAATTAAGTTATCTAAGCATAATCTTTTATAAAAAGATGAAGAACCATCCTCAAAAAGTGAGAAATTTTATATTTCTCATCTCCTTTTATTAGTTTCTTCTTAGGCAAACTTATCTAAGTAGAATCATTGAATAAAAAAGAAGAATCCCATCTTCTAAAAATGAAGTTTTTATATAAAAAATTATTTTCTTTCCTCTCATGTTATAACGCCATGACTCTCCGATGCTCGTGTATTGGATGTTCGTAAGTGTTATCGATAGAATTTTTTATTTATTATGTGCCCGCATGTGCACACACTTGCTTAAACTCAAGAAACCTAGGGATTTCTAGTGAACCTGATTTCGAAAAACCCAAAACTTATCCAATACAAAATAAATAAATAAAATATAGTAAGTCCTATTATAACTTGCCATAATAAGTAAATTTAAGAAAACATCTCATACTAAAATCTTAAGATGAAAAAGACACGCTACACCTAAAATGTAACGTCTTGGGTTTTCGCTATTTTGGATTTCCAAAAACACTTGAGATTTTTTACTATAATTAACTTATATTGTCACTTACTGACCTGTAACACCTTAAAAGTTGGGGGTCGTGCATACGCTCGACTCCCAAGTTCTCAGGTATCACTTATAACCAATTTTACTGTTTTGTGTTTAATCCAATTTAATGAGCAATATGGAATTAGTTAGAACATGAATCACAATCACATCTATTCTACTCAAAAGGAAGTAACTAAATATATACAAGTCTATAGGAATATCAAACGGGTCACACAAGGCGTCGCCCGATAAAATTATATAAAAAATGCCCAAAGGAAATGGTGCACTAGATCGCTACTCAATAACCCATAATCGACCCGCACAGTCTACGATGATCCGCCCAAAAGCTGGACTTAGTAAAGCTCCCCTTTCCTATCCATGCTCACACCGCTCGGCTCTTCGAGCTCCACCTCACCTACATCTAGTAAAGGGTCTAGTTGGTATTTTAAAACACTGTCCCAGAGTGGGAGTGAGTAGCTAACTCAGTGGTTATTATTAACCTTAAGTAACAACAAGCATCAATTATATGACAAATTTAATGAAAGACATACATTCACAAATTCCTAAATAGTTTTGTTAATGCATATGCATATATTATGATATGATGCATGACCTCATAATAATACTCCCTTAAGCGACTTCGTCTAACGATTGCGCATGACCAACACTTCCTCAATGCGACCTCAACTGTCGAGTCGCCAACCTAACTAGTGCGATGCGATCGTGACCGTGTTAGTCGAGTTTTTAATTAATTTCGTTCATCCAGTAGATTGGAAAAACTGGTACACGCTACGTATCATTGCCTTCAACTGGTTGCGAGACCAAAGCCCCTCAAAGTACTAGGCCAGGACCCCGCGATCCTTGATCTCATCGGGTTCTCCATCCCCGATTTCAAACACATAGAGAGTGTTGAGAATAGGGATCGCTTGCGGTCACTACGGGGAGGCTCATCACCCCAGCGTAAGCCGACAACTCGGACACAGTGTCTCATTCCACCATACGCGGCTCTCGAGTCAGTGGATCTGCTTCAGATAGTTATCAATAGGCTTCAGTAGTTGGGTGTTTCAAGTTCCATACAGGCGTGAGTAGACATGATTAACGAACATGGTTGGTCAGTAAGTGAACTAGACCGTGCGAGTTCAGGCGAGTACGTGATGGATGACATTGAGAATAAGCAACCCATGTAATCTAACTACTATCACACATACGCATCTGCCCAAATCCGTTGGTCTAGCCACAGGATTATCCTACCAACGGGACCATCCTCTCCCACCTCAGCTCCCTGACCAACTCAGGGATCCCTGACCAACTCAGGGATTTGATGACGTTTAAAAATATTTCAACAATTCATGATTTTTCTTCTAACCCAGTGAAGTCAAGCACTCACACATCAAACATAAAAACTTAAAATTTTTTACAATTGCAACTACTAACAATAATATGAAGTAAATGTGTATATGTGTTGTGTGAGGTTAACGAGAACAAGAATTATACATCATTCATAGGACAAACATACAACAAGGATTAATACAATCATGCATGCCATAGAAAGGTTATACTAGGATCGCATATAAGATGAACATACCATACCAAATCAAGCCTGATCATGTTGAAGAGTAAGTAACAACACTCAATCATATCATGAAATTTAGCAAAATCCTATATGGGATGAACATGTCACAGTAAAATTAAACTCAATCATGTTAAAGAATAAATAAACAACACTTAATCATTTCATGAAATTTAGGAAGACCTATTATGTAGGGTCTTAGCTAGGTTCTCTCTAAATTACTCAAATACATCATCCTAACATTCATTATCATTAAACTCATAGTAAAATTGATGCTAGGCCACCTAAGGATAATAGTCCGCATCTTGTGACGAATCGCTCGATCCACTGTGCCCGTAGGGTTATTATGTTAGAAAATTATTGTTGAAATACCTAAATAAGCATACAAGCTTGTAAGAATTGGAATGAATTTAATCCAAGACCTAAACCTACAAACATAACTACATACTTACCTTCAATCGTCGCCAAATCAACACCAATGAAGGACAATGTTGCTATAGAGGAGATAGAGGGTGAAGGTGCACAAACCCTCATGCTTTCAAGCTCTCCCTCTCTTTCTCCTCTTTTCTCCTCTTTCTCTTCTCCCTTTCTCCCTTTCTCTCTTCTAGGGTAAATTCGTATGGGGAGAGGGGTGCCCAAATAAAATCCTTATATAGTACCAGATTTGATGTAAATGGCCCCAAGGGCTAGGTTTTTACTATACTAGCTCTATAAGAGGGTCTTTCTAACCTCTAGGGCTCACTATGGGGCGTACGTATTGATATACACTATAGAATAGTTAGCCCTAACAATGATCTACGTATGGATATGATCGGTCCGCCATTTCGATGCGTCGATCAACAGATATGAATAGAAATCTGTTCAAAGTCACTGATAGTCGATTAGGGCCGTGGCTATACGGATATGAGCAGAAAAATATCCTTACTCCGCGTGTGAAGTTTAGTCGTAAACCAACGGTCCGAAATCCTCAACTTTGTATAAGAGTTGACAACTCAATTCACTTAAGTTACAGCTTCTTCCTTTAAGGTATTTGTACTTCTCATACACTCGTTCTTTGGCTCAAGTTGAGCGGTTATAGATAGTACCCAGGTCCGACTCCCGCGATGGACATCAAGCCCAGTAAGATGGACATTATTCTATAGTTTTGGAACTAGTGTCCCACTAAAAAGTGGTTTAGATCTTGTTCAAAAAATCAGGACACTTCTGAAATAAATTAGGTATTGAGATTTCTCATGGATAAAGATAGGGTTTGGATTAACTATGCTCATAGTGTGGCGTATTTTTAAGTAGTGAAAGTAGAGATTTGGTCATGTTTACTATAAATCATTGATTTTAGGTTAAAAGAGTAATAGGGTTAATTTGGTCTATTAGTTAAGATCCAGGCCTTATCTGACTTGGCTTCGGTTAGATCTTTAATTTAGTTATGATTGTCTTAATTAGTTAGCAATGGGTCGGTTAGATTTGGGCTCTACGTGAGTAAATCATGAGGCTAAAATTAATATTCAAGTAATCGAGCGAATTCGTTAACTTCCTAAGGTTGATTAATTGGACTTATACGGTTCTTTACTGGTATCACCCCTGTATAAACTAACATTGAGTGTTAATGGTCAGTAAGTGATAATATATTTTAAGAAAATTTAGAAATTCAAAATAGTGAAAATTCAGGACGTTACATGACCATTAACACTCGATGTTAACCTATATGTAGGTGGTACCAATAAAGAACTGTACAAATCTGATTAATCAACCGTAGGAATCTAATGATCCAGCCATTCACTTAAACACCAAGTTCAATCATGTGATTTGCTCATCTAGGACCCAAATTTAGTTGACCTATCACTGACTAATTAAGACAACCGTAACTAAATAAAGATCTACCTAAAGCCGAGACAACTAGGGTTCGGATCTTAATTAACAAATCAAACTGACCCAATATCATTTTAACCTAAAAATTAACGGTTTAGGGTGATTATATTCAAATCATTATTTTCACTAGTTGCAAATATGCCACACTATGACTTAGTTAATCCAAAACGTAATCATTGTGCATAAGAAATCTTGATACCAAATTCATTTTGAAAATACCCTAATTATCCAAACAAGTTCTATATTTGTAACGCCTCAAAAAAATCTGTACAGAGACTCGAGTACCAACTCGACCAGAAATCACGTACAATTAATTCCTTTAGAAAATAAACGTAAGTTAACTAGCGCTACGTTAGATTAGCTGTGAAATTAGCATTGATCGCTTTAAATACGTTCTGCAAGACCCAAAACTTGTACAATCAATGACACTATAATACCCTGAAATCTAGGATCAAACTCTAAACCCGTTTGCTCTCAGGAACCCTCTGAAACTCCGTATTGGATTTAAACTACGCGTCGAAAGTCCGATATCTACAATTTAAGACCGTTATAACCGCTTGGCTGGACTTGACAATCGTTTCGAAAATTAAGCCCAACCGATGTTCTGAGGCTATTTCATTGAGCCTGGACTGAAGAGAGTGAGAATAGGGTAAAGGTTTAGGAAATTAATTCCAAATCTGGCACGAGTCTTTGCGCGTTATTATTAAGCATTTTGACCATCAGAATTCAGCCAAATTTCACCCTCGGATCAGAAAAAAATTTTCTTTCATATCATGAGACTTGTAAACCTGATTTAGGTACGATGACTGCTGAACTGAAACTGGACCGCCACGTGCGATCTGGGAACTCTACCGGTCTGAAAACTTCGTGTGAGCAAGATCCAGTAGGCATAATCTTAAGTCCGACCGCGTTCGGCCAGGGGACCTCCCAAAACACTCTTTTAGATCGAAAAAGTCTCGATTTGGTTATAACTCAAGTATACTTTGTTTCTAAGTCTATTTAGGTTAGTTTTTAGCCTATATAAGGGCTTTAAACCCTCTCATATCTCTTCCATCCAAATTTTCTTGAAACCCTGAAAAGATAGAGAGAAAAAGTGAGAGATTGTGAGAGACTTTTTGAGAGGACTTCCTACTGTTTGCTCCATCTTTTGCACGTACCAAAGCAACGCATTCAAATCACTTTTTCGATGATTTTTAATGCACTTTTAGGTAAGAAAACCCTAACCACTTACTAATTTAGGGATTCCTTTGATTCAATAGCGAAGTAGCTTACGTATCTTGTGCATTAGGTCGCCGTTACGCCGTTGACGAAGCGTATACGTTCTATTCGAATCGATACATGTCTAAGGCGAAATGTGCAGATTTTATACGCTTTGATTGACTGATTTCAAAGCTTTCAATGTCGTTTAATAGTAGATTATCGATGAGCACACTGTTTGACACGTAGAACATGCTGTCCGTTTTCCATTTCGACTGCGTATGAAAAATATGAGATTTAGGGTATTTTAGTCATTTGTAGGAAATACTGTTTACGTCCATATTTTGTTGAAATATTTGTCATGGTTATTTGTCGTGTTAGGATACTAGGAATGCATGCATGATCTATTTGGCGAAGAGATTCGCCCTAATGCGCACTTAGAGTCGACATACGCTATATAGACTAAAGTGTATAGACTAAGTATATGTATAAATGTTTGTATTAGTATGTATTGAGTAAATGGTGTTGTGAATTAGTTTTGAGATTCAATTCTCAATTAATATGCAGATGTATATGATTTTCATCATGTTTGCCATATGAATTGATTTCCTTATATGTATGGAATATATGTGTTGGATTGATTTGCTTACTTTGTATGCTATAACATGTGTTAACATGCTTGTATTGTTGTATTTCATTTCTATTACTCTCATATGATTATTGATGTGGATTTACAAATACTTGGGGCTATGACCTAGTCCAAGCAGTCGATAATGGATTGAATTCGTGGTTGGCTTCTATTTGCCACGAAGGACGCGTCGATGAACGCGAGTCGTGTTTTGAGTTGGTGACAGTGGTTAGGTCACACGAAGTATTTTATGCACTTCATGTCCTCAGCTTAAGATGCGCTCGTACTAGTCGAGCCCGTCAAGTAACCCGACTGGCCATTGTATGTTCACCCTATATGAGTCATAACTGTTTGAACCTAGGGTACTGAACTTACCATTGAAAATCCTGTCAACCATGGTACCTTGATCCATAAAGACTCATGAGTCGGGCATGGTGGTAAGGGACACCGTGGTAGAGCTGTCGGCCTACGCTGGGGCCACGAACCTTTCCGTAGTGACCAGTAAGCACATTTGACTCGTGAGCCGATTATGGTGGTATGGGACACTACATTCGAGCTGTCGGCCTGCTCTGATTGGTGACGTGCCCTTTGTAGTGACCGCGAGCGTATTCTGAGTCTACGGGAGGTGACGACCCTTCCATAGCGACGAGAGTGCATTAGGCCTGTATTGATAAGGTGATGGGGGAACGGTGTAACGAGTGCGAGCAACAGCCCTGGTAGCCCTTGCAGCGACCTACAAATGTAACATTGTATGTGATTACTAGGAGTGACGACCCTAGACAGGATCTGTGTTGGGATTGATATAAGAAAGGTACCTTAGTTTTCCAATCCTGTTATATGAAAATGACTAATAACAACCCGTTAATCATTATCCATATCGCACTGCATGTGCCTGGAAGATGTGGAGCACTACGAAAAGAAAGCATGCCGCGGACGCAGATGGTGCCGCATGAGGGAGTATGTCGGTGAGGGCATCCATCATGTCATTTCATGCTTGCATTAACAACGGTACCTAGGGATGGTTGATTGTTTACTTTACTATTAACGCGTGATTGATTTGATAACATGCTAATCTTTGCTCTATTATTCCACTGAGTTGATCACTCACTCCCACGTTACGGGACGGTATTTGTAACACCACCAGACCCTGTCTTAGATGCAGGTGATGAGGCGATTCAGGACGCTGAGTCGGATTACTACGAGGATCAGGATGAGTTCTCGTATATGCAGTTCTCCGACGGCTTTGCGTAGGTGGCCTGGATCGGCGGGACATGCTAGTTGGACTATCACCTGACATTTATTTCTTATTTTATGACATGTATATGAGACTCAGTGATGTATTCATACTTTGGAGACAGTTTGAGATTATTTTGTTTTTGTACTGTGATATATATATTTTTCAATCTTCCGCTTGCGTTTTAACACTGGATCTGGAGTATGAATTGCAGTTTTGGTATAATCTTACTCATGTGAATGCTTTAACTCAGACAACATTGAATCATAATCATATTTGTTGCATAAGTGATGGTCTAGAACTCGGGAGTCGGGTTTATACACGACCCTTGATTTTTAGGGTGTTACAATATTGCTCATTAGTGGGCCACTAAACCCGATGTTATAGAAATATGTTCGTCTTAGTGGGCTTGACGTCTATCGAGGGACATCAAAGGTAAGAGCGCATCTCAAATCGTTCAACTTGGACTGACAAGGCTAGTGCTTAGGTTGTACGAAAAATTTATATAAAAATCTGAAACTTAAGTGAAACGAGTCTCTTTGTTCTTTCACAAAGTTGTACCTTTTAGACCGTCAATTCATGACAAAAGTCGCAGTGCCAACTAAAGACATTTTCCCACACATATTTGTATAGTCACGGCCCCAATTGATCATCAGTGACCATCAATCTAAGTTATGGCCTTCCCGTTTAATCGACATGTATGATCATAAGATGGTTGTATCCAAATATACATCTCCTATTGGGATACTTATTTCATAGCTTAAATTGACTCATACACCTCCTAGCAGTCTCATTAGTTATAAACAACCTCCTCCGGGGTTAATATAATGAATAAAGGGCCATTAGGGCCATTTGTGCAACATCTGGCACTATAAATACCATTTCATTTCATACCCCCTCTCCCCATACAAATTTTGTCTTAAAAAGAAAGAGAAAAAAAAATGAGAAAGGGAGAAGAGAAAGAGAAGAAATGAGAAGAGGGAGAGATTGGGGTGTAAGTGTTGATGCACCTCTGCCCTCTCATCCCCTTTCTAACCACCTCACCATAATCGAAGTCATCTTCGGAGCTTTTTCGATAATGATTAAATGTAAGTGTTGAATCACACTTATAATATAGGGTTTCAGTAGTTGTTTAACTTTAATCTTACAAGCTTGTATGTATATTTAGGTCTTTCAATGAGTTTTCATAAATCTCTAACCCTATGAGTTCAAAATCGGAGATTCCTTCTTAAAGGTGCGGACCATTATGCCTAGGTTTCCATTTATTGACCCTTGAGGGTATCAATTAATGATGTCTTGTAGTAAATGATTTATGAATATCTAGCATATCTATATTTTGAGTTTGATTGCAATATGGATGCTTCATGTTTGATAAAATGCCCAGGGGATTAAATGTGTTATTCTAATGATACACACATATTTGATTGAATGCTTGATTAGATGTGTTGATTTGTTGATGCTTATATGTTTAATTAAATACTCTAATGAATATATTATTCCATAGAGGCTCATATATTTGATAAAATGCTTATGTAATTAGATGAGCGTTCTATGTATGCTCTCATGTTTGATAAAATGCGTAGTTGATTAGATGAGCATTCTATGTATCCTCTCATGTTTGATAAACTGTCTATGTGGTTGTGTTATTGAATCTATATTAACGACATGATGAATTGCCAAGTTTATAGTGATGCTTAAGTTGCTTACAATGTTGGGTCAGTCGGTAAATCGCTCAAACCAAGGGGTGGTCCAAATCAATCAAATTAGTCCACTAACCAACTGATCGTGTATATTCACAATATATAATATGATCAAGTTAAATACAGGATACCCCGTTCTCAATGGATGAGTCCATTCATAACCGTTAGTACGATACGATCCCACTAAGACTCATGAGCCGGGCATGGTGGTATGGGACACCGTGTTCGAGCTGTCAGCCTATGCTGGAATGAAGAGCCTCCCTATAGTGACCAGTGAGCACTAATGGAGGTAATAGATCATTGTTCAAATGGCCCCCGTTAAATTACTCGGTCGATATTTTTATACCAAAGTACTATTCAAACGACTTGGGCGTGAATAGAATTGGGTGACGAGTCATTTCCTTTGTAGTGATTTGATTTTATGTGACAGGCTCATACCTTGGAACTGAGTGATCATAATCGATGTTTGGATGACGACTCATGCCGGGTTGATCCTTATACATTTAGGTATCATGATGTACCTTTGTAATCGTTAATTTGTGAGATAAACGGGTGACAACTAAATTTAGATCAAGGAACATTGGTGAGGAGTTACTACGTACCGCAACGAGCTACGTGATCCGGATAAGGCTAATGATATGACGTCGGCATCCTAGCTTCGTCAATATACTGGATGAATGGAACTTAATAATTACTCGGTTAATATATGCATTAATCGCATTGCATTAGATATGATGTGGCGATTTAGTATTGGAGTCACGTGATGTGGGAGTGTTGACATATGCGAAATAGGCATTAAAGTCACTTAGGATGGAGTGTTGTTCAGAAACAGTATGCATCCTGTCAAATCTTCATATGTATATTTAACAAGAGTATTTAGGAATTGTTTGATTTCTTGTTTTATCATTACCTGCACTAATTGGGTTTATAACATATTTAACTTAGAACTAATGGAACCACTAGGTTAGCTACTCACTCCCACTTGGGACGATGTTTTAAAAAACTAACCAGGCATTATTGTTAATACAGATTTTATCGAGGCCTTCGGCAGGTAGGCTTAGATCGGCTCGTACTTTCGTTATGATGCCTTAGGAGCGTCGGGCGACACTGGAATACTATGCACCTATTTAATCTTGTGCTTATATGTGTTGGAGTTCTAACTTAATGTGCTCTATATGTTCATTTTATGGATGTTCATTGAGGCTTATATAATCCTCATTTTGGGCGATCACCACTATTGAAATTATATTTTTTACTGTTAACGCTATATTTCTAATTTTTTTTATATCTACCTCGCTTTGTATCCGATAAATTGAATTACTCTACTCTGGTTGCTCGTGTATAAAATAAATATAAATCTAAATGAGGTTCACATGCGTTTTCATTTGATTAACACTTGGAAACTCAAGATCTGAGTTTATGTACTAGGGTGTCAATTTTTGGGATGTTATATAAAACTTGCTAAAATTAATAAGCTCTATTGTAAAACTATGATTTTGAACAGGAATGAGTCGTTTTCTTGCAAAATAGAATGACGTGACCCACTTCTAGGGGTTGATGAGCCCTAGATGTCCTGTTTCAATCAAAATTCATAGGTCTTGCATCCCATAATTCATCCTGATCAAAAGCTATGACTGATTTATGGTTCGCACATTAATGAATCCACTATACGAACTCCAATCATTTGAATCCCCAACTCGACAACCTCGACCGATCGATTAGGTGAGAATTCTGGAAAATACTCCAAATCGAGTTTCTAGGTCATAAGATTAATAAGCAATACACATTTGATTCGTCCCTCAAACCTTAAGGCATTGAAAAACCCTTATTTACACGACAAGTTATTGTTCTATAGGTTCCACCGACCTGAGCAGGGTAGAAAATAAAATATATATAAAAAATCATGTTCATTCGATCCAACCGATCGAATAATCGGTTCATCTCAGTTCAACCGATTGAACTATCGATTCCTATCGGTCTGACCGATAGAAGTCGTCATTTTAACTAAAAGGTTCCTATAGGCAATATACCCACGGATTACCGAACATACGATTTGCAAGCTATAAAAGCCTCATTCTTTCCTTCTGTTTCAAACCTTTAAAAACTCCCCTTCCTTAATCCTTTTAAGCCTAAGAGAGAGGGAGAGAGAGAGGGAGTGTGTGTGTGTGTGTGTGTGTGTGTGTGTGTGAGGAGTGTGGTCTGAGCTGATTTTCGTCGAAGCTCACCGGGTGGAGCTGCCTCGAGTCCCTCCAACCGGAGATTCTCAATGTGTGTGCTTGAGAAGCCCTTGTTTTGTTGGGTAAGCTATCCTCTAGCCCTTGTATATGTGCCTCCCTCGTTTTCCTTCAAATTTGAGGTTAGCTTGGCGGGGAATCTTCCTCGATTCTTTGAGTTTTGAAGTTCTAACATGTGAATGCTCATGCATGTCAAGTTTGAGGACTTTATCGGCCATTTGAAGTAACCTAGCTCCATTCAGCATTGGGTGAAGGGTGTTATTGCTTGAAAATTTAGAGTTGCGCAAAGTATAGTCGCAATCAAGTATCTATGTGAGTTCATCCCTAAATTTCTTATTAATTGAGGGTAAATTAGAAATTAACAAAGGGCAATGGAATTAAAACGCAATTGGTTGTTGGTATTAGGTTTATCCCAAATCGTGTGCGTTGGAGGGCCTGAATTCTAAAAAGCCTAACTTGTAAAGGCGAAGATCTACCCTCTAAGCTTTTCTTCAACATTCCGGTCTTGCAACAGTCTCAATGATTAATTCATGCTAATTAAGCCATGAACTATATGATAACCCTTGTAATCTATGTTATTTGCATTAACCCTAGGATTATTTGTTAAGAATCATGTGATAACTCTTATAACATATGTTACATGCGTTAATTTAGAATTATTCAATAGAATCCCAAATCTTAGGAATCCGTATTTGAACACACATAACATGCTTAGTTCCTTATATACGTTGATTCACACATGTGCACTTATTACCATGTCCCTAATCACTCGAATATATCCCTTTTTTTATATGATTCACATGAACTTGGACTATAATATAACTTAGTATAATTCACATGCGTAAGGTGTTAGAAGGTTTGGATTCACAAATCGCGACAAACTGAAACTCACGTGTGATATCCACAGGGACTTCGGGTGACTGTGGATTAACTCACATGACCCAAGCTGCCCTATTCGTAATTTATAAAATGGTAACACATATATGAGATTGCCCCTCGAGCTATTGACCACCTTGTGTTTGGATCAAATGAAATTGGTGGTGGACTTACCATCTTTGTGAATTATTGTGCCTTGCTGGCTTTGTTTGGGTGGAATCTCATTGTTGTGTCCTTTAAATAAACTTTGTGCCTTGTTGGCTTTTATTTTCGAGAAACTCTTTGTAAGAACTAAATATATAAAACTATGATGGTAAGGTTTACTCGTTAGATCAAGTTTAGCCACCAGTTGTAAAGGTTTTTGTATAAATGAATTGTTTGTGAGTTGGATTAATAATGGTTGAGCTAGCTAATCATGCATATATGGCACACAGACTTTACTAAGTGGCCGGCACAAGACACAAGGTTCCTCGAGTCACTATGGGTATACCAAAGAGAGTATTTTACCAAGTGACTCTTAGTTATTAGCACATGTTGTTGTATGGGTGTCCTTTTTGCATGGACTATATCGGGTGGCTAGTCACTATGGGTGTACCATAGTATACTTTACTAGGTGACTGGTTACTATGGGTGCACCATACTACACTGGGTGGCTAGTGTACTATAAGTCTCTTTTTCAACTAAATGTGCATTGTCAAACTAAAGGCATTTCATGCATTCATGTATCTAAACAAGATAAACTTGTGTGAACTATATAAGCGTTGGTGATTTCTCACTTGCGCTATGCTGATAACATGCTTAAGACTTATATGTTTAGAAACAAAATACTTAGCACTTATATGCATAGAGATTACATGCTAGAAATCATATGCCTAAGAACCATACGCCTAGGGATTATATACTTGGGACTATGAATTTGTATTAAACCTGTGTATAGCTAAATTTTCATAAGTATAATCTTGAATGTATTTCTTCACTATGTTAATGATTGACTCTTTACATTTAACATGTGCATATGATTCGGGACTAGGACTGGAGGGTGGTGTGCTCGGAAGCCCTACTAGATTTCTAGCTCTTTCCCTGTTAGTAAGTGTGCATCCCACTACAACGTGAGTGTTTAGGCGTGTGTGTGTGTGTGTGTGTGCGTGTGTGAAAAAAAAAAGTGTGCATCCTGTACATATTAGATATATTGTGGTCTATGTAGCCCCCATCTGGATAGACACTAATATTGAATTTGTACTTTTTTGGATATTAACTCTATATTATTTTGTTGGGAAAAGGTACTATACGCTCGACCGTATGTTACCTTTCATACGGTCGAGAGCTGGCAACACACAAGCAGTCGAATATTGAAAATTCTAACCCAACGGTAAGATTTTAGAGGATAAGTGAAGAAAAAAAAACTGATAAAACTGGTTATTAAAATATGACTCGGAGTATTTCCTGCAAAAGCCTTTAGCATGAAGTAGTGCACTAGAATCCTGGGTGGGGCATATCGTGGGATTTTTTGAGAAATCCACCCCGTCCATCCGTTTTTCCAAATCATGTAAGGGGTTGACCCTAAAATTGAACGAAATCCAAGTCTCAAGTTGATCGCATCACAGGAAACAGTGGGGATAATGATTTCAACCATTGAAATCATGTTAGGCCCTACATTGATATTTATTTGTCATCTAATCTATTCATAAGATCATACAGGCATGGATGAAGAGAAAAAACAAATATAAGCTTGATCCAAAACTTCCGTGGGCCCCAAGAATTTTTGTAACAGTAGATGTTCAATTCTATTGTTTCATGTGGTGTGGTCCATTTGAACATTTTATATGATTAATTTTTCGGCTCAAGCCCTAAAATCATATGGTAAAATGGATGGACAGAGTGGATCAGATACATAAATCATGGTGGACCTCACAATGTCTACTCATTACACTAAGGGCAGTGAGTTACTCCGCAATCCGCTTCCATCGAACAAGGGCGCGGATTAGATAATGACACGCTAAGTAGTGAGACTCACTACTGAAGTTACATCACCAAGTTCCTTGGGCCCCATTATAATGTGTGTTTTCTATCCACTCCTTCCATCCACTTGGAGAGATCATTTTAGGGCAATATCCAAAGAAGGAGTTAAATCCAAAGCTCCAGTGGAGCCCATCACAGAAAACAGTGGGACAGTGATGCCCACCATTAAAAATTCTAAATGCCACAAAAGTTTTAGATCAAGCTGATATTTGTGTTTTCCCTTCTTTCATGTCTTTTTTTAACTTTTGAATAGGTTGGATTGCAAATAAACATTATGGTGGGCCTTAGGATATTTTTAATTGTGGGAATCACTCTCCCCATTGTTTTGTGGTGGGGTCCACTACAGATTTTTATCTTCCTTATTCTTTGGCTCATGCCCTAAAACGATATCTCAAAATGGATGGACGGTGTGGATACAACACATACATCATAATGGGGCCTACAAAACTTAGTGACATCACGTTAGCAAAGGAATCGCTACTCAACCTGTCAATATCTAACCCGCGTCCATCAAACAAACCCGTTTCGGAAACGGATTGGCTACTCCCTGCCACTGGAAGCCAATTGTGTAGTGAGTGTGGATTGCGCACTTAGCATACTGAGTAAACTATGTGGGGTCCACTGTGATTTATTTATTATATCCACTTTGTCCATTCATTTTACCAAATAATTTCAGGGGTATAGCCTAAAAATGAAATATATAAAATGTTTAAATGGACCACACAATAGGAAATAGTTGAATTAAATGTCTACAATTGAAATTTCTTGGGGGCCACAGAAGTTTTGGATCAAGCTTATATTTGTTTTTCCCATTCATCTATGTCTGTATAATCTTATGAACAGGTTGGATGAAAATTAAACATCATTGTGGGGCCTAGTAAGGTTTCGACAGTGGAAATCATTATCTCTATTGCTTCCTGTGATATGGTCCACTTGATCTTTGGATATGCTTCAATTTTGGTCTCAACCCCTTAAATTATATGAAAAAATGAATGGACGGTGTGGATAGATCATATACATTCAAGGTGGGCCCAAGTAACTCAATACGCAATCCAATTTCCCTGGTCAGTGCTCTGTGGGCCCCACAATGATGTATGTGTTTCATTCATACCATCCATCTATTTTTCTAGATCATTTTCGGGTATGAGACCAAAAATAACGTATCTCCCAATCTCAAGTGGACCACATTATAGGAAATAGTGTTGATTGAACATCAACCATTAAAAACTTTTTGGATCCAAAATAGTTTTGGATCAAGATGATATTTAGTTTTTCACTTCATCTTGTCTGTATGACCTAATTAACAGATTGGATGTCAAATAAACAGTATAGTGGGCCTTAAGAGGATTTTAATGGTGGACATACAATCATTATTGTTTTCCTATGGGGTGGTCCACCTGAGATTTATATCCCTTTCATTTTTTGGATAAAGTCATAACATGATATGTAAAAATGAAAAAACAACATGAATGAAACACATACATCATGGTGGGGCCCATAAGTACCGACCATCACCACCCGGCTAGTGGCAGGGGAATAGACAATTCGTTTCCGCTCGTTCCGCAATGACGCAAAAGAAAGAGTACAAGGATTGCGTCCTACCCGGTAATCTATTCGGCAGGGCTCTGTAGGGCCCAACGTGATGTAATTGTTTAATCCACGTAGTTAAATGCTTTTCTCATATTATTTTAAGTTGTGATCTTAAAAATGAAGAAGGTCCACATCTCCAATGGACCACACCAAATGAAGCTGCAGTGATAATGACACCCACCGTTGAAACCTTTTTAAGGGCCACCGTAATGTTTTTTTACCATTCAACCTATTCAAAAGGTCATGTAGACATGGATGAAGTGAAAACACAAATATCAGATTGATCTGAAAATTTTTCCTCTCCTAAGAAGTTTTTAATGGTGGATTTTCAATCCCTAACTTGTGGTCCACTTGATCCTTGGACCTAACTCATTTTTTGGATCATAACTTAAAATTATATGAGAAAAATAGATGAACAGGGTGGATTTCTCAAAAAACCCCATGGTAAGTCCTATTTAGGTTTCTAGGGCAAGACCTTCATGCGAAGGCTTTTCATAGGAAATATACGTGAGAGAGAGAGTCGGTTTCACCGTTTTATTTCTCCACTCACCTATAAAATCTCACCATTCCTTTGAAACTTTCGCCATCCAACTACCAGCATAGTGCCAACTCTCGACCATATGGAGGTAACATAGGGTCAAGCATATAGTACATTTTCCCTTTTTTGTTATCTCCCATTATATTTTGATGTCATTGATTAAAAGTTACTTTAATTATTAATTAGGTTAAATATTAATCTAATTACATGAACACCTACAATCTGATCTTCTTGTATAACTATTCTCTAGCATGACAAAGCTTTCCACTGCAATGGCATTTCACTCTGTCAATGGAAATCAAGTGCATTATATATGTGTGTACGTAAAATTTTTTGAAAAAATAAAAAGGTGAGAAGAGAGAGAAAAAAAGAAAATCTTAAAATTTATTATTATTTTTTTAAAAAAAAAAAGAAAAAAGTAAAAAGAAGGAGAAGAACCCCAGAGGAGATACGGGGCATTTTTGTCGTTAAGAAAACAAAACGCCGCGCAAAGGTACTTTCATCTGTAAGAAAATTAATAATTAATAATAATATTTTTAAAAGGGAACTCTTGGGAAAAGGCCAAAAAAAACTCCTCCCTTAACCTTGGCAATTGAAACTTTGAAGCACATCTGCTGAGCGTTGGTAATTCAACATGCGTTCGGAGCTCTGCCCATATAGATGCCGGCACACGTGGCATCATAGAACACTTGTACAGTATCTAATCTTTCCATTTGGTTGGAAATAGTTCTTAGATCCTTCATCTGAAATTTCAAACAGTTTTAATCTTCAGGTGTGACACAATCTACAAAGTTAACTCATGGTTAAAATAACTTTCCTAGCCGTCCATCTGTCTTGTGCCATTTTAAATAACTGGTTCATAGACTAGCCTGATTGGTCACACGTTCTCCATATTATCACACGTGTCTGCATGTGGATGTGCAAACTCTCAGATTGGTCAGAAGATCAAAATAGGGTGTCCCACCTACTGAAAATCTCAGATTGGTCACACGTTCTCCATATTATCACACGTGTCTGCATGTGGATGTGGATACTCTTACATGCTTGTGAAAAGATGAAGATTTTACTACGTAGAGGTAGAGATGTTCAGATACAACGTTCCACGTGAACTTTCACGTACCACTTGTTCTTCCTGCCAACGTGTCAGTTGTGTAAAAAACCCAATCCACTCAAAAGGTGAGCTGTTTAAACACCTGGATGGCCGTTCATCTGGCTGGTAACACCATTGAAACAGATGGACAACCGATGGTCTATCTCATATGTACGAATATGTCTGCACGTACCCAATTAGTAGATTAATCTGATTTTTTCCGCATGTGGTCTTTATGGTGCGACCCACCTTTCCAATGGTTTTGATTTTCTTGTCAAATAACACGTTGCGGGGAAGTAACCGTTGAATGTGAAAGTTCTCATGCAATGTTGTACGTGAACATTTTTCCAGAAAATAATTTCAAAAATAAGTTCGTACTCTAAAAGGGTCATTACTCTTACCCGGTTGGTAGACTCCTAGAGTTTCAACACCGGGTCAAGCGTTCGGGTACCCATGGTGGTGAAATCCCACGGCGTGCGTGTGTGTGCGTGTGGCGTGAGTGTGCTGGGGTGTGTGTGCGTGTGTGAGAAAAAAAAACAAGAGTTGGTACTCTAAAATCAGGAGCAGAGATCTAACTTTTGGGTCCTGATGTCAAGTCCCATCCATGGATTAAAATGATGACATGGGTGTATGGAGCTATTTGCTTGCCCTTTGGTGATTAGATATGTACACCCACCCATTTGATAAATGCATCTATTTTGTTACAATTTAAAATACCGATTAGTATACATTTCCACATTGTACTAATGAAAATAGAGAATAAGGGTTTAATTATCAAAAGGGTGGATGCAACTTGTATTATTGTACCACCAAACATGGTTAAGAACAGGTGACTCGGCCTTAGCCATCGATGAGTCACGTGCAATGAGTATTTTCAAGGGAAATGGGTGGGGATTACGAGGGGAAAGATTAAGGATATACTTCCCACTATCCTCTCTTTATTTATATTAATAAAATAATTTGAGAAACGCCTGATAAATTACCCACTACCCAATACAATATACCTCAGCCCCAAATAGCTAAGTTAGCGCTGACTATACATTTAAGCAGCAAGCTTGAGAAGCTTGTAATCAAAAGATTTGTGGGATAATGTACTGTGTCAGCTCATATTAGGATGTCAGAGGAAAAAATACAAGCAAATTGGTACTTGAAAAAAATTTTAAAAATATAGAATTCAAAATTTAAGTAACCGATATTTGTAGTATTTCATATTTTCACTCTTTTATATTAAATTTTAAAATTTTTTATTATAATTAGTTTACATTGTCACTTACTGACCCTTAATGCTCGAAGTGAGCCTATACGCGTGCGGGTGGTACTAATAAAGAACTGTACAAATCTGATTAATTAACATTAAGAAGCCGATAAATCTGTTCAATCACTTAAACCTCAAGTCAAGCCTTATGATTTGTTTATATAGGGTCCAAATCTAGCCGATCTATCACTAGTTAATCAAGACAACCAAAATTAAATAAAAATTTACCGAAAGTCGAGACAACTAAGGGTCAGGTCTTAATTAACAAACCAAACTCCTTTATCTTAAGGACCAACGGTTTTAGACTATTAGGATCGAATTGTCGTTTCCGCTAATTATGAATAGGCTACACTATGAACTTAACTAATACAAACTTTAATTATCGGGCACAAGAAATCACGCTATCCAATTCACTCTATAAATGCCCCAATTTTCTAAACAATTTCTAAACCGCTCGTTAGTGGGCTACTAAACTCGAGACTATAAAAAGATGTTCTTCTTAGCGGGCTTGTCGTCCATCATATGACATCGAGCAGAGATTGCATTTTGAATCGCTCAACTTTGACTCATAAGGCCAGCGCATTAGATGTGAAAATATTTTTAAAATTAATCAAAACCTTAAGATAGTTGCTTGTATCGGGTCTTTACCAAAGTTGTGGCTTTTAAATCGTTAGATCGCGACCAAATTTAGAAAAATAACCTAAGTTCATACCCTGCACATATCTGTATAGTTGTGGCCCCGATCGACCATCCGTGATTGTCGAACTAACTTCTAGTCATACACATCAATCGACACATCCAAATGGCAAGCCGATTGTATACATCTGTAGATCATCATTAGGGTCAACTATTTTATGGTATATATCGATCTCTACTCTCCATAGTAGACCACAAAGGTTAGAAACATCATCCTATAAGGCTAGTATATTGAAAACCTAGGCTTTATGACCATTTGTATCATTTTTGGCTTTATAAATAGGGCATTTTGGGCCAACCCTTGCTCCCATTCGATTTTTTTCCTAGAGAATGAGAGAATGAGCGAATGAGAGAAAGAAGAATAGAAATAGTAAGTGAGGGGGAGATTGGTGTCTCCTTCACCGAATCCTTCAATCAAAACTATATCCTCAACCGTTCCCCTCCGCCGAATCCACCACACTCGCGATTGAGAGTTAAAAAAATGAAGCCTACTTTTCAACTTAGATTTTTAAAGATGAATAGTATAAATCTCACTTAATTCATTTGAATTTACTATAGGAATCATTTTTTTCCAAAACCCTAATCCTAGGAGCTCAAAAATTAAAAATTCTTTCTTAAGGTATAAACCATTATTCCTCGGTTGCCATTTATCGACCCTTGAGGGTCTTAGTTAATGATTTATTGTTGTAAATGGTATGGTGTTTGCTAACATATCCATATTTCAATTTTAATTGCAACATGTGTTATTACTTATTTATTAATGCTCACATATTCGACGAGATGCCTAAGTGATTGCATTGTGTCTATCGATGCTCACATGTTCAATGAAATACTTAATTGATTGTGTTATTAAATTAAGTTTCATAAGAAATCTCATTATGATTGCTTGATAAATTATTAGTCATTAGCGATGTTTAGAATTGCTTACGACGTTGGGTCAATCGGTAAATCGCCTGAACTAAGGGGTGGCCCGAGTTAGGCTGGCCACCCTAGGCTTATTCGATCGACCTAGGTTGAACCCAGACGACCGACAGTAGTCACACAACACATGATGCTTGCACCTAAGGCCAATTGCACTAAGGTTCTCACATGTTAATCAAATTATTCTTATATTCAATTAATCATGTATGTTCACGATGCATGACACGACCAATATCGAATTTATGATATCCCGTTTCCAAATGGATGAGCCCATTCAAGCAGGCTTAACTCAAACCTAAGTTTTCTTCTTTTTTTTTGGATGCACCTGAACACAAACCCAAGTTGCAGCCATAGTTTTAGCCATCTAGTAATGATCACTGGTTTAACTCTCACTGCAAGTTATGTAGACTTGACTAGGTCTTCTAGTAGACTCAACAAGTCTTACAGAGTTAGAATGGATTCACACCCAATACAAGTTTCCCAAAAAGTCTACTGAAAAATTCATCAAGTCGAGTTGACTCAACCATGTTTCAAGTCATGGCACCAACGTTTAGAATTAGGATTTTTAACCTATATACACCCAAGGTTTCATGGGAGCACCTAAATAGCTCCAATTTTTAAATACTTAATTTTTTACACCTAAAACATCTTTTTCAATGTTCTATGATGAAAATGCTCCTGGCCTTTTCTTTATTTTATCATTATTCTCTAGCTAACCCTTTTTCTACTAGTACGCTAGCAATCTTTCACACTTTTCAACTACTCTCCGACAATCTTTCGTGCTTAAAAATGAGTTCTTCTTTTTATTCTCTCCTCTCTGGCGTAAGGGACTTTCTAACTACCCTCTCCGGCAGAAACTCCTTGATCCATGACTATTACAACCCCAATCCATATATGATGGATGGCCACCGTTGAAGCTAGGATCTATATGATGGACAATCCACATCAAAGGTGGGCTTCACATGATGGGTGGTAGATATTAAAGGTGGGCCGACATGAAGGAAAATAACATTGACAATGGGCCCCACATAATGGATGGTCCACATCAAAAGTCGGACCCTAATGACTAATGGCCCACATCCAAGGTGTCCCCCACATTGAAGGTGCGGCCCACACAATGGATGGTCCATGTCAAAGGTATGCTCCACATAATGGGCAGTGTATATTGAAGGTGGGCCCCACATGAGGATAGTTCACATCGAAGTTCAACCCTTAATGATAAATGACACACTCTAATGCAAGCCCCATGCATGTAATGGATGGTCCACCTTGAAGTTGGGCCCTACATGATAGATGGTCCCTATTAAAGGTTGTAACACTAATGGACTATCCATTATTGACACTACATGGAACATCCATTATATGGGTCCTACCTTGATGTGGGTCATCCATCATGTGGGGCCCACCATCAATGTTATTGTCCATCATGTAGATCTCACCTTCAATATCCACCGCCCATCATGTGGAGCCAACCTTTGATGTGGATTGTCCATCATGTGAATCTCACCTTCAATGTGGGTTATCCATCATGCTTGGATCAGGGTTCTAATACTACATGAATAGGAGTTTTAACACTTAATGAATCATAGTTATAACACTATATGGACTGGGGTTCTAGCACTATATGAATCGTGGTTATAACACTGCATGAATAGTGGTTATAACACTATGTTGATCATGATTCTAACACTATATGGATAGTGATTGTAACATTGCATGGATCATGGTTCTAACAATTGCATTGATCGTGGTTCTAGCACTGCATGGATAGTGGTATTCGAGAATCATGTGATTGCACAAAAATCATCATAACTCCCTCGTTATAAGTTAGATTAGGGTGGTTTTTGGCTCGTTGGAAAGATAATTGGACAAACTTTCAAATGGGATTAGAATCATCTCATTTGCACATCATTTGGACTTTTAGCACTAGGACTAAAATGCATCATAGCATTCGTGTTCATTTCCACCATCGTGCGATCCCACGAAAATTATCATAACTCCCTTATTAGAAGTCGAACAGGGTGATCTTAAGCCCATTGGAAAGATAATTCGATGAGCTTTCATATGGGACTAGAACCATTTCATTTAAACACCACTTGACCTTTCAAAACTAGCCCCAAACTCCATAATAGCTTTCATGTTCCTTTTCAGCATCGCACGATCCCACAAAAATGGTCATAACTCCTTCGTTACAAATTGGATCAGGACAATATTGAGCTTGTTGAAAAGATAATTCTACAATCTTCAAATATGATTCAAATCATCTCATTTGAATGTCATTTGATCTTTTAAAAGTAGACTCAAAGTATAACTCTTAATAAAATAACCATCTAAGCCTAATCTTTTGAAGAAAGAAGAACTCATCTCTAAAAGTGAATTTTGCTATCTCTTTTCTTTTTCTATCCATATCTTAGCAAAATATCTATGTAAGTGAAATGCTTTCATACGCACTGTGGGCTTATCGGACATCTGTACGGTCTGCTATAGGCACAACTCCTTACAAACTCGTGTACAAAATGGAAGCGGTGCTGCCAGTCGAAATCAAAATCTCATCAGTCCGAATACTACTGGAAAGTGAAGTTGATGAAGGCGAGTAACAACAAATGAGATATGATCAACTGCATCTCACAGATGAAAAGCACATGCGTGTGTTGAGCCACTCCCAATGTTATCAAAGAAGAATCGCACGAGCCTTTAACAAGAGGGTCCAGAAGAGAAGCTTCAAAGTTAGTAACATGGTCATGATGCGTATCTTACCACCACACTTGTCAGATCCCAAAGGAAAGTTTGAACTCTTGTGGGACAGACCGCTGATCATTCGAGAGGTATTTTCAGGAGGTGCCCTCCAACTATCCAACCTGAGAGAAGAGGATCTTCCCGAGCCCATCAACGCCAACAACGTAAAAATCTACTACGGGTAACCGCACCTAACCTTGTCAATAATTAGAATCACAAAGCAGAAATCAACAACAAATAAAAAAGCACCCATCATCTCTCCCACATTAAAAAAAAAAAAAAAAGAAAACAAACAAGAAGAAGAAGAAAAAAAGAGAAATTTCGAAAGAAGACAAAAGAGGAAAAGAAAATAAGGTTATCCTAAATAATCTGACCAAAATAAAACAGCTTACGATTGTGATCAAAGATAAGGAAAGGAATGTAACCAATCGACTAGCTATGAAGGAAACCTCTCCGTCTATCCCGGCACTTCAAAAAAATAAAAAATAAATAAAAAGAGAAAGAAACATGCCTAAGCAAAAGAGCGAGTTGAAAACCCGAAAGGGTGACTCG
This sequence comes from Magnolia kwangsiensis, assembly GCA_037074715.1. NCBI lineage: Eukaryota > Viridiplantae > Streptophyta > Magnoliopsida > Magnoliales > Magnoliaceae > Magnolia > Magnolia kwangsiensis. The sequence goes on along the minus strand of CM073573.1, from coordinate 162,225,818 downwards.
AGTAAAAACAGTGGGCATGTAGCGGACTTGGTGAAAACCCGAAAGCGCGCCAAGGGTAAAAAAATCACAAGCTGCCAGGGGCAGGCAAGAACAAAAATTTGGGACATAGTGAAAATTCGAAAGGATGCTATGGGTAAAAATGACAGAAAAGTCAGTCATGGTGAAAACCTGAAATGGCACTATGGGTAAAAAAGCAAGAAATAAAAAAATAAAAGTGCAGATGCAGAGGAAGCCGAGGCAACGAGCAAGAGTGAAGAGATGCAAGGAAAAGACAAACCCTGGATCAGTATTCTGTCAAACTCTGCCCAAGTCTAAGGGGCACGATCCCAATGCGCACTCTCAGGGAACGAAGATCTCCAATACACAACTCAGACTACTGAACACAACGTGGGCTGAGCCAAATATTCTGATCCCAATCATCCAAAGCACGAATTCGAACATGAGCAAACACTAACAAATTGGACATAAATAAAAATTTTCATTCCTTTCAAACACCTTTTGTATACAAGTACATTGTTTTCCTTTCTTTACAAAAAATAAAAAATACATATGCACAAGATAAGTAGCTAGCAAGTCAGGGATCACCAGGTAAGCCTCCATCCTATCTCTCATACATCGACAACCTTTACCTAAGTGTCTCCACCTCCATGCGCAAGTAGAAGACCTCATCCCTCTCCAGACAGCGCGACGCAATCATACTCTCATCATATTGCCGCCCCACCACCAGACAACAGGCCATTTCCTCACAAGCATGACGGAGGACGGCAAGCTCGTAGATGAGATGGCCATGAGTAGTAAGAAAAAATGATGAGTTGATGAAGGATCTTTCCTCGAATGCCTCGAAGGAGTCATCGACCCCTAACGAGGACGGAGCAGCATCCCCGACAACATCCCAATCATCCGCGTCATCAGCCAAATGCCAACAGGGAAACTAACGGTAAACCGACTGCTTCGCCACCCACCGCCAGTATCGCACCGTCGCTAGAGGAGGAGCCCAGGACTCAATCTTCAAAGCCGCTGCATCTAAGCAACCCTGCCACAAAGTCCAAACTTGCGAAAGAAGAGCCATCATGCACAAAGGAAGAGGAGCATGCCCAAACCCCAAGAAGGCAAAGTCAGGAATATCCTGCCAAAAGCCGAACTGCCGAAGATACCGCACATGATGGTAAGAGCAGTACCCTCGGAAGCCCAATAGCAACAGAGGAGTACAAGTTGCACTACAAATCAACGGCATATGGCAAAGTCACAGAGCTTCCCAGCTAACTTCCCATCCCCAGAGCTGAGAAAACATGCGACAGTGGAGTGCCTCCGTAGCCTCTACGCCGAGAGGGAGGCCGTCGAGCAACAAGGATAGTACGTCACTGCAAAGGGAATCCGACCACGAGAGAAGAGGGGTCATGTACAAGTGATCCCATAACCATACTTAAGGAGGAGCATGACCCAAATGTGAGGCGCAAGCAAACAAAAGAGCGAAAAAAAAGAAAAAGGGGACAGAGCAAAAGGTACCTGAAGGAACGAGCAGTAACCTTTGAGGATGCGAGTTTGTCTGAGTGAACACTCGGACAAACCTAAAAACAGCTCCACCAACACTACAGAGACGATGCTCCGACGCGCCAGGACGTAGCGAAATGCATCAAACAAGACTGCTAAGGAAAACCGTTGTCACTCAGAAAATAACAGCTTCGCCAGGATACAAAAGATTAGTGCATTCAAGCACTGAAGCTGGCGGTCAGATCCCGGGCCCCCTCGAGCAGTCAAACACCGATCATATAATAGCTCTAGGAAAAACTCATCAGCTTTGCTCTCCACAGTGGGAAAAGCATCCAAAAATTCGAACCATAAAGTCAGAAGAGCGAACTGGCTGGGATGAAGGGATGCACGACTTTTGAGTAAAAGAGAGTCTGAACAAGCGAGCAAACTCCTCTAAAGAAGGACCCAACTCCAAGTCATTAAAAGATAACAGGTTCAGCGTTGGAACCTAATCATAAGATGTCACACTCAACAGCTGCCAATCCAGGCGAACTCAATGAAAGTGGAGGACCTCTCTGAAGCCCAAGGAGTCCAACTCAAAGACCTCGGAGGCTCGATCCAGATGCGTAATCTCTTGTAGCATGTACTGCATGGTTGCAAGTGACAAGTACGAACAGGCACGCCCTCAACAATTTGGAGGCCCGAGTTAACTGGCGAATCATCAAAAATAGGCATGCCCTTGTCCAACAGATCAATCTCATGATGCCAGAAGAAGCCTGACTCACCCATCACCTCGCAAAGCGTGTCATGAAAAGTGGCAACGAATGGGCCAGAACCGCCAACGAACTCCACTTCAGGGGCTGTCTAGAAAGTACATGCCTTAGGAGCTGCGACACTCGAGCTACTCCAATAACTGACAAGACCGACACCCCGATCCCCGATAGTAGCTACACCTCCCATCACCACCTCAAAATTCACACTGAATATCTGACCCAAGCCGTCAATAAAGGGCCTGTCACCCGTCGGATCCAAACCGCCCATCAAACCCAGTCTATCAAGATAGGGCCCACCATCCATCCTGACCCCATCCATCCCATCTGAACCGTCTAAAACAATCAACTCACCATCTCCACCATCCAAACAGATCCCATCAAGATCTGGCCCGCCTACCATCATCATGTCATCATCCATACCATCCAAGGGCCCATCATCCCTCCCGAGAACAACTCATCCAATGGTCCACCAAGTGTGGAGCCATCCAACCCATCCATCCCTCCCAAGAACAACTCATCCAATGGCCCACCAAGCATGGAGCCATCCAACCCATCAAAATCCAAGCCACCCAAACCTCCCTCCAAGACCACATCTTTACCATCCATGGTGGTAGGAGTCATGTCATAAATGGCATTGACTTCTTCAAGGGGCCCTACCAACCCACCATTACTACCCATCAAGCCATCATCAACACCCATAAATGAGTCCTCACCCATAAATCCATCCCAAGCCAATAAAGGAGACATGTCTTCAAGAGGACCCACCACCTCATCATTATGGGGCCCATTAGCATCACCTCCAAGGCCAGCCATAGCAAGAGACAAAAATAAAAATGACAAGGGGAAGAATAAGACAAAGAGGGGACAAAAAGGAGAAAAAGAAGGCAAAAGGAATGATTAGGGCATCAGAAAAAGAGGAGAATAACAGGGAGAGTTACTGTGGACGGACGGAGAAGATAAACCTTTGCTGGAACAAAGGATGAGCAGAGGTGATAGTCAGATTACCGCCCGTTGTAATCTAAGTACCATCCGCATGCTGGCTCTGTGTCTGCTGACTGACGGAGCCAGAACGGCTCGAAAATGTTAACGGGCGATAGTCGAACTACCACCCAGGCCCACTTTTCACTGAAATTAAGGATGGGGCCTACATGGGAAGCCCTGGAGTTCGAATCATCCACTGTTAGCTCAATCAGGTCCACGGAAAGGCTTAAAAAGCAATCAGAAAGGTAACATCGGGCAAAGAAAATCTAATATATACGGAAGATTGTACAGCAGATGACACATGATCACATGATACAACAAGACTAATTATCATCAGGTACATAATCGTTTGTGTCTTTCAGATGAATATGAGGCCCCAAGAGGCCCCCTCTGATGAAACGCACACCGCCACCTGGAGCATAGGCGTTCTGAAGGATCGGACCAATTTCGTACTGCTCGCACCAAGAGTTGTACTCTCTTCCCGGATCAACGAACGCGCTAGCCTAAAAGCCCTGTAAAGCAGCAATCAATTCCCGTTCAGGCACTATCCTCCAATTTGACGGACTGGATGATGGGATGAATGGAACCAAATGGCTGCCTGTCAACTGGCAAAAGAGTCTCTCACCCAGGTACCACTTCGTCACTCGAGGATCTTCCAAAATATGACGTCGACATGAGGCCCGGTAAGCCTCATGGGTCGCAAGAGTGAGAGCAGTGTTCGACTGAAGACACGGCCTGATGTGGAATTGCAAGAGATGAGAAAATCATATATGAAGGGCGAACGAAAAGACAAACAACAAAGGGCAGTCACTCACGTCATCAGGGATAAGGGCGTTGACGTTTGACCTCCACACGAGATCAGAAAACAAGCACATACGACTACGGTTATCCTTATACCACAACATCATGCGTGGAAAAGAAGGCGTCTGGTCAGTCAAAGCAGGGGTCAAATGAGGAAAGCGATCAAAGAAGTGGACCTTTGTAAAAGTCACAATCAGGAGTCACATTGATCAACCAAGGGAATGATATGAAGAAAGCGGATTCGGCACGCACCTCAATAACCTGGCAAAAGCCAGTCAAAAGACCTATTGCTGCAGCGACTAGCCTTATCTAACCCATCGTACAAATGGGCAAGAAGGGCCGCATTCCAAATGTACGGAGTAGAAAAGGTGATGTCTGCCATGAGTGATAACAGACGGGAACTCACCAGCTCGTTCCCGTGGCAGAATATCATAATTCCCATGGTGTTCAAAATCAAGGTGTGGGCCTTCACAATGGCCTCGGCCTCAGTCTCCGAAATGCGTCGAGTAAAGTTTGCGGATAACCAGAGCAACTTAAACCATGGATGCGAAAAATCTGTGGGATCCGGCATCATCCCTAACAAGCTCATCCAGTCATCGTGTAACACCCCGTACCTTTCAGTACTTGGGTATTACCATATAACCTAACTCAATATGAACACTAACCTAGCTTACCTAAACAGTCACCCTCAATCCATCCATCTTAACCATTTGACTTTGACTATGACAATAAGACCTTTAGGTGTTTAGTTCAATCCACCCTAAATCCCTAATGATCTTTCAACCATCTAATTTTGGACTATGACCATGCATTACACAATCATACGAATTGAGATCGATCTGTCCATTTAACCACCTCAACACGAGTACATTGACCCTATACTTTATAAATAAATAAATAATCCTATTTTTAGAACCTTGATCGTGAAGGTATTTCAGCGTATGCCTACTTAGTATAAATAAATCATACAAATTAAGTTTAAAGATCAAAGTCACGAGATCCACCGTTCATCGTGCCCATCACACCCTACTGTCAAATTATCCCTTAATCATGCGACTTCCATCCGATTATGAGGATAACCCTTAAGGATCCATTTAGATTAGACTAGAAGCCCTGAGAACCATTGATGGTCAGACTTAAATCCGATCTGGCCATTTAATCGGTGAGAATCCACAATCAAACACCAAAGCCTAAAAGTATAGCCCATCTGAACCTTTGATCCCCCGTCCTCGTTAACCTTGCTAAACAAATGGGTGGATTGGATTTACTAAAATACCTCTGTGGGCCCCACAAGTACCTTATTGGACATGAAAATGTTAAGTTGTAGGGCCATCCAAATGTTAGAATAGCCTTATTCTTGGGACTCATGGCCTTACAGGAACCTATGGATTGAATGGTCAGACCAGATCAGATTTGAAACCCATCAGATTGCTTGATCGCATGGAATTGTCAACTAGACACACAAATTCTGAAGTATGGCCCACCTAGATCTTTGGATATGTCTGGTCTTTGATTAAAGGCCTTTAGTGGGGCCTATAAAGGGAATGGACGGCATAGATCTGTCAAAAGAGTCACGATGGACCCCACCTTAAAGAGCGTTTGCACAACATACACATGCACTCGCTGTGCAGGGATCCGGAGAGGCCGGTCAAAGTGGGTTGACCCGCACATTCGTTAAATAGAGAAGATTCTCTCTCTCCTTCCCGCCAGTGTCCATTTCAAACGAACGTCTGTGTGACGTTGATGACCCACCGTGACCACCCATTAGGATGATCGAAACCATCCATCTTATGCGGAGCGTGACTCTAATGAAAACCCAACTGTTGTATCTGTTTTTCCTATACTTTTGGTCACACGATCCTTGGTGCAAACAAGTCATACAAACACACCATTTCCAAATATGGAAACCGTCTTGCCGATGTCACACTGGCGATCCGCGTGGGAGGTGTTTGGCATGATCTAGAACGTCCATTTGGTGAAATATCAGCCGTCCGACAACCCTCTGCGTGGTTTAGAGTTCCTCTATATACCAGGAAAACAAAAACGGCTGGTTTTGGCCCAAATCGCTATTTTGATAATGGTTTCCACCAGATTAAATCTGGGGTGCTCATTGACGATCCTTCGGTTTAGGATAGCTAGAGAGACCCCATATATAGCTACATATCAAGCGTATTAGGGCTCCTCATAGCCAGAAAGAGAAAAGAAGTCATTTCCTTCCATTAGCAAACCCACCTACCAAAGCTTCTCCAAGCTTTGAAAGTGCTTATCTGGAAGCTTTCTAGGACCCATAGGAATCATTTTTAGGGAGCGGATTTGAGGTGGAAGCAAGGTTCCCAAATCTACCATTGATGCTCCTCCTCCTTCCTCGTCGACAGACAACTACCGTCCAAGCCGCTCCTTTGGTCTGGTCGTGCGGAGAGTAAAAATGGGAGAGAAATGGAGAAAGAAGGTAAGAAGGGAGAAGAGGAGGGCCAGTGCGGCTACACCATGGCGGTACTCCACCGCACTGAGCCGCTGCCCGACTCGGTTGGGTCATAACTGGGCCAAGCCCAGTGTTGTTGTCAGACTTCAAGAGAGAGTAGGAGAAAGAGAAGATAGAAAATGGAAGAAAGAAGAAGGAGAGGGAGAGGCACTACTATTGCACCGCACCTAACCGAGTCAATGCGTTCAAGTCGTGTTAGATCGGTCGTCCAGTGGTTCTGTTGGACCTGTAGTAGGTGAAACAAAGGAGAAACAACAAGTGAAAGAAGAAGTAGAGAGAGAAGGAGAGAAAGAAAGGGAGAAAGGAGGAAGAGAAGAGAAAAACTAGAGAAGGAGAGAGCTTAGGATTGAGAGAGGGAGAGCTGACTCGCTGCCAAATCAGCTGGCTCAAGTTAGAGGCCTGATGGATGCTTTAGCAGGATAGAAAGGAAGGAGAGAAGCAAAAAAATGGTGAGAGGAAAGAGAGAAAAGAAGAAGAGGAAGATAGAGAAAGAAATCGAGTCAACTCGGTTTCAAAACGAGTCAACTCACTGAGTCAGGGCTAACCCAAATCCCATGCCATTCAGGGACCATGCTCGGTCAGCAGACCTACTACGTTGGGGCTCCTAATCCCGATCCTAGTGTTATGCATCGTCATTAGGTAACATTTCCAACCGAATCCAAATCAGTTGAGTCGACTCAATGAGTCAATGTTTTCTTTCTAAGACTAAACAGGTCTCATTGCATTAATATTATTGCCACACTCTTATTATTAGGATTTGCTAACGTCATATATGATTAGCCATTAGCGAATAATTTATACTAGGACTAGATATTATAAATGAAATTACAATTAGTAAACGGTTGTATTTTACTTACCGTTCTTAAATATTATCATGATAGTAGATCATAATATTAATTAACATCATAATGATTATTATTAACATGTTACACTAATATTAGTTATTATGAATAAAACTACCATTAATGTTATTAGCATGGTATCCATCACTTGAAAATATTAACTTTAATAATGGGTTATACCATTTTATTACAACTGTAATGATAATCATTATCATGGTCACGAATATTAGCTATGTTATTAACGTTAAATTATAACCAACCGTATTATTATTATATTGTATTTAAGATGCACTTACATCATAGTTCTACTAGTAAAACTAAACCCTAGGATGAAAATCCTAAGTCTACGCTAAAATTCTAAAGATAAAATAATTAAAACCCTAGGCTATGATCTTAAACCCTACGTAATTATGGGACTTGAATCTAATCCTACAAGTTCCTGATTCATGGTAGAATTTAATTTTAAAAGAATGCGCTTCCTAATAACATCAGTTGGCGATTCAAGATATAAGGTGATAATTCTTCCCCTTGAGCTTTTCATTTTCCCATTAGCTTAAGTTATAGTTTTTATTTTAATTTATAATTGATATCTCCATTCTATAACCACATGTGTTAATTTTTAAAATTGAGTTGCTACATCACATGCTTAATGTTTATCCTGTGTATTTAATTCATGCTATTAGATTACTTGTGGATTGCTTATGGGATTTAAACTGGTACATTAGTGGGAAACCCCCACTTATAAATGTACACCCACACTTAGGATATAAATCGATTGATGACGATTACAATGGACCTTCGATCTAGTGGTTATTGAGTGATGGTCTATATGGATCATTGATGCCATCCAGGGTTGTTGTGTCTAAATGATTTTTAAGGATGGTTTTTTATCGCATAGTTTTGATACTTGCCCTATGTAGCTTATTTGATATTCGTCATATGTGGTTTGTTTTGATAGTGGCCATACGTGGCTTTATTTGGTATTTTTCCTATTTGGATTCGATGTTTCATTTTTTGTAACCATGCGATGGTAAGCCTCATAAACTACATATGATTGGCCACTAGTCGATTGCGTTCCATTAAACATCCTAAGGCGATAGCCTCATGAGCCAGGGATGGTGGAATGGGACATTATGCTTGAATTGTTGACCTACGCTAGGCTCTGAGCTCCCCGTAGTGACCTTTGAGCTTATTAACCTGCTGGCTGTAAACAGATTAATAATGGTTGGGCTAATCATGCATTCATAGCATTCGGACGATGACGAGTGGCTAATTCTGGATGCTATAGCACGTGCCTAATAGGATTTAGTTGGGGTATCGTTTCGCTAGCTTCCAGACCATCGACTATCGACTCACTTTTGGTGAGTTTGGCACTACGCATGTACATGTACTTTCGCTGGTGACCGGCCACATTGCATGTGTTTTGCCCAACAGCCAACTAGATGAGCATTCCCAATTGATGTGCACTCATACATTTATACATTTAATAAGACTACATCATGTATTATTTTGTATGCCTGGTATGTTTTTTTTAACTATGCTTACCTAATGCGGGAATGTGTAATCTTGAGGAGAATTCACACTGAGTTAGTCACTCATCCATCAAATATATAACTGTACAGGTAGCACAGGTAGTTTAAGTGATTTTCAAGTTCAAATTGATGAGGAGCCGGGTACAAGTGCCAGGGATGCACGACCGTATTACTAAAAGGAGTTGCACGATCTTGCAGCTTATATTTACATTCTTCTATTATGTGAATTCTTGTATTTGTTATATTGAGACATTGGTTTCTATAAGTCATTATGGGTAACCTTTTATACGTTTTAAACGTAAATGAAAATTTTCATTATGTATGATTTGTCCATCTTATGCTCATCTGCTTAATCTAATAGTCAAAAAAAGGTATACTCAAATTTAGTCATCCTTTAAGGTTAACACTCAGGTTTTTAGGATACGGGTCATATACTCGGGTCTTTAAAACATGGGGCGTTACACATCGGCAAAAGGGATCGGAAGGTCCTCCTCTAAAGGGATGGATACTCCCTTGTACCAGAGGCCCAGTTGCATATAAATATCGTAAGGGGTGACCCCCCATTCTCCAATGGGCAGATGAAAGGTGTGGGTCTCAGCGCGCCACCGCTCGGTCAGCATGGACAATAAAGACATATTCGTCTTTCTAAACAAATCCTAAACAGGATAGACAAAGGAGTGCGCTCCAACACCTCAAAGAACAAAGGCTGGGGATCCTTGAACCAATCCAGCCAGTGGGTTCAAACCCCATGCCCCCTTAAGATCGCAGGAGCACTTCCCTCACAGGCCACATCAAATAAGTGTCAACCCTCCTAAGGCACGTAGCATGGATCAGAAGAGCGGTGAGAAGGACCAACTTCGTTGAGACCACGGCGAGGCATGTTGCATGAGCAGAATATTTACAGGTAAGTATCCTTCTCACTAAAAGGCCCATCATTAAAAGCCCAATCGAAGGCCTATCATTCAAAAGCCCAATCGAAGGCCCATTGTTCAAAGCCCATTCAAAATCCCAATTAAAGGCCCATTGATTCAAAGCTCATTTAAAAGCCCGATCAAAGGCCCATCATTCAAGGCCCACAAATCCAAAGCCCACCTTAAAAATCCAAAAGTCAAAGCCCATTGTTGAAGGCCCATGTCCCCAAGCCCATTGTCTTAGGCCCACATATCCAAGACAAGGCCCACATCATAAGTCCAAACCTCAAGGCCCATTGTCTTAGGCCCACATGTCCAAAACCAGGCCCATGTTTTCAAATCCATGATCCATGGCCTACTTGAGAAATCCAATCCACATAGCCAAAAATTATGCCAGAGAGTGCGATCCACTCCACAAATGATGGCCCACCATCAAAGATCCATCTTATCGGAACACTCAAGTG